>WTXG01000028.1:0-335487 GCA_022496185.1 Multifurca ochricompacta | reverse complement strand
TTTTAAGTGTTCTTGGGCGCTTCTGGGTGTCGGATATGAAACTCCGAGATAAGGGTTGGGGCAAATATTTCTCCGGCTGGTTCCACGAATTGTCAGAGTCTGGGAATCCCTTCCACTTGACAAGGTAATACAGCTTGCGCCCTCGCCTTGTCGCTTCGAATCTAGAATGCGTTCTACTTCCCACTCTTCTTCTCCGTCGATAAGGTCAGGTGGGGGTCTCGGGAAGTTCTCCCCTGATGGAGGTTTCCTTATATGGGGTCAAAGCTTGGCATGGAAGATGGATGGATCTTCCATTTCAGGGCAATCGCAGTTCATATGAATCCGACAGCTTCCTTGATCTGGAAGGGTCCATGACGTCGGGTGCTAGTTTGGCCGAGGGGTGTGAGTATGAATGTTTCTTCCTTCGAGCCAGACCCAGTCATTGGTCTGATAAGGTGTGAATGTACTTGGCTGCCCCATCAGAGTTGTTGCGCCTTCATCAAGGTTTTCATTGGCTGATTGTCGTAGTTCTTCCCATTGGTTATCCGTTGGGTTACTGAAGGGACATTGGTGGGCTTATCTGTCCATGTGGTGCGCGGGGTCCAACCCATGATAAGGGAGAAGGGGTGGCTTTTGTGGTCCATTGGGCCATGAATTGTGAGGAACTCCGCGGTCGATAGCCATTCCGCCCAGTCATCTTGTCTGCTGTTGCACCAGAACCGAAGGTATTGTTCTAGCCACTGGTTTGTTCGTTTGGACTGTCCATCCGTTTGTGGGTGGTAAGCCGTAGAGATATTTTGTGCAATGTCTAATGTCTTGCACAGGGCTTTAGCGAACGCCGATGTGAACCGGTGTCTCAGTCAGATATAATCTTCTGGGGAGTCCGTAGTGGCGATATACATGATTCAGGTACAGCTTCGCTACTCCTTCAGCTGTAATGGTCTCATTGCAGGGGATGAACAGGGCTGCTTTGGAGCAATCATGGTCGGTGATCGTGAGGATGGTGTCAAAACCCTGCGATTTGGGTAGTTTGACAATAAAGTCCATGGCGATGGTCTGGAAGGGAGTTGACGAGACAGGAGTAATGGGGTGCATCGGCGGGATTTTCGGTGTGTGTTAACCTTGTTTGCTTGACACGCTGCGCATCCTGTATGTAGCTCTCAACATCCTTCTTCATATTGGGCCACCAATAGTCTCATTTGGCAAGGGCGTAGGTATTAGCAATGCCTGGGTGGCCAGCGGAAGGGAGATCGTGGTGAAAATGGATCACCCCCCTCTTAATGTTGTCGCCACCGGTGACAACGAGTCGGTCCCCATCTTTCCACCAGAGGCCATTGACTTCTTTCAAATTATGTGCATTGGCCCATGAGTGGCAAAGTGAGGGGTTCATATTCTGTGAGACCTGTGCCCACAGGTCCATATCATGAAGACTAACAATGGCAGTCTTTGCAAACACCTCTTCTGGGAGGACAGTGACGTCGTTGTTGTCGTCCTCGCCCGTATGCATATCTGGTCTGCGCGACAGCGCATCTGCTCTGGCATTTTGACTTCCAGCAATGTGTTTCAGAGTGAAGTTGTACTCTTCTAACTCCAGGACTTCTCGTGCCACACGCGACTGATTTTATGGGGCTCTTTCCAGTACAATAGGTTGGAATGGTCAGTGTGAATGATGGTCTTATGTGGAGTTCCTGCCAGGTAGGTCGCCAGTGTCGTAATGCTTAACTATGGCTAAGAGCTCCCTATCCCAGATGTCATAGTTCCGTTCGGCTGGGGAGAAGGTTTCGGAGTAGTATGCCACTGGGTGAAGGATTTGTGTGGCATCTCTCTGGTAGAGTACGGCCCATTTGCAAAGTGAGAGGTGTCCACTTCCAGTTCAAAGGGGCGACTTAGATTTGGTTGGATGAGTACGGCTCTGAGCCGACTAGGTCCCTAATCTGTTCAAACGCTTGTTGCTGCGTCAAACTCCAATGCCACGGCACATCCTTTTTCAATAGATCATTCAGTGGTCTGCGATACCTGAGAATCCCTTGACAAAGCGTCGGTAAAAGTTGCAAAACCCAATGAACGACCGGACGTCTTTGACACAGGTTGGGACAGGCCATTCCCGGATTCCCTGTACTTAACGGGATCCATGCGCACTTGTCCTCCCTCCAAGATAACCCCTAGGTACTCAACGCTCCGCTGTTCGAAGGAACATTTAGCAGGTTTGAGGTACAGGTCATGTTCTTGTAATATGTCCAGTACCTGATGTACACGTTCGATGGTGGTCTAGATTGTCTGGAGTTGCTACTAAAATGTCGTCCATATAGACCACCACTTCTCCAGTGAGAATAAGGTCGGGAAGATATGATTCATCATGGCTTGGAACGTTGCCGGTGAATTTGTAAGGCCAAAGAACATGACATTTGGCTCAAACAACCCTTGATTTGTTTGAATGCCGCTTTACACTGGTCACCTTCCTTGATCCTGACATTGTTGTAGCCCCAGTGTACATCCATCTTTGAAAAGAGGGACTTGTCTGCATGGCATCAATGAGTTCGAAATTAGTGGTAGGGGATAGGCATTCTTTATGGTGTACACATTGATCTTTCGATAGTCCTGGACTGGTCGCAGCTTGCCGTCCTTCTTTTTGATGAAGAAGAAGGGGGAGGTACTGTGACTTGGATGGGCAGATGTATCCCTTGGCCAGATGTTCTTCCAGAAATTCGTGAGTGCAACCTGTTCGGACTGTGACAGCGGATAGATTTTACAATCTATCACGGCTGGTGTATCAGGAAGAAGGTCGATGGCATGATCCCATGGTCGCTCCGGAGGGAAGCGATGTGACTCCTCTTCGGAGAATACCTTCCAATGTCGCTGATAGACACTTGGCACCACGTCATAGTAGGTCTTTCTCCCTGTCCTTGTGCTGCTTTCTGGGCCAGCTCCGAAGCTTTGGTAACATAGCAGAGACCGGGGTCCTCTTCTGCACGTATGGCTTTATTGCTGGATGTTGGATGGTGTAATCGTAGCCTAGTGACGTAATAATAGTTGGGTATGAGTCTTTATCCATTGTTGCATCGGCCCAGTTTATCTTTGGCTCGAAGGCAGCAAGCCATGGATACCCCAAAATGAGGTCCTCGTCTCCTAGGTCGGTAATCAGGAAGCGAATGGTTCTTGTTATTTCCCCAACCTGGACTTTTAAGTCTGTATAGTGGGTGATCTTGCCAGCACGGTTGGCCGTTCCATCAATGTTCCAAATATTCTTTTCCTGGGGAAGTGCCAGCCTTCCCAGACCCATTGTCTTAATTAGTCGTGGGTGAATGAAGTTGTCCGTGGCTCCAGAGTCCACTAATATATCTCAGTCGGCCGTCCTCTGTGTAGTTTCAAAATGAACTGGTATTTTTAGTGATTTGAATCGACTAGCATATACAGAGGTGACATGGAGTGCTCGAGCCCAGGCCAATGGGTTTGAGCCTAACAAAAATCCTTCTTTGCAAACGCCTTCTCCACTAAGATGGCGCACACTTCTTCGCTCTCTTTCATCATATTAGCCCATATATCCTGAGCTTTTCTTCCTTTGATCGTTTGTCCACAGTGGGTGGATTATTCTGGACGGGGGCTTCTGCTGCGGTGGTCGCGGCAGCAATGCATACACCTTTCTTGGGCAGTCCCAGGACATATGCCCTAATGCTTTGCAGCGAAAGCATCGTCCCTCTTTCATCAATGTCTGTTGCTCATCTTCTGTGAGCGTCGCCCGTGCTCGGGCTCGGTCTGCGGAGGTGTCCATAGCATTTGGATCTCTCTGGGCATGGTGGGCGGCTTTACTCCAAAGGCAGCCTTCCACTGATCTCGAGTTTTCCCTTTTTTGGTGTCGACCCCAAAGCGCGTTTGGAAGTCAAGATAATCCTGCTGTTGTCGGCAGGCAGCATCGACCCAACCATCCCAGTCATGGGGTGGTGAAACTGGATTATGTTTTTGACTAGCGGGTTGGGCAACCCTTGTGAGAAGAGGTCCAACGTGGCCTCTTCGTCTGTGTCATAGCCGGCCCTATTTGCCAGGCTTCTGAATTTCGCGACGTATGTGTCTAGCTTGCCCTTCTCCATTCTAAGGGACTTTAACTCTCGGGCTGCCTTCTGTTTGGCCTGCCCATCTGTGAAAGCGTCCTTGAACTGTTCGGCGATGGTCTCCCAAAGACCCTCACTTGTGGTACGACGCCCACTTTCTACCTGTTCATTTAGCCACTCCAGCTGCTCCATAGTCCAGTCGTCAACCGCATCCCCCGAATCAGGGAAAGGAACAGATTGGCGCGTTGAAATGGGTTGACAATCTGTGGGACATTGTGGTTGAAGTTTTTGAAAGTTGTGAACTCCAACATAAACTTTTTGCTCTGTGAGCGGTCCCTGGTGAACGTCTGGGGCAACACTCCTGATAATCGTCCAGATGGGGGAGGGATGTTTGGTGGTGCCGCCACTGGGGCTGGTGGGGCAGGGTCTGGAAGTTGGGCGGCAATGGTAGACATGGATTGATGGAATGGGGTGACAGTGTTCGTGGATTGTACTGATATCTGGGGAGTTGTCAAAGCAGGGGCTCTGAACGTGACAACTTTGGGCGCAACCGGAGACATAGATGCTGCTAATGCCGGTGCTTCTTCTTCACTGGGTTCTTCTACATACTCCTCTGGTTTGGAGTCCGTGACAATGGCTGGAGGGTTTTCTCTCCACGGGCCTAGTCCAAATTCGGGTGGGGCGGGTCCTGTAGTGACCCAAGAGTGTTGGCTGTCCGAGTATCGGATGCAATACCAAACTCTCTTCTCATCATATTCTACTGGTTGGTATCTTCCGTCGTGATAGACATAGTATCCAAACTTGGACTCAAAGTCTTTCCAGGCGGCAGAGCCAAGTACTTGCTGTGAAAGATTATTCTCGTCTCTGCGCTCGATGAGTTCTTCGCGGAAGAGGGTCTGACTGCAGCTGGAAGCCACTGTGAGAGACTCGACTTGATGTTACGTCCGGTGCGGGACATTCTGCACGACTTGTGCGACAGCGTACTATTCGGGTTGGATAAGAAACCAATAGGGCTTCTTGGAGTGGAATGGGATGAGTCAAAGTCAAAGAGGCTGTTCTCTGAGACAATGTTGAGTGGAACAGGTGTCAGAAACACCGAGACAAACGAGTCAGGAATCAGAGGGATGTCCAGAAGACAAGCACTGATGTATTCAATAAGTCGAGTCTGAGGTCTACAATGTAGTTACAGCGGACTTATATACGTAATTGAATGAGCGTCTACGAGATAAGATAACGGAGTCAGGTGGGCCCGAATATATGGAAGCGGAGGGCGTAAAGCCTGGCTTCTGATAGGGTATTAAGTAAGTGTCCGGTCGTAGAGATAAAGAGATAAAAGATAAGGGGGGCAAACATGAATACACAGCAAGTCAACAAGCGCAAAGCGAGTCACGGGAGGGAAGCAAGGCATGTGATGGGTCCCAGGAAGGGGATGTGATCAAGAAGTGTAAAGTAGGGGGACAGGCAGGGTCGTCACTGGGGATCGTGAAGAAAAGTGGGTTGCTAGGCAGGGGTCGTGACACCAAGAGTAGAGTCTGAGTAGCCGACAAGTCCCT
The DNA here is from genome assembly GCA_022496185.1 of Multifurca ochricompacta. Lineage (NCBI taxonomy): Eukaryota > Fungi > Basidiomycota > Agaricomycetes > Russulales > Russulaceae > Multifurca > Multifurca ochricompacta. The sequence continues at coordinate 329,909 of WTXG01000028.1, read as the reverse complement.
CTCCGCATGCTCCATTGTAGCAAAGCCTAAGGTTGGCTGTGCTCCTTAGATAAGCCAGCACATATTTGGCAAGTTGCAGGTGTTGCAGCAAAGGATTTGCTGCATACTGCACAAGACGTGCTACAGCAAAAGATATGTCAGGGCAAGTCCCAATTTGCACATACAGAAGGCTCCCAATAATTTGTTGATAATAGGTGATTTCTGTTTGAGTAGCCTGTTCAGTGTGCTTTACCAGGTGGACATCTGCTCCTGCAGGGAGTGGTGTGTGCACAGGGTTTGCATCTGCCATCCCAAAGCGTGCAACGATCTCTCCAATGCACCATGATTGATCAATTTCCAGACACTTGATAGATCTGTCACATGTGATCTGGACTCCAAGATATGAGTCAATCTCACCTAGATCTGTCATTTCATAGCACTTAGATAAGATTCCCTTGATCCGGTTAACTTCCTTGAGAGTATCACCTAAGATAGTGATGTCATTGACATAGAGGATTATGATTGCTGTACCCTCCCTGTCTTGACAACGACACATGTATACCCCGGCATCAGAAAATGTGCATGTGAAGCCGAGTTCCAATAGAACTCCATGGAATTGCAAGTTCCATGCATGTGAGGCTTGTTTGAGTCCATAAATTGCCTTTTTCAGTAGGCATACCTTATTTGTCTGGCCCAATGTGATGAAACCCTCCAGTTGCTCCATATAAATTTCCTCATCCAGTAGTCCGTTCAGGAACACCAACTTGACATCCATTTGATGGATCTCCCAATCCTCTAGTGCAGCCAACACTAGCAGCAGTCTCAAAGACTCAAACCGGGCTACTGGAGAAAATGTTTCATCATAATCAATACCTTGAATTTGCATGAATCCCTTAGCAACTAAGCATGCACGAAAGCATCCATCGGCTTTGTGCTTGAAGACCCACTTGGACTTCATGGCCTTCCAATTGGCCAGTAAGTCCACTAGCATCCAAGTTCCATTCTTGGCTAGTGTGTCCATTTCATATTGGCACACATCCTGCCAGTTGCTAGCATAGTCTGACTTCATCACCTCCCGATATGTGAGCAGATCACTATAAGCAGCTGCCACAAGCAGAGCATGATGCCCAAGTTGCCCATCCTCACCTAACTTGGCATTATCATCACCAAAGTAGTGTGGATTCCTGTGAGGATTCTCTCGCAGTCTCCAAGGGGGCACATCCTCCAAAGTGGGGACAACAGTCCACTGAGTCCAGAGAAACCAGTTGTGTGGCATGCAGGGTGGGGGCTCTTGCATTGTGGGGCATGAAGGCAGGGTAGCCCAGACTGTATTACTAGAACTTGGGGTTTGTGTTACATCCGATGCGGGACGTTCCACATGATGTGTGTGACAGCGCGGTTCACAGGTTCGGGTAAGAAACCAATAAGGCTTCTTGGAGTTCGGGTGGGGTGAGTCAAAGTCAAAGAGGCTGTTCTCTGAGACAATGTTGAGCGGAACAGGTGTCAGAAACACCGAGACAAACGAGTCAGGAATCAGAGGGATGTCCAGAAGACAAGCACTGATGTATTCAATAAGTCGAGTCTGAGGTCTACAATGTAGTTACAGCGGACTTATATACGTAATTGAATGAGCGTCTACGAGATAAGATAACAGAGTCAGGTGGGCCCGAATATACAGAAGCAGAGGGCGTAAAGCCTGGCTTCTGATAGGGTATTAAGTAAGTGTCTGGTCGCAAAGATAAAGAGATAGCAAGATAAAGAGATAAGGGGTCAAACATAGGTACACAATGTGTCAACAAGTCCAAAGCGAGTCACGGGGATGGGAGCAAGGCACGTGATGGGTCCCAGGATGGAGACGTGATCATGAAGTGCAGAGTGGGCGGTAAAGAGGGGTTGTTGTGAGGGAGGGTGAAGAAAACGGGGTTACTCGGCAAGGGTTGTAACAGTTTGTGTGGCAACAGGGGATGGTGTCCTTGGCAGATTGACCTCTCCTTGAGTTTGCATAGGGACAGCCATAGGGAATGTAATGGCCAGTGGCCCCTCCAGGGCCTTAGGTTGATCAGAATGAATGGATGGCTCACCATTGTCCTGAAAAGGAAAGGAGCATTCATTGAATGTCATGTCACATGACAGGATGACTGCTCAGGTACTCTTGTTCCATAGCCGGTAACCCTTAGAACCCAGCTTGTTACGTCCGGTGTGGGACATTCCACACAACTTGTGTGACAGCGTGATACGCGGGTTCAGATAAGAGACCAATAAGATCCCTTGGAGTTCAGAGGTGACAAGTCAAAGTCAAAGAGGCTGTACTTCTAAGACGATGTTAAGTGGGGGAGATGCTGAAAGCACTGAGACAACTGAGCTCAAAGATCAAAGGGGAGTCCAGAAGACAAACACCAATGTATTCAATAAGTCGAGTCTGAGCTCTACAGTGTAACTATAGCTGACTTATATACATAAGGAGGTGAGTGTCTATCGATAGGAATCACGGAGTCAAGTGTGTAACATGTTACGTCCGGTGCGGGACGTTCCACACGACTTGTGTGACAGCGTTCGTTCGGGATCAGATAAGGGATCAATAAGACCCCTTGGAGTTATATGGGAAGAGTCACTGTCAAAGAGGCTGCGCTCTAAGACAGTGTTGAGCGGAGAGTACCAGAAGTACTGAGACAATCGAGGTAGAGCCTTCAAAGGAGCGTCCAGAAGACAAGCACCGATGTATTCAATAAGTCGAGTCTGAGGTCTACAGGGTAGCTACAGCGGACTTATATACGTAATCTAGTGGGCGTCTATAAGATAAGATATCGGAGTCAAGTGGGCCCGAATATACGGAAGCGGAGGGTGTAAAGCCTGGCTTCTGATAGGGTACTAAGTAAGTGTCCAGTCGTAATGATAACGGGATAAGAGATAGAGAGATAAGAGTCAAGTATGGGCAAACAACGGGTCAACAAGTACAATCAGGGTCACGGGGACAGAAGAAGAGCACGGGACGGGTCCCAGGACGGAGACGTGATCAGGAAGTGTAAGGTAGGCAGTAGAGAAGGGTCATCATTGGGAAGAGTGAAGAAAACAGGGGCGGACGGCAGGGATTGTAACATCACCCCCTCTTCTGGTTCGAGCAGACCCTGCTAGAAACGACTCGTACCGTCATCGTCTTGCACCAACTCCAAATAATCATCGGCTACATTACGCTCATCCATGGTATAATTCTCTTTATCCGAGTCCTGGGGGCATTGGTGAGTGCGGAGGAATCCGTAGGGCCCGCGCTGGCCACACAAGCAACACAGGTCATGAACCGGGCAATCCAGTTCGCGATGCCCAGCGTTGTGACACAAGCATTTGCTGCACCATCCAGATGGATTGGCGATTGTTGGAGCGACTCCTACGCGGCGGAAAATACAAAACCTACTCCAGTGCAGGTTGCTTCGACAATGCCGGCACCACTTGCGGTTGAGAGGACAGTTCCAACTGATGTGGTACTTACTGTCACAGCGCCAGCACATCTCCCCGTGTGGGTTCTCATGCAGTCGCGGCATCTTGAACTGGTTCGGCAGCAGCACAGGAGCAGCCCCCAATGATCGTGGAGGCAAGGGTCGGGCATATGTGTCGGCGTACCTTTCGGCAATCATTTGGTAGGCATCTCCTTTCTCCAATCTTTTCCGGATCTCCACCAACTCCTGCTCTATTTGGAACATCCCGTTCGTCAGCCGGGCCATCATCTTCGCATGTTCTTTGTACTGTTGGTTGAGTGTGTTGCACAAGGTCAGGTTCTTCCGCAGTCTCATTACCTTGGCTTTGAGACGCGGAAGTCGCATGTCACTCAGCACTTCGTCAATGGCGAAGGCCCGGGAATCTTCGGCAGCTAAGTGCCCCAGCTGCTCATCGGTCATTGTGTGATGCAGACGGCCCGTATACCTTTCCTCCAGATAAACCGGAGCTCCATAAACCGGACCATCCTTCTTCATGCATCCAGCGACATCCATCCCTCCGTTGGTGTAGAAAATATATTTGGCGATTGCGACAGTCCCATCGCCCATGGTGATCTCCAGTGGGTAGTACATGGAGGAATTGGGGTTATTGACAATAAACGGGAACTCCGGGACTTCGTCGTCTGATTCCATACCCACCAGGTCGTTTGGGTGTGGTTCTTCACAGTGTTCGAAATCATCATTGGGGTTGGGGGACTGGTTCTTGACTCGGGCCTCAGCAGCCTCGTAGTCGATGGGTGAGGAGGGACGTGTGGAAGGGTGAGCGGAAGGGAAATTCTCGACAACTACTGTAGTGGCGGTGAATGTGTTGACGGCGGCGTTGGCGGCGATGAAAGACATAATAGATTTGGTGGTTGTAGGACGTTGCTGTGGGAGCATGTACTGGGGAATTTGCTTCGGAGGTTGTCGCCCTTTTAACTGTTCTTGGGCGCTTCTGGGTGTCGGGCATGGAATTCCGAGATAAGGGTCGGAGCAAAGATATCCCTGGTGGGTTCCCACAAGTTGTCTGAGTCTGGGAATCCCTTCCACTTAATGAGGTAATGTAGCTTGCGCCCTCGGCCTTTACGTGAGGAGTCTAGAATTTGCTCCACTTCCCATTCTGCTTCTCCATCGATTAATTCAGGGGGAGGTCTAGGGAAGTTTTCCCCATGCAGGGATGTCTCCTTGTAAGGTGTCAACAGTCTGGCATGGAAGACTGGGTGGATTCGCCACGTAGGGGGAAGTTCGAGTTCGTATGACACATCTGACAGCTTCCTTGTTATCTTGAAGGGTCCGTGACGTCGGGGCGCTAACTTGGCTGTCAGGTGTGACGTGTGAACGTTCTTTCCTTCCAGCCACACCAAGTCATTGGTCTGATAAGGTGTGAACTTCGAGGGCTTCTCCGCTAGGGTCCTTTGCGCCTTCAACAGGTTCTCATTGGCTGATTTCCTGATCTCTTCCCATTGGCCGATACGCTGTGTGGCTGAGGGAACGTTCGTTGGTTTTCCAGTCCACGTGGCTCAAGGCGTCCATCCCATGATAAGTGAGAATGGAGAGTTCTTTGTGGTGCCATTGGGCCAAGAGTTGTGTGCGAATTCTGCTGTCGCTAGCCAGTCGGCCCAGTCGTCCTGTCGTCCATTGCACCAGAACCGAAGGTATTGTTCAAGCCACTGGTTTGTCCTTTCTGATTGTCCATCTGTCTGTGGATGATAGGCCGTCGAGATGTTTTGGGTTATATTCAGCGTTTTACAGAGGGCCCTGGCAAATGTGGATGTGAAGCATGGGTCGCGGTCTGAAATGATTTTTTCCAGGAGGCCATAATGTCTGTAGACGTGATCTAAGTAGAGTTTGGCTACTCCTTCTGCTGTGATGGACTCATTGCATGGTATGAACAGTGCCGCTTTCGAACAGTCGTGATCAGTGACGGTCAAGATGGAGTCGAAGCCTCTGGAGGTGGGGAGTTTGACGATGAAGTCCATGGCGATGGTCTGGAACGGTTGTGACACTATTGGTGCAATGGGGAATAGTGCTGGTGGGCGTGGGTGCGTATTCACTTTGTTGGCTTGGCAATCTGCACATCCCTTCACATATTCCTCCACATCCCTTTTCATGTCTGGCCACCAGTAGTCTCGTTTGGCAAGTGTGTAGGTATTAGCAATGCCTGGATGTCCTGCAGAGGGAAGGTCATGGTGAAAATGGATCACCCCCCTCTTAATGTTGTCGCCACCGGTGACAACGAGTCGCTCCCCGTCCTTCCACCAGAGGCCGTCAATCTTCTTCAGATTATGCGCCTCTGCCCATGATTGGCATAACGGCTGGTTCATGTTCTGTGACACCTGGGCCCATAAGTCCATGTCATGGAGACTGACGATGGCTGTCCTCGCGAAGACTTCTTCAGGGAGTACTGTGATATCATTGTTGTCCTCCCCCCCATGGTTTAAATCTGGTCACCAGACAGGGCATCTGCTCGTGCATTACGACTCCCCGCGATGTGTTTCAACACAAAGTTATATTCTTCGAGCTCTAGGACTTCGCGAGCGACCCGTCGACTGATTTTATGGGGTTCTTTCCAGTAGAGCAGGTTGGAGTGATCAGTGTGGATGACAGTCTTATGGGGGGTTCCCGCTAGGTATGGTCGCCAATGTCGTAGTGCCTTTACAATAGCTAGTAGCTCTCTGTCCCAAATATCGTAGTTTCGTTCTGCTGGCGAGAATGTTTCTGAGTAGAAGGCAACTGGGTGAAGTAGTCCTGTTGTATCCCGCTGATTGAGCACGGCACCATTGGCGAAATGGGAGGCGTCAACTTCAAGCTCAAAGGGCTTCTCTAGGTCTGGCTGTAAAAGGACTGGTTCTGAGCCGACAATGTCTCGGATCTGCTCGAAGGCTTGTTGTTGTTCATCTGCCCAGTGCCAGGGTACGTCCTTTTTCAATAATCTGTTCAATGGTTGGGCGATACCTGAGAATCCATGGACAAAGCGTCGGTAAAAGTTGCAGAATCCAATGAAGGACCGCACATCCTTGATACACGTGGGTATGGGCCACTCCCGGATTCCTTGTACTTTTACTGGGTCCATCCGCACATGCCCTCCTTCCAGGATAACTCCTAGGTACTCCACACTCGGTTGTTCAAATGAGCATTTGGCTGGTTTGAGGTACAGGTCGTGTTCATGCAGGATGTCTAATACCTGGTGCACTCGTTCTCGATGATGGGCTAGGTTGTTGGTAGTGGCCACTAGTATGTCGTCCATGTACACCACTACTTCCCCTGTGAGAATGAGATCGCGGAAGATATGGTTCATCATTGATTGGAAAGTGGCAGGTGAGTTGGTAAGGCCAAAGAACATAACATTCGGTTCAAAGAGTCCCTGATTGGTCTTAAAAGCTGCTTTGCATTGGTCTCCTTCCTTGATCCGGATGTTGTTGTAGCCCCAGCGGACGTCCATTTTAGAGAACAGGGATTTATCCCGCATGGTATCAATGAGTTCCGAGATGAGCGGCAAGGGGTAGGCATTCTTTACAGTATGGGCATTTATTCGTCGGTAGTCCTGGACAGGTCAAGCTTGCCATCTTTCTTCTTGATAAAGAAGAACGGCGATGCGTATGGTGATTTCGATGGACGAATATACCCCTTTGCAAGATGCTCCTCAAGGAATGTCGTGAGCGCAGTTTGCTCTGCCTGTGACAATGGGTAGATTTTACAATCAATCGCGGACGGGGTGTCGGGTGTGAAGTCAATGGCATGGTCCCAGGGTCATGCAGGTGGAAAACGTTGAGATTCCTCCTCGGAGAACACCTTCCAGTGTCGATGATACTCTCCTGGCACGACCTCCTCAAAAGTCCTTTCTGTGTGCCCCTCTACTGCCTTCTGCGCGAGTTCGGATGCCTTGGTAGTGAAGCAATAACCCGGATCTTCTTCCTCTTTGTCTGCCCTGCAGACCACCGAATGTCGAACGGCATAATCGTACCCTATCGACGTGATGAGAACGGGGTAAAAGTCTTTGTCCATGGTTGCATCTCCCCAATTGATTCTCGGTTTGAATGCGGCGAGCCAGGGATATCCCAGAACTAAATCTTCCTCGCCTAGATTGGTGACTAGGAAGCGGATGACCTTCGTTCTTTCCCCTACTTGGACATTGAGATCCATGTAGTGCGTGATCTTTCCTGCTCGATTAGCAGTTCCGTCAATATTCCAGATGTTTTTCTCCTGGGGGAGTGCCAGCATCCCCAGTCCCATGGTCCTTGCCATTCGTGGACTGATGAAGTTATCTGTGGCCCCTGAGTCAATCAGGATGTCACGGTCGGCCGTTCTCTGTGTAGTTTCGAAATGTACTGGTATTTTCAAAGACTTGAAGCAACTAGTATACACGGAGGTTACATGGAGTGCTCGTGCCCAGGCCAATGGGTTTGAGCCAATCAAAAATCCTTTTTTGCGAAAGCCTTCTCTACTAGAATGGCTCGCACTTCTTCACTCTCCTTCATCATGTTGGCCCATATTTCCTGTGCCTTCTCTTCTTTTGTTGGCATTTTCTTTTCGACGGTCGGTGGGTTGTTGCGTACGGGAGCGGTTGTGGCTTCAGCCGCTCGCGCCCCCTTCTTCGGGCATTCCCTCGACATGTGTCCCTGTGCTTTGCAACGAAAGCACCGTCCTTCTTTCATCAACGTCTGTCGCTCATCCTCAGTGAGCGTGGCCCTGGCTCGGGTCCTGTCTGCCGATGTGTCCATAGCGTTTGGGTCACGCTGAGCAGCATGTACAGGCTTGACCCCGAAAGCTGCCTTCCACTGGTCTTGTGTTTTCCCTTTCTTTGTATCGACTCCAAAGCGTGTTTGGAAGTCTAAATAATCTTGTTGCTGTCGTCGGGCAGCATCAACCCATGCATCCCAGTCCTGAGGGTGGTGGAACTGGATAATGTTTTTAACCAGCGGATTGGGCAATCCTTGGGAAAAGAGGTCTAATGTTGCCTCCTCATCAGTATCATACCCTGCCCTGTTGGCCAGGCTCCTGAACTTGGCGACATAGGCATCTAGTTCTCCCTTTTCCATTTTCAGGGACTTGAGTTCTCGGGCGGCCTTCTGCTTGGCCTGTCCATCCGTATATGCATCTTTAAATCGCTGAGTGATGGTTTCCCAAAGCCCCTCACTAGTGGTGCGACGCCCACTCTCAATTTGTTCATTCAGCCACTCCAGCTGCTCCATGGTCCAGTCGTCTACAGCCTCTCCTCGGATCAGAGAGAGGAAGAGGTTGGCACGTTGGAATGGATTGATTATTTGGGGGACGTCATGGTTAAAGTTCTTAAAGGTCGTAAACTCTAGCATGAATTTTTTGCTTTGTGAATGATCCCCTGCAAATGTTTGCGGTAGCACCCCTGATAAACATCCAGAGGGTGGGGGAATGTTTGGTGGTAACATTGCTGGGGGTGGAGGGGGAGGAACGGGGTCTGGAAGCTGAGCGGCAATTGTGGACATGTTTTGGTAAAATGGGGTGACGGTGTCTGTGGATTGTATGGAGATCTGGGGGGTTGTCAAAGCAGGAGCTCTGATCGTGACAACTCCAGGTGCAACTGGGGCTGTAGTCGACACTAATACCAGTGCTTCTTCGCTGTTTTCTTCTACGTACTCTTCTGGTTCAGAGTCCGTAACAATGGCTGGGGGATTCTCTCTCCACAGCCCTAATCCAAATTCAGGCGGAGCGGGTCCTGTAGTGACCCAAGAGTTTCGACTGTCCGAATATCGGATACGATACCAAACTCTTTTCTCGTCGTCGTATTCTACTGGTTGGTATCTTCCATCGTGATAGACGTAGTATCCAAACTCGGATTCAAAATCTTTCCAGGCAGCAGAGCCAAGTACTTGCTGTGAAAGATTATTCTCGTCTCTGCGTTCGATGAGTTCTTCTTTAAAGAGGGTCTGACTGCGGCTGGAAGCCACGATGAGAGACTCGACTTGATGTTACGTCTGGTGCGGGACGTTCCACACGACTTGTGTGACAGCGTTCGTTCGGGATCAGATAAGGATCAATAAGACCCCTTGGAGTTATATGGGAAGAGTCACTGTCAAAGAGGCTGCGCTCTAAGACAGTGTTGAGCGGAGAGTACCAGAAGTACTGAGACGATCGAGGTAGAGCCTTCAAAGGAGTGTCCAGAAGACAAGCACTGATGTATTCAATAAGTCGAGTCTGAGGTCTACAGGGTAGCTACAGCGGACTTATATATGTAATCTAGTGGGCGTCTATAAGATAAGATATCGGAGTCAAGTGGGCCCGAATATACGGAAGCGGAGGGCGTAAAGCCTGGCTTCTGATAGGGTACTAAGTAAGTGTCCGGTCGTAATGATAACGGGATAAGAGATAGAGAGATAAGAGTCAAGTATGGCAAACAACGGGTCAACAAGTACAATCAGGGTCACGGGGACGGAAGAAGAGCACAGGACAGGTCCCAGGACGGAGACGTGATCAGGAAGTGTAAGGTAGGCGGTAGAGAAGGGTCATCATTGGGAAGAGTGAAGAAAACAGGGGCGGACGGCAGGGATTGTAACATAATGGGTGAAGCTTCCGTGTACACTTAGAAACAAAAGGGCAAAGGGAAGTGACCTAAGTTGTTGGGTGTACCGCGGAGGCAAACATCACGCGTTAAGTAATGACAGGGACCTGTGTCACCCACTGTGGTTTTGCAACCACGATGATGGCGTCTGAAACCTGAAGAAACTGCAGCCCCAAGAGGACAAGATCCAAAGGATCGAGTCACACAGGGAGGCAGGATACCATTAGCACTATGTATCAAACTCGTGTAGACAGTTACTCACCTGCAGCCCCAAGAGGACAAGATGGGGGCTACAGGCTGTTACAGAGGGTCTTATATACATTTCTCAGTGTAACGAGGTAAGCATGAGTGTAAGCAAGAATCAGCAGGTATCAGTCAGCTGTATTGCTGACTGAGCCTTATCTTTGTGATTCATAAGCTGCTTTACTCTGCTGACTGATCATGCTCCACAATGTGATGTCATAGTGATGTCATTGTGGAGTAGATAACTGATATGTAGTCTAGCCCTTAGGTCTGGAACATGTCTATCTACTGATACATGTGATTCTGTGCTAAAATTGGCCATGGCCCAACCTGGGCCCTTATCTAGAGCTCCACTTACCTAGAACCTTCTAGGCTGGACTCCTCTTATCTTGATAGCAGCTCCACTTGGTCTAGAACCGTCTAGACTGTGGGGCCTTGCCTATTGTGGTAAACACAATAGAGAATCGACTTGTTGTTGTTGAGTGGCTCTTGTGCTGACTAAGCAGCATGTGACTATTACATGTGACTCGGTCACATGATCCATGTCACGACTACATTCCCATGATCACGTGTTGAGACTGCTGGGTAATCTTCCCACAGTCATGTGATCTAAAAGGGAGAAAGAAAAGGAAAAATAAAGTAGAGCTGTGACATTACCCCCCTCCTAGGGCGTAACATCCTCGTAAGCTGTATAGAGTTGTGTGGGCTGCCAAGGGGCAGTGGCGAAGTGGATTGCGGCAATCTTCCTAGGAGCTCCTGGATTCTGTTGATAGAATTTCTGAATGGAGTCCTGTGCATGGGTTAGATTCCGTTCCGGTTCCCATGTGTCTTCGCCTTCTCCATAACCCTTCCATCAGATAAGGAACTTGAGTGTGCGACCAAACATTTTGCTATCTCTGATATGGTCCACTTTGTACTCTTCCTCACCATCTATGGTAATGGGGTCCAGTGGTGTGGGCATCAGCCCGTTAACGTCGTTGCCTTTGTATAGACTTAGGCGGTCCACATGGAATATATTGTGGACTTTCAGTGCTGGAGGCAAGTCTAATTTGTAATCCAGGTCGCTAAGTTTCTTCAGAACTTTGAATGGTCCTAATTGTTTGGGACCAAGCTTCTGGGATTGCTGGTGGATTTTAATGTTTTTAGACTGCAACCAGACATAATCTCCCTCCTTTGGGAAATTGTGCCCTGATTGAGCTAGATCACGAGTCATATGTGTCTTGCTAAGCCTCATAGCTGCCTCTGCATCGCGTCGGGCAAGACGTAACTGTTGTAGGCATTGGTCTAAGCTGGGGATGCCAGTGGCACGTCCCATGGGGATGGTGAAGTCCGGGGTATACCCATAGAGTAATTCGAATGGGGTATGATCCGTTGCTGAGGACTTCCTTGTATTTAATACAAACTCCGCCGTGGGGAGTAGCTCGATCCAGTCATCCTGCCTTTTGCCAATGAAGAGCTGTAAATATTGTTCGATTTCTTGATTTTTATGCTCTGTCATGCCGTTGGCCTGTGGATGATAGGCTGTGGTGAGACTACTGTTCACCCCTAAACGCTTCAAGGTGGCACGCATGGTCCTTGCTGCAAACTGGGGACCCCTGTCACTGACAATGCTCTTGGGGATCCCATGCAGAGGGAATACATGGTCGAAGTATATTTTTCCCACGCCATCTGCTGTAATACCACTTGTGACTGGGAAAAGATGCACTTGCTTCGTATAATGATCCACTATTGTTAGGATCGCATCTTTCCTGGAAGAGGAAGGGAGCCCTGTAATCAGATCTACTCCGATTGTTTGCCAGGGTCCTTCTGGAACTTTCAGTGGTTGCAGAGGGGAGAGTGGGTGCTTATCCATCCGATATTGCTGACATTGGTCGCATCCTTCAACATAGCGCGTAATATATTGTGCCATTCTGGGCCACCAATAATAGCATGATACCAACTCGATGGTCCCGTTCTTACCAGGGTGACTGGCTGTAACCAAATCGTGACAATCCCGAATAATATCTTTTCGGAGATCCGGTACATTGGGTACATAAAGTTTCCCTTTGTAGTAAACTAGGCCATCTTCTTCTTCCCAAAGGTTGACGCCATCTTTTAAGGCGCTGGGAGCAGTTTTGGTAAGGGTTTTTAATCCTTCTATAACTTCTGCTTCCCTGCTTCCTGCCTTCTTGATGCGTTCCGTAAGGGGAGAACTCTGTGGGCGATAATGTGCCCATGCTGCACTAAGAAAGTGTTCTGGCTTGAGGACCTGGACTTGTTTGTTGTCCTCATTATCTAACACCTGGTCTGCCGAAAATCGGCTTAAGGCGTCTGCTTGCATAAGGTGCCCCTTTTTGTATTGGATTGTGAAATTGAATCTGCTCAGGTAGAGAGCCCATCATGCTTGACGTCTGGTGAGGTCTTGCATGGATCTCCACCATTCAATATTCTTGTGATCCGTTACTATCTCGAACTGGAGAAGCCCTTCTAAGAAGTGTCGCCAGTCTTCTAGAGCACGAATTATGCCAAGCATTTCCCTATCATATATTTCATAATTTCTTTCTGCTTCTGACATTGACTGCGATCGGAAGGCGATAGGGTGCCAAAGGCCATCAGTGTGTTTTTGGGATAATATGCCTCCAGTGGCAAATCCCAAAGCGTCCGTTTCGACCCGGGTTGGGAGATCAGGATCATAGATCGCCAAGATAGGCATTTGAATGAATCTCCTCTTTAAGGCATCGAAAGCTTCTTGTTGTGGTCTTTCCCACTGCCAGGGTTGATTTTTCTTTGTCAGGTCATGAAGTGGTCTGGCGATAATAGAGAACCCTTGTATAAAGCGTCTGTAGAAATTGGCAAAGCCAATAAAGGCGCAGACTTCTTTTAGGGTTTTCAGCGTTTGCCAGTCCTTAACCACCTGGACCTTCCCAGGGTCCATCCTGACTTGTCCCTCAGATATGATAAGTCCAAGGTACTCCATGTGATCTTTATCGAAGTCACACTTCTGGGGTTTCAAGAAGAGATCATACTCTTCTAGTTGCTTTAGGACTTCTCTGACATCCTTTCTATGTTTCTCTGTAGTTGGTGAGAAGACTAAGATGTCGTCCATATATACAGCGACTTCCCCTTTTGCGATCATGTCAGAGAAAATGGAATTCATAAATCCTTGGAAGGTGGCAGGGCTATTTGTTAATCCAAAATACATTACACGTGGCTCGAAGAGACCACGGTTGGTGGAAAATGCTGCTTTGTATCGTCTCCTTCCTTTATCTGGATGTTATGATATCCCCATCGTACATCCATTTTGGTAAAGATCTTTGCACCCTTAAGTCAATTGATAATATCAACTGCAAGTGGAAGTGGATATTTATTTTTGACAGTAATATCGTTTAAAGGTCTGTAGTCTTGGATGAGACGGATTTTCCCATCCTTTTTCTTTATGAAGAATACAGGTACCACCATCGGAGATTTAGATGGTACATATACCCTTTCTGGAGGTGCTCTTCCAGAAACTTGTCCAGTTCTACTTGCTCATTTGGTGACATGGGATAGACTTTGGCCTTCCATTGGGTCTTCAACCCAGGCACAATGTCTATGGTATGGTCCCATGGTTGGTGCTGAGGGAGTCTTTGGGATTCTTCTTCTGAGAAGACCCGTGCGAAGTCTCTATATGGTGGAGGTACCAAATCTTCAAAAGATTTTCCTTCCATACGAGTTAGGTAATCTTTTGCATAGGCTTCTTGTGAATAGGTGAAGCCTGCACAACACCATAATTCGTCGGTGGTACAGTCCAAGACTCCGTCTTTTACAAATTGTCGGCGTTCTAATCTGTTTGCCGATATTTGTTCTACTCCTGCAAACCAGTTGCTTTCGTCCTCCATGAGGATGTCTTTCTCAATGGAGTCTTGCAGGGTGACTTCACCCCTTTCCCAATTAATAGAAGGATTGCTGTATTTTAACCATGGAAGTCCAAGTATGACCTTCTCTGGTCCTAGACTTGTGACCAGGAACCGGTGTTTTTCTACCCTTGACCCTATAGTGACTAGAAGGGTAACTGTATGGGTGATATCTCTGGCTATATTATGACTGCCGTCGATATTGTGTACTCGAATTGAGGTTTCCAATGGTTCTAGAAGCATCTTCTTTTGGGTGGCGAACTTATAGTCCAGGAACATGGCTGTTGCTCCTGAATCTATCATAGCCGCTACAGTGGTGCTTTTGTTTCATCCTTCGAGAGTGACATAATATGAAAATGCTGATCGTATTTATTGATAACTGGTAATGTGCAGGAATCGATTTTTTCTTCTTTTTCAATTTTATCAAGCAAGAAGCGAACCCTACTACGGACATGAGAGGAAGCACTAATACTATTGTTCATCTCATAAGCAGATGTAAATACAATGAGTCATCCGAGTCAGTCTCAGAAACAGCACATATATCCGCTTCTTCGGTTGCGGCTACATCCAAAGAAGCCACTAAAAACTTGCCTTCAGAGCTTCGATTTGGGCCTTAAGGTCGGCCACCTGTTTCAGGAGCTCTGAGTTGTCGCTGTTGGCAGGCGCGTTACCCTTTTTGGAGGTCGAGCTAGCATTAGCAGCCTGGGTAGGCTGGGTGCTTGCTGCGGCAGCTTGAGGAGCTGCGGGTGCCTGGCTATCAGAGCCAGTGACTTTTGCTGCTTTGGGCTTTCCAGCCCATTTTTGATAACAACCTGTGGCAATATGCCCTTTCTTCCCACAGTGATTGCAGATTTGCTCTTTGTGGTTGCCATTCGCCCAAGTATGGGCACTGCTTCCACATCCTGTGCACTTTCCTTTGAAGGCAGCTTTGTAATTGTAAAAGCTTTTTTTCCCAGACCCTGTTTGTTGCTGTTTGGAGGCATTGATCTCCATAGCATTGGGGTCCTTTCGGTGCTGGGTTGGTTCAGGGAGGGTTCCCCCTTCTTTTCTGCTTCTCTTCTGCGTAATCTTTGATCGATTAGCTGAGCAGACGTGAAGAGTGTCTGCATATCTGTGGGTTGCACTGGCATAATGGCCAAGGTGTCTTTGATTTTGCCAGAAAGGCCATCATAGAACCGATCGAAAAGGTCACGGTCTGACCATCCGGTTTGAGGTGAATGCTCGTCGAAGCGAGCTTTGTATTCTGCCACACTGTGGCGTCCTTGTTGGATTTTCTTCAGCGCCATCGCGCTGCTTCTCCAATGTCATGCGGTATAAACCGCGAAGTAAATGCCTGTTTGAAGTTACCCCAATTCACTGAAAAGGGAATAACTCCATTTTTTAATTGCTCCAAATGCGGCAGAGCCCACATTCGTGCATCTCCAGTCATTAATTCAAGACCGCCAAGATCCAATCTGCGTCCCTCTTGGACCAGTTGGTTGTCGTGGGGTCATAGTCATTCAAGTTCTGCTTTTGGTTCCATCCCCAATTGTGAATGCGGCCAGGAAATGCCTGGCATCAGCTGATTTCCCTTTCCATCCCAGGAAGCGGGTCGAGCAACGGAGAATCTTTTCCAGAGCTGACTGCCTGGGGGGGAGTTGGCTGTCCGAGCTGCTGGACCACTACTTGGACGTCCGCGGAGAGCTGTGTGATGGCAGCCATCATGGGCCCATCATATTACGAAGCTCTGCCGGTGTCATTGTAAGCGGGGTCTGCGCTGGCGGCGGGGGATTGGTACTGGGTCCACTGGGCCCGGTTGTGGGAGCAGTGCTAGCCATAGGACTAGTAGGACTATTCTGTCTGGCTGGAGGAGTGTCGCGACGAGTAGGAGTGCTGGAATCGGAAGGAGTGGAAGTAGAAGAAGTAATATCAGGTACACCAGCTTGACGGAGTAATTCGTCAGATAACTGGGAAGCTAAATTCCTGATAAACTGTTGTTCTTCTAGTTCTGCCTCGATTGCAGGGGAGATTAAATTTTCTATAGGCGACGGTGCTCGGCTAGGTAATCGAGAGGGTCTAGCGGAGCGAGAGTATGGAGGGTTGGGTGTTCTAGAACTTCTAGAAGCCACCGTTCAGTCGGTCAGATATTCTAATTCTGACTCGGGTTCTTCTTCTTCTTCCCACTCAGCGGCGCGTGCGACGAGGTCTGTGACTGTTACTTCTGTACCGGGGAGATACCAGTTGCCAAAAAGCTCTCTAAGCTTGGCCTCGGCAGATGGGTGGTGGTGTAACGTTCAGTTATTTCATTAACCAGTTGTGCACCAGTCTGTCGCGGTAAAGATAAATGTCCCGTTCGTCCTCGAAGCTTTCTTCAACATGTTGTTGGCTTCGCGGAGAGTAGGGGAAGTGGAGAGAGCACCTTCTGATCCTTCTATAGTAGAAGAGGCGGGTGTGGCAAAATGTTCTTCTTGGGTGTTATCCCAATGGTAGTGATAGGTGGGGTCGAAGGAGATTGTCGAGGGAAGGTTGTTGAAAGTGAAAGGGAATGGGGTCTTCTCTGGAAATGTTCTCCAGATCCTGTTGTCCCTGAATTTCCTGATACGGCTGCTCCTGAATAGGAAGCGGTGGTGTTAAAATATTTCTTCCTCTCCTTCGAAGTTGTTGGACACACTCTCTAGCGCGCCAGATATACGGTCGACCCACAGAATCGCGGCGTCGTGGAAAAGGTATAGAAGGTGGTCCACTGGACCAGAAGCTTCGTAGTTTTATGTGTTTCGATGTTACAAGTGCCGCGCAATGCTAAGCACAGGATGAAAGGGTGTGTCAACCAAAGAGGCGAATACTAATGCACACAAGAGTGCACTAGCCAAGCTCCGGTGGTAATGACAACACCAGGAAAAATGATGTGTGAAGTTACAGAGCCCAAGGCTGTCTGCCACAGTCTCCTCGACCTATTGGCTGCCTCTCACACAAGGGACACGAGCCCAAGTGCTCTGAAATTGGTTCTGACAGATGTCTCTCTGAGTTCATCACCGGTTTCCTGGGGCCCCCTCAGCTCTGCCCAGTTTTACACTCCTTGGTAGGAGATCCGGCACAGATGATCCCCAAGCGTGTGATAACATGACAACTCGAGTTTGGAATGACCAAGCAACCAGGATAACCACTACTTGGGTATATCTCTGATCACCGCCTCGGCTATGAATTATTGGCTCAACTCAGCTACTGTCTGATCAGGCCTCCGACCCCAGGGGTTGTAACTAGGACTAGTGGAAACACTACTACTGCTGTGAAGAAAGATTTAAAGTGCCAGCCCAAAACTGGGAGGACACGTAGGATACAATCTTGTCCTAATGTAACGGGTGAAGCTTCCGTGTACACTTAGAACAAAAAGGGCAAAAGGGAAGTGACCTAAGTTGTTGGGCGTACCGCAGAGGCAAACATCATGCGTTAAGTAATGACAGGGACCTGTGTCACCCACTGTGGTTTTGCAACCATGATGATGGCGTCTGAAACCTGAAGAAACTGCAGCCCCAAGAGGACAAGATCCAAAGGATTGAGTCACACAGGGAGGCAGGATACCATTAGCACTATGTATCAAACTTGTGTAGACAGTTGCTCACCTGCAGCCCCAAGAGGACAAGATGGGGGCTACAGGCTGTTACAGAGGGTCTTATATACATTTCTCAGTGTAACGAGGTAAGCAATGAGTGTAAGCAAGAATCAGCAGGTATCAGTCAGCTGTATTGCTGACTGAGCCTTATCTTTGTGATTCGTAAGCTGCTTTACTCTGCTGACTGATCATGCTCCACAATGTGATGTCATAGTGACGTCATTGTGGAGTAGATAACTGATATGTAGTCTAGCCCTTAGGTCTGGAACACGTCTATCTACTGATACATGTGATTCTGTGCTAAAATTGGCCATGGCCCAACCTGGGCCCTTATCTAGAGCTCCACTTACCTAGAACCTTCTAGGCTGGACTCCTCTTATCTTGATAGCAGCTCCACTTGGTCTAGAACCGTCTAGACTGTGGGGCCTTGCCTATTGTGGTAAACACAATAGAGAATCGACTTGTTGTTGTTGAGTGGCTCTTGTGCTGACTAAGCAGCATGTGACTATTACATGTGACTCGGTCACATGATCCATGTCACGACTACATTCCCATGATCACGTGTTGAGACTGCTGGGTAATCTTCCCACAGTCATGTGATCTAAAAGGGAGAAAAGAAAAGGAAAAATAAAGTAGAGCCGTGACAAAGTGGGCCCAAATATCCGGAAGCGGAGGGCGTAAAGCCTGGCTTCTACTGATAGGGAATTAAGTAAATGTCTGGTCATACGATAAGAAGATAAGAGATAAGCGGAGGAAGCAATAGGTAAACATAAGCAAACAGGTGAGTCACGGGGATGGACAGAGAGCATGTGACGGATCCCACGATGGGGATGTGATCTGGTAGTGAAGCATGGGTGGTAGGGAAGGGTTATCGTTGGGTAAGAAAAAGAACACAGGAAGGGATGGGGTTCGTAACATCACCCCCTCTTCTGGTTCTAGCAGTCCCGGCTAGAAACGACTCATACCGTCATCATCTTGTACCAGCTCCAGGTAGTCGTCAGCTACATTACGGTCATCCATGCTGTACGACTCCAACTCCTGCGGTGTTACGAACCCCACTGCGTCATCTTGTTTTCTTTCCTCCATCATGTGACTCATTGTTGGGGCGTGTTGATCCCTTTGTTGACCGTGTGGTGACTGGCTTTGTCCTTGTTTGTCCCTTATCTCTGACTCATGCTGTGCTTATCTATGACTTGTACTTTACACCAGAACGCTTACGTATTTTCCCACCAGAATCGCGACTATACCAGATTCGTCTACATATATTCTCACCTGGCCCACTTGACTCTGTTCCCCCTTTGGATATATTGCGACTTCATTGATACACCGAGTACGATACTCCGATTCAGACTCCAATCTCTATTACGTATATAAGGCCTGCCTAGATAGCCTGTATGCCTTAGACTCGACTTCTTAATCGACTTGGTGCATTACCTTCTGGGTGATTCCTAAGACCCGACCTTTGAATCGTCTCAGTGCTTTTGGCACTTTTCCGCTCACCGATACTAAGGGATTAGCTCCTTGGTACCGACTTCTCACCCGAACTCCGTGTACTTGAAAGACAGTGCACACCTGACTTCGTAGTTTCGCTACACGACTTATCACACGTCGTGACGAACGCCCGCACCAGGCGTTACATTACGGGCTCCCAGAGAAGATCATCTCTGACCGAGACCCACACTTTACCTCGGCATTCACCAGAGCATTATGCAAGGTCCTGGACATAAAACAAAACATCTCGACAGCCTACCACCCCCAAACAGATGGACAGTCAGAGCGCACCAATCAGTGGCTGGAGCAATACCTCCAATTCTGGTGCAATGGACGACAGGACAATTGGGCAGACTGGCTGGCAACAGCGGAATTTGCACATAATTCCTGGCCTAACAGCACAACAAAGACCCCCCCCATTTTCCCTTATCATGGGCTGGGTACCATGCACCACATGGACCAATAAGCCCACGAATGTTCCCACGACCTCACAGCAACTTGACCAATGGGATGAGATCCGGAAATCTGCCAATGAAAACCTGCTAAAGGCGCAACAGACCTTATCAGATAAACCCTTGAAATTCATGCCTTATCAAGCCAATGAACGGGTTTGGCTGGAAGGGAAGCACATCCACACATCACACCCCACAGCTAAATTGGCACCCCGATGTCACGGGCCCTTCAGAATCATGAGGAAGTTATTGGATGTGTCAATATGAGCTCAAACTCCCTCCCACATGGAGGATTCACCTGGTCTTCCATGCTAAGCTTCTGACACCATACAAGGAAACGTCCATTCATGGGGAGAACTTCCCAAGACCTCCACTGGAGTTAGTTGACAGAGAAGCAGAATGGGAAGTGGAGCAGATTGTAAACTCTGCCTATCGAGGCCGAGGGCGCAAACTGCATTACCTGATCAAGTGGAAGGGGTTCCCAGACTCTGACAATTCGTGGGAACCAGTTGGGAATATCTTTGCCCCGGACCTGATCACAGAGTTCCACTTACGACATCCCCAAGTGCCCAGGAATAATTAAAAGAGGAGCAGACTCCCGACTTCTTTCCCCCAGAACAACGCTTCACCAGCATGTCCTAAACCACAACCAACATGTCTTCCTCCTTCATCACTGCCTCTGCTGCCATCGCTGCCTCTGCCGCCATTGACGCCTTCGCCGCCGCCACTGTGGTCGTGGAGGCTTTTCCTTCTGCTCACCCCTCTACTCATCCCTCTTCCCCCATTGACTATGAAGCGGCTGAAGCACAAGTCAAGACCCAGTCGCCTAATCCCAACAACGACTTTACTCATTCAGAAGAACCCCACCCAAATGACCTCCTCAACATGGACCAAGATGACGACGTACCCAAATTCCCCTTTTTTGCCAACAACCCAAATTCCTCCACGTACTTTCCCCTCGAAATCACCATGGCCAACGGAGAAAAGGTCATAGCTAAGTACATATTTTACACCAATGGAGGAATGGATGTCGCAGGATGTATGAAAAAGGATGGGCCTGTCTACGGGGCCCCGGTTTACTTGGAAGAATGGTACATGGGTCGTCTTCACCACACGATGAGTGACGAACAATTGGGACACCTTGCAGCTGACAACCCCCAAGCATTTGCAATCGATGAAGTGTTGAATGACATGCAACTTCCGTGTCTCAAAGCCAAAGTAATGAGACTGTGGAAAACCCTAGCGCTTTGCACCACGCTCAATACCCAATACAAAGAATATGCAAAACAAATGACAAGGCTCACAAGGGGGATGTTCCAAGTGGAGCAGGAGTTGACGGAGATTCAAAAAAGGTTGGAGATAGGGGACGCATATCAGACAATTGCCAAGAGGTACACAGACACCTATGCACAACCCCTCCCCCATGATCATTAGGAGTGGCACCACAACTGCTGCCGAACTGGTTTGAAATGCCACAGATGCATGAGAACCCCTGAGGAGAGACTTGCTGGCAATGCGACAGCAAATACCACATTAGCTGGAATTGCCCTCTTAATCGCAAATGGTGCCGTCACTGCCAAAGCAACCTACACTGGAGTCGGTTCTGCATTTTCCAACATCTGGGTGTTGCCCCCACCATCGTCAATCCTTCAGGCTGGTGTGGGAAGTGTCTGCGACACAATGCAGGACATTGCGAGCTCGATTGTCCAGTCTACGACCTGTGTCGCCAGTGTGGACGACATGGCCCATATGGCTTCCTGCGCACACACCAATGCACGGCAGATGAAACTTACACCATGGAGGATCGAAATCTGGCAGATGATTATGTGGACTTGGTGCAAGATGATGATGGTGCGCGTTTCTAGCTGGGTCAGCTTGAACCAGAAAGGAGGGTGATGTTACGACCAGGGCCCAGCAGCCCTATTTTCTTTACCCTCCCCAACGAGGACCCCACTCACCCACCAATGCTACACTTCCTCATTACCTCTCCCTCCTGGGACCCCTCACATGCGTTGCTTCCATCCCCATGACTGTTGTTTAGACTTGTGTACTTGTTGTTTACTCATGTTTACCTTTCTTATCTTCTTATCGCTATGACCGGACACTTACTTAATTCCCTATCAGAAGCCCGGCTTTATGCCCTGCGCTTTTGTATATTTGGGCCCACATGACTCTGTTTTCTTATCTTGTAGACACCCATTCGATTACGTATATAAGTCCACTGTAACTACAATGTAGACCTTAGACTCAACTTATTGAATACATCGGTGTTTGTCTTCTGGACTTCCTGTGAAACCTCTGACTTGTCTGTCTCAGTGCTTTTGGCACTTTCCCACTTAACATTGTCTTAGGGAGCAGCCCTTTCGACTTTGACTCATCCCCCTTGAACTCCAAGAAGTCTTATTGGCTTCTTACCTGAAACCCTCATCCAATGCTGTTGCACAAGTTGTGCGGAATGTCCCACACTGGACGTAACAAGATTTGTCTACATATATTCTCACCTGGCCCACCTTGACTCTGTTTCCCCATTTGGTTAGATTGCAACTTTGTTGATACACCAAGTACGATACTCCAATTCAGATTCCAACTTCTATTATGTATATAAGGCCTGCTTAGATAGCCCTGTATGCCTTAGACTTGACTTCTTAATTGACTTGGTGCATTACCTTCTGGGTGATTCCTAAGACCTGACTCTTGAATCATCTCAGTGCTTCTGGCACTCTTCCGCTCAACAGTACAAAGGGATTAGCTCCTTAGTATTGACTTCTCATCCAACTCCATATACTTGAAAGACAGTGTACACTTGACTTCATAGTTCCGCTACACAACTCCATCACATGTCATGCTGAATGCCTGCACCAGGCATTACACTACCACTAGTCTCTGGGGTTCAAAGATTCTCTAAGTTGCGACTTAGAGAACTCAAGGGGATTCACAGTGAACTCTGAACACCTGGATTGAACACAGGAGAACAGACTTAAGGTCTGTCCCCTTCAGTCTGGTAGGTTTAAATACATGGTTTGGGAACTATTTAGGAAAGAGTCTAGCCAGTAGTAAGGACAAGTAAATAATGAATGAGATCATAACTGCATCACAGATGATATCATAGATAAGTGTACTTGCATCATAGAGAAGATAAGTATGGGGGCTAGTGTGAAACAACCATGCTGCTGGTTATACTGACTGTGGTTAGTAGCAGTGAGGCTAGAAAAGACAAGTAACTTCAGATGTTAGAAGAACTCTGAAGTGTAAAGGACGAAACAGACACCCTTATATACCCATGGGGGCCAGGGGAAATGGTCTGTGCGCACTGGGAATAAGTCCACAAGTGCCGGACAATAAACTAAGAGGGATAAAGGCTATTGGCCAAGAAGATATCACATGCTTACTGCGCATTACTAAGATCATCACTAATCAGCTGAGTAAGGTGAGAAAGAAACATAATAAAGATATCATAAAAAGTCCGAAACTCCGGAACCTAATCTAATCTTATCTACAGCTGAAGCGATCCTCAGATGCCTGAAGCATCTCCAGACACGTCCCGTGTCAACAATACTGACTGTGGTTAGTAGTGTGTTAGGCTAGAAAGACAAGTATACTTCAGAGATTGAAGAAACTCTATATTACTATTCTACTGACCTAGAAAGACAAGTATCTACAGGAGACAGTTAGTCAAAGGTATGATAGAAAGTATAGTAGAACTTACACTTCAGAGATTGAAGAAACTCTGAAGTGGAAGGGATGAAACAGACACCCTTATATACTCAAAGGGGTCAGGGGAAATGGTCTGTGTGCACTGGGAATAAGTCCACAAGTGCTGGACATCCAACAATGAGGGACAAAGGCCATTGGCCAAGGAGATATCATGTGCTTACTGCACATTACTAAGTATATCACTAATCAGCTGAGTAAGGCAAAAAAGAAATGTAATAAAGATATCATAAAAAGTCCAAAACTCCGGAACCTAATCTAATCTTATCTACAGCTAATGCTATCCTTAGATACCTGAAGCATCTCCAGACACGTCCTGTGTCAACAGCTAGGTCTCATACAGAAGGGGTTGAACCCTCTGTTATCTGCTATCATCTGATGATCTATAGATGGCTAGCTAAGTGGTTAAGATGCAGCAAAGACAAATAAAAAGAAGGAAAAAGAAAAGCAAGGATAAAAACATTACAACAAAGGTCACTTATACCTTTGCCCTTCTTGCTTACTAAGTGTACATGGAGCACTCCTGTTACAAAGAGGGTCACTAGGCATAGGTTAGTGATGTTCTGGCCCAGCTTGGCCCAAAAGCCGCAGCTTTGGCTTGGCCTGAGGCAGCTCCAGCTTTCCTGAAGTCTGGGCTGAGCCAAAGCCACCACAGATGGCTTGGCCCTGGCCCAGCTTGGCCCAAGCCACAGCTTTTGGCAGAGAAAATTTTATGACATATAACTAGTAGTTATAGTTCAGCTAATCCAAATCTGACTTAGTGTGTTATGTATTGCAAAGCTATATCGAAGAAAAAGTTTGAAATGCCATGATAAACATGATCACATGACCCAAATCAACCACTTTGTGATCAGATTTCTACTGATTTTGATGATTGCTATTGCACTTGTATGTGCTGTTGAAAGCTGCGGCCTGAGCCAGTGGCTTTGGCTTTTAGTTTCTCTGAGCTGGGCCAAAGCCCTTGCTGGGCTGTCACAACAGCCTGGCTTGGCCTGGCCCAAACAGGCCCAGCTTGGCCTGGCTTCTGGCTTTGAGCCAGGCCAGGCACATCACTAGCATAGGTCATAACACCATCACACATGATATGCCCTGCTGAGCATAACACTTAGTGATTGATCCAACCTGGCCATATTGATCCATTTCCAACATCCATACCATGAGGTACAGGTACAGTGTGCAGCCCTGCTTGATTGGGGTGTGTGTTTAGCCAATAAAGTTAACTTGTCTTTGTTTAGCTTAAGAATGCTAACCACACAGACAGTACCAGCACCATGACTGTTTTACATTGTACACATAAACTACATAAAAGGGGCTGTAGAATAGCCCCAAGAATTCATCCTGTTTGAGAAATGTCCCCATTTGTTGCTTCATCACCCTAAAACTCTTGCTCTCACCACCCCACTCAACTCTACATTCTCTCTATGAGCATGATAACTGATATTTAGTTAAGAGCTCAGAAACTGGGAGTTAGCCATTTATAAAGAAAAACAGTTACTATGCTACTCTGCACACTATTCTAGTACTTAAGGTACAATAACCATCAAAAATACCATAGCATACGATAAATTATGAAATAGTTCCATGGGTACAACAGCTCGTGTTCACTGGGCACCGTATTCGGACAGCAAGGCTATGATTTCTTCCCTGCGATCATTCGATGCAACTTGCGATACAGTCCTGCCTTTCCCGTCGCGCGCATGCGCATTGGCGCCATTCTCCAGTAAAAATCGCATGACTTCCGGAAACCCCTGTCCTGACGCTCGGTGCAACGGAGTCCGGCCATCGTTATCCGGGGCATCGATCTCTGCGCCATGCCGAATAAGCATCTGAACGGCGCAGAGCCGTCCCGTGTTCGCCGCCATGTAAAGCGGAGTCCAGTTGTCCACTTCCCGTGCGTTCACGTCCGCACCGAGGTCGAGTAGCCGTTGCCCAACGTCAAATGATTCCAGAGGAGACGCGCGATGGAGTGGAGTCTGGCCCCATCTCCCTCGGATGTTCACATCTGCGCCAAGATCCAGGAGTAAAAATGAAACCTCGGGGTGACCATAGAACATTGCTGCAAGCAACGGAGACCCGTAGTAGCCACCCTTGGCATTGATATACTGTGGGCGCTTGCCGGCAAGATATTCTGTGAGATCATGAAGCCCTAGACATGCAGCATAGTATAGAGGAGTCCCATCAGGTTGAACTGGGTGTATCCCGCGCATGGGGCCGACGGAGTTGTCTACATTGTACACCCAGACCCATGCTGCAAAATGTGGTTTCTCCTCGTCAAAAAGACACTGAACTCCATCCTTCACCTTTGATATCACATTCTCAAATCGAGCATGCGTCACCCAGTGTTCAGCAGCATATTCACCAAGCGGAAACTCCCCCATCCCTTCTTTGTCAATTTTATCGTCCAATCCAAGTAGAACCCCTAGACAAGCTTGAGCAATGATAGCATGTGCATCCTCCAGGTGAATCCGATACCGTGACACATCTTCACTTGAGCTCGACAACCGCTTCGATATCAGGAACTCCTTCACCGAGAAGTGCGAAAACTGCACCACCCGAGAACCTCCCTCTCCTACGATCCCCACCAAACTCGAGCATGCAGACAGCACAGCTTCTTCCTGATCTTGCCACCGCCAGTCCGAGTTTAACTTTGGGATCCCTCCCATGTTGAAATCAACAGCAAGCACCTCAGCGAGTTCCTCCACACGAAGCGGTCGAACTGCCACAGTGAGGCATTGCAGCAGGCGATGAGCGTGCTCTCGGTTCGCCTTGTTGATTTCCCTGAGCACCCGTTCGTAGGTCTCGTCCAGACTTTCAGGCAACTCCTCCAGGATACTCCGCACACTTGGTGGGAAGCAGTGCCGTAGCACTTCGAGCTGGCAGAATACCCATCGAAACCTGTTCTCCAGCGTAAGAACGTGCCATAGAGGTGGGTGTAGTGCTCGTCCTTACATTCCGTCCGCCTTTTCGGACAACTTCTCGATCACCAGAACCTTGTCCTCCTCCCGCCATCTCCGCATCCTTTTATCCGAGTGAACAACAGAGCTGACATAGTCCACGATATCCTTCTTCTGTCCACTTTCGTTATGAAGCGATACGGGGTGGGGCGATAACGGTTCAAGGGTAGATCGAATGTCGATCTCCGGCCGACTGGTAACGCATATGCGCAGATTCGGGAGGTCAAGCCCAACAAGATGATTCACAAACTCGAGCACCTCTTCGCGGGGAGATGGCATCCCAGAAGTGTTCGGACATTCGTCAAGCGCATCGATGATAATATAACTTGGATCTTGACCTGATATGGAAAGCATTTCTTTCAAGGATTCTGTTAAAACGGCATCACTAGGCTTCTGTGCGCCAAGGTCGTGTGCTAAATAAAGACGGGAGAGTATGTCGCAACGAGGAATGGACCGAGCAGAAAGCTGAATAAGAAGAGATGGGAGCAAATTGCGGAGATTTTGCTTATTGAGATCCCTAAAGTCGAAATAGAAATATCCCATAGATGCTGTTCCAGCGACTTGCAGGGCCATGATGTCCTGGATGATGGCAGAGCTGTAAAATATAAATAATATCAGCACAGGTAGTGGTGATAGGATGATGGGAAAGAACGAACCAGAGAATACTCTTCCCGGAACCCGCTACAAGAACGATTAACCCCCTGGCGCGTGATATATCTCGAGTCACGACCTACGTTTCCCATGAATCCACAACAACGAACCTGTCGACTTCCATTCATTAAAAATCCTCCCTTCGAAGAACCATGCAGCTGTCCCTTCGTGGTGAGCATTACGCGCAATGTTGTGGTTTGTGGACGGATCAGCCGGTGAGAGCCATGTCCGTAGCTTCTCTCGCAGCTCGTTTCCTACCACCGTGAAATGTTCCTTCAGCTTCCACAACAACCTAATGTTCACAATAAATGATTGGGATTACGAACGATTTTGATCCTCTAGTTCATTCGCCATTTGTTGAACTGCTGTTCTAGTCTCCTTTCCATCTAGTGGTATAACGTTTCAGAATACCGGCACTGGCGACGACTTGTTCGGCCTATACCCACCATCAATAATTATCTTCACCTTATCATCGACCTCCTTCACTCTCACGTCGACCTCATGGGTAACCTTCAACACCTCGGCAGTCGCCATCCGAACCTCTTCTTGTATCAGCCTGTCCAAGCTTTGCAGCGCATCTTCAATATCTGTCCTCCCAGCTAATTTCTTCAAGTATTTTTCTAAAACAAATGGTAAGCCACGAACGACATCTATCCGCGAACAAACACACTCGTTCGCCCTTGCTTGACTTCCTTTGTTGCAAGGGCAAGGATCGAGAGTACCTCGACGACTATCTTCACAATAACCTCTGTCATTCCTGCTGTTGGCAGCACGTGGGTGTAAGCCTCGACGCGTTTGAAAAAGTTTTCGATCCTCTCGAAAATTTCGATGAGTGCGTCTTGACTAGCACCAACATCCTTAGCTGCCTGGAAGATCTCCTTGAGCTTGTATCCCCACGCGGAGTAACAGGAACTACAGAAATCACGTACTAAGAGAAGGATGCCAATGCCAGCAAAGACCACTTTCGCGGGGGAGAATACCTGAATATTGAATATGAGGACAGTGGCATCTAAATTATTGACCTGGATAGATTCACCAGACCGACGCCTTCACTAAGGGTAGCAGATAATGCATAGAGCACGTTCACGGTCGGATATAGCCACTTTGTCAACCTTTCATCACGAGCACGGGATTGATCAACCTGTTGTGCTTGTTCTTGAAGGACAGATATAATGTCACTGGGAGAGTTGCAGGATTGAATGTGCGTGGCAAGAGGATGTGTGATGATGTCTTTTCCTGTTTGCTTCTTGTAGGCCTTGAAGGCAGCAAGGAAGATCGCCTGAAAGTTGGAAGACGAAGAGGTAGTGGTAGTGTTGGCTGTCGGGGTTGGGGACATGGAGACACTGGTATGTGATTGGTTAAGTTAGTAGTAGGAAATGTGTTTACAGTGAAACACAAGTTCACTGGGTGATGTATCGATGATAAGTAGTGGTAATCGAAGTCGGATATGACAGATAGACGCTCATATGGTTGATCAGACATAGCAATTAAAGAATAGTGGAATCCGGCTCAAAGGCAGATAATATGATAATCCTGAAGGATTCCGACGTACTGAAATGCATTTCCACTCACAACAACCGTTGAGAGAAGAACAGCAAAAGTACGAAACCACGGGAGGGTCTACATTTTATTACATAATCCATTCTAACACGTTACATAGGTGATCACGTGGTGTAAATTGCCAATCTGGGAACGTATGGTCAGGTGACCGCGACTCGTCAGTCTTAAATTAGCTCGCGTCTCACCCGCGCTGTCATGCTTTATGGAAAGATCGTGAACAATCATACAACGTCAAGTGTTATAATAAAAGTCTTAATTAATTACCTTGGCCTTTGCCTTTTTGTATGCAACAGCCCAAACATCCGGGAAGGCCACGAAGGTGTATGACATAATGGGGATGTTGAACCGGATTGACTCGAATGAGTATTATTACAGAAAAGACACGCGTGTAAGACGATCATGTGTTTATATCCTGGAGGTCGGGAAGCCGGCCAACTAAAAGTTTACTTGGGAATCTTATCTGAGGGAGTGCACGGTGTTTGTAAGTGAGAGTAAGTCATGTGTGGCGGCCCATGCGGCTATCAAAGGTACAGTCAGGAAGCGCATCTAAGAGTCCCTCATGTCCCCACATACAACCATCCAACCCCCCTCTCCAAACCCACGAACGAAAGCGATGATGTCTCAGCACGTGAACACCGCTGTTAGTCCTTTAGTTCTGTGACCTCTATCTCTGCACCCGACAACTAAGCAAGGGCCGGCGTTTCAAATGTCATTTTTCTCTTTCTCATCATGCCCAGGTTTTCTGTTCATTTTGCGCATCGTTATGTATTATTTTGGATGTTCCTTTATTCATCGGCTTGGATTCGCTTTAGTGCCCTGGCCATCGGACTTTGAAGTGAACTATTTCCCCGGGTTCGAGCCTTCTTAGGCGTTTTCAAGCTGGACAACTGAACTATGTGAGATCATGAGGAGTAGCCATATAAATGTCCTTCTGATTTATTGTGTGCCTTTGTGAATATTCCCATGAGTGTGACTCACCTTGATTGTGAAAAGCAAAATGTGGGAATTGAAACACGACAACCAATCGTTTTGCAATCTTCCCTAGGAGTCCGTATCTTCTCAACATGACTCCCGTGTAAAATGACTGCAACTGACCCCATTCTGCTGAGCCGACCTCTACTTCACGTACAAGTACATAAGGATGCTGTACTCACAACAGGAGCACACCTTAACACGCGTCTTCTGGTTCTTATTGCTGACCCACATTTGTTTCGAATCGCTGAATGTCCTCTTGCTTGTGCATCACCGTCCGTGGGATCTATTGCCCACCCTCGTTTGAATCGACCCGACACACCGTAGCAACTCTCCCTGTTAAATATCTTGCATCCGTCTGTCATCACCTGCCATCTGGAGCGCTGTTAGTGTGCGACAAGCCTTCCTAATCTGGGAAGGGTAACATTAAGACTCCAATTTCCAATCCAAACCGACGACGCGACGCGACGCGCTCAAAGTTGACCAAATGATGAGCTCCGAGTCTACTACCATCACACTATTTTGCCAGGTTCTCGATGACAACAGCAATCCTCTTGGAGGTATATTCAAGGTTGGAGTCCGATCGAATGAATTCGTCGCAGACCTCCAAAAAATCATTAAGGCTGAGATGTCTCCCTTGTTGGATAACTTCGCAGCCAATCAGATCCTTCTATGGAAAGTTTTAACGCCGCAGGTCATGGGTCGTACAAGATCTACAAGAAATGAATTCGAGGGTTTTATCAATGGCATCGAGTTCCCCTCGACGGACTCTGATAAAGCACTTGACGAGAATGGCAGTATTCAAGTCCTCTCTCCTTTCGTACGCCTATATGAATACTGGAAAGATAACCTAGATGAGCATTTCTTGCATCTTATTGTGCAAGTCCCACGTAAGTTTTGATCGTCATGGGATCGCCACACGTATTTGACATTAATGCAGCCATCGAACACCCGGAGAAGGCTCTGAGAGTTAAAGCGAGAGACCCTACTCCAAAGTTGCTCCCGATCCTTGAAGGTGGGTATTCGGGACTCTTGCTCCACATCCTATCAATGACTGGCTTGACTTAGCTCAGAAACGCGAGACCCAAGCAGATTTGGAAGGTCCCCCGCCTTCGAGAGCAGCACTCATATCAGAATACATCAAACAACAGGCGAAACTACCAATTCTCAATGGGCGTCCATTTGGGTGCTATGCTCCTCCCATCGGCCTGTTCCACCCAGTGTTCAACTCGTTTCAGGAAGTTTTGGCGAGTCAGGATCCTTTGAACTTGGACGAAGGGGCGTGTTCATCTGTCAAGGCCCTTCAAGTGGCCTTTGCCAATCTTTACAAAAACGAGACAGATCGCTTAAAGGCTATCCACGCGCCTTTGAATGCGCTTCTTGGCGGCGCGCTTGAACGCGTTAGCCAAACGGGTGTCACCGCTAATGGTTCGGTAATTGAAGCTTGTTGTGGTTCAACAGCATACATTGCGATCTTGGAGATGAAGAATGAGATGGGAACTGCCCACGTAGATCCCTTCATTCAAGCTGGCCTCTCCTATCGCCGTTACTGGGGGCATTCTGGTGCGTTACAAACATATCCATGTGTAAAATCTAATTGGTGTCTATCAGGACAAGTCATCAGAGAATGTTCCTATTGCCCAACCATCATTTTAGCAATTGCCGGCCCATGGTTGTGTGTCTCTGGTGCTATTTACCTTGAGAAAGTGGTGGTGCAACCTTTAATAGGCTACATCTGGCTTGGAGGTAGTTTTTTTGACGAGGACCAATTTCACTTTACTTTAAGGCTATTCACTGCACTGAAGTCAGCCATCTCCACACTCCGCAGCTACTACCTGACACTTGGTCCCACTAACAAATGCCCAGGAGACCTTGTTCATGCAATCCCTTATGTTACCCCTTCATTTGCATCAACATTGACCTATATTTCACGACCTAGTCCGGATCAGCAGAGCAAGCTTGTGTACAAGGCTAAGTTTATCCATGCTGGTTCTAGTCGGCCAGCAGTTGTCAAGTTTGTGTCAAGATATAATGCAAAGGCGCATCGAATTTTGGCTGCGCACCAACTTGCACCAACCCTGTATCACACTGGCACAGAGGATGTGGACACATCAAAGTATGGTGGGCTGCACATGGTTATCATGGACTTCATAGAGGGGAAGCACCAGGATGGCACACTTGCAAGTGATCAGTATCAAAAGGTGAAGAAGGCCATCGACTTGCTGCATGGTCACGGTTTCGTGTTTGGAGATCTTCGAACACCAAATATTCTGATCAATGGTGAAAATGTAATACTCATTGATTTTGATTGGTGTGGAAAGGCAGGTGAATCTCAGTATCCTGTGACGATCAATCTGGATCCTAGGATAGGTTGGCCAGAGGGTGTGGGGCCAGATAGCGTGATGGAAATGGAGCATGATCAGTTGATGCTAGAGCAACTGAAGCCTCCTAGTCATGATAGATAGATACCAGACATAGGAATCAGATCAAGGTAGCCTGAACTTGTATACTTAGACTTGCAGACTTGCAATGGATTGGATATCTTCGCGATTCCCTAGAATGAGTTGGTGATGTGAGGCGCTTCGAAATGGGTATTCACTCATTCACACCAATCCACGTGGATTCCTTTATTATTGTCTATCATTTATCGTCTATCAAATGTTGCCATCATATAGCAATAGCGCCTTGCTTCCCGCTTCCGATACTCCTTTCTTCTGTTGTCCAATAAGGCAACGAAAGAGCGGTGGCCTCACATCGCATCACCCGTGTTCAATGTCAATAGATATCGATGAGCAACAGCACCAGCTCGTACACGTTCGTTTCTAATGGAGAAAACGATGATTATCGCGATGGCCAACAGGCCAAGTTGATTCACAAATGTTTGGAGGGTTGGGGTCAATGCCCACTGATGTCGTCGAGCGGCATGTTGCCTTTTTGTCTCTACTTTTCCAACTCATCTTTATTTCTTTATCCCCACATAGTACCCTCTTTTCGCTCCCGGTTTACGCGTCTCCAGATTAAGGAAGACATCTATCCCATTCTTTACATTGTCCCACACATTCCCTGCTGCCAACCCCCCCCCCCCCCTCCGGTCCTCTCACGCTCAGAACTTTCGTCATCGCCATCATTGTCATCACCACCATCAGAGTACCCCACCCTGGTCGCCTCCGGTTTTACGTTTCGACTTCTGCACGAGCCCTGCATGTCTCTTTTCCCAGATTTAGGTCATGCATGACTGCATTTTTCTACCGGCTGGCGTTTCTCTGCGTTCTCATATTCGCGGCAGTGGGGACTGTACTATAGTGACAAACTGGGGCTTGAAAAAATGGCGCACATTCTCAGCTAAAGATGCGCGGAGGACACGCAGGTTGACCTACTAGATGGCCAAGAGTGGGGGCATATGATTGTTGATTGTGAGGCAGACGAGAGAACGTGTCTTTGGCTCTCTATGTCAAATCGAGGTAATGTTGCGCTACGACAGCCTCCGCAAGCGAGCTTTTTGAAGACTTGCTCATGTCTTTCAGCACTTATATTGTAAATGCCGATATCTTTGCCCGAGGCAAACAACCTCTCCGTGTCTCGCTGGACATCTTTACCCTATACTTTCCAAAATGTCCAGTGGGGCAGTTTACAGGTTGGCATGATCCTCTTTTTGATATGTTAGGATCACAAGACAAAGGTCCCCATCCGAGGCATCACTATCTACAGCTATGATCTTGCACCCAGGTATTAGGATCGTCTCCATCATGCTCGACATCAAACGAGTGATTTAGATGGTAAAGTTGTCGGGTGTCCCGACAGTTCTTTCAGGCGACATCGAGTGCGCAGTTTCTTGACCCAGAGGACGACCTCGACGTAGTAGCTGCGGCGCAACTTGGTACTGCTCATATCACGCGTATACCTTCATATCTTATCTTATTGAGTTCTCTTGTGTGATCCTTTCCAATAGTACAACGCAAAGTGACGATACAAGGGGGCTCAGCGAAGAGTCGATCAGTGTGGTTTTTCGCGCATTCAAGACAATAATAACTCTTGCTCAGGCCAGTCGCAAAGAGAGAATTGCGACTTTTTGAAGGGACATGTTGTGATTAACTGGGTGACACACTCTATACTGTGTGATCCACATGCAACGTGCTCTGGGTTCCTCTAGTTAACTAATCGTGGTATCGTAGGGGTGAGGTTCACTATTTGTTAGGCTTGGTCAGGCGTATTCGGCGGTATGAGAACTACATGGGCAAAGATTAAAGCAACACTTTCCTCAAGTGCCCGAGATACTTGGTTGCTGTCATGGATGCACTGATCATGAAGTCCTGTGGTGGTGGTCTGACCACGCTTACAAGGGAACTTCAGACTGGACTGGCGCTAGTAATCTCACCCAGCTCATATGATTGCAGTAGCACGAGCGCTCAGCGAGTTACTGAGCCGGTACATCGCAAACGCCGGGGAAAGTTCTCAAAACCGACTGGAATCCGATACGACCTTTACACATGAGCTTCCGTCATCATTCTTCCTAATCACCGTAGACCTGAGTGACGCAGGGAGGGACATCACCCGAAACTCCATTTCCTCTAAGGCGGCAATCGACGGGACGTGTCGGAGCAACATGGCGTGTACAACTTGTGTTGTAGAATATGTACGAAAACTGCTCGCTTAGATGAGGTTGTGGGTAATACCTCGCGGGCACTAGCTTGGTGATAGTCAGACCAAGCCTGGCACCCGAGCAGCCCCTTATACCAGTTCTCTTTTCGGCATGAACGTGAGATTGACTTGCAAGGCGAGGACGAGGAGCCGATCCAAAAGGCGAAAGTTGTGGGGATGCACTCGCTGAGCAGGATTAACACGGTCAATAGATATAAATGACGAAGTGAGTGGGAAAATAGACGAGCAAAGAGCGTAATAAATTTCTATTCAACAAGGTCCCGCCTTCTGCATCAATCTGACGGATATGATCGGCGCACATAGCAGAACGGGAGAGTGACAGAGCAAGAGCAAGCCAGCTATTCCAGGGTCACGGATGTAATTGGCCTGATCCAAGAGACTTGCTTGCAAGCCCCAGCGCGAAAAATATCCTACTGGGCCAACGTAACGATTTTCGAGTGTCATGAATGACCGCAAGGGATATATCTTCTACCTAAAATATCTTCTAGTTTCCAGTTCGACGCAACATCGTCGGATCTCAGCGAACCCAGAGGTCCACCTCTCAAAAAAAAGGGCCAAAGGTTCAAGGGTTAGCGCAGAAATCTTGCTGGGCTTTAATTTAATGGTAATATCATATTGTCCTGCCCCTGAAGACCGCTTTCCGTTCATTTTCCGATGTTCAGCGTAAGGATGGGTCGCTTGGCTATTGGTCGAAGTTCGGTGGGAAGCAGAAGCGAGAGTCAAGTTCCCGCTCGGACGGATGCTGTTGCGCCCGCCACCTATCTTCCGAGTCTCTCACGCACATGTCAAATCGGTTGTCTCAGTCTTTATTACAAGGACGGCGAGGTGACACTACAAGTTCTAGATTTCTTTCCTATTAGCATGAAAAAATGGATCTCGACCTAAAAGACGTCCATGTGCTTGTTACCGGTGAGTAAACGCGTACAGCAAGGCCGCCGAAGAGGTGTACCGGTTGCCCTGGCCAAACTGATCGTTACCTGATCTGATCCCCCATCGTATACAGGCGCGAACGGCGGAATCGGCCTCGAGACGACGCGACTCTTCCTAGGTGCGTACCTAGTATCGCCAAAAGGAAAAAAAAAAGAAAATATGGCGATAATGTATAACGGGTCACTTAGAGCACGGAGCACGCGTAACCGCACAGTATCGCACGAGCAACACCGCCCTCGTCCAACTATTAGTACCTCCTAGCACGGGAACGGGTAATCATCGCTTTTACCCGTCCGGTCCTCGTCTGCGCATGGTACAGGCAGACCTGACGAACGAAGCACAAGTCCAGGCGCTCTTCTCTACTGCTACTGCTACTGCTACTCCTTCTCCTCCTGTTGCTGGTTTCGCTTTTGCTTCTGCGACTGGTCCAACCCCGGAAGTAACAACGAGGCAGGAGTAAAGTGGGGCGAGGTGGAGGTCGCGGTGATCAACCACGGCGTGTCCGTGTCCGCCGACGTTCCGCTCAGGGACATGCCGCTTGAGCAGTGGGAACGTACGTTCAGTAATAACTTGACGTCTTCGTTCCTCGTCGCGCGGGAGTATATGCGCAGGCTCGAGCTCGGTGTACGTGGCGCGGCGGGGTCATCGCCTAAGCCGCCACGACCGTCACACGTGCAAACAGGAAGGAGCGGGGGAAGTGATGAAGATGGAGTTGGGTGGGAGTTTGGACAACGTGCGGCGATCGTCTTTGTCGGGAGTACGGCAGGGAAGTACGGCGAAGCCCTGCACGCGGATTATGCTGCTAGCAAAAGTGGTGAGGTCCCTCCCTCCATCCCTCCTCATCTCCCTCTCTTTTTATTTTTTCTGTTGGGCCTTCTTCCCAAACCTAACTAACCAACACGATACTTGGTGATTCGTTTTGGCTGGTCCGATATAAAAACAAAAGCGATAATGTATGGCCTCACCCTCTCGCTCAAGAACGAAATTGTACAGATTGCACCACGTGCGCGAGTCAACTGCGTCGCACCTGGATGGGTACGTACGCCGATGGCCCACGAGGCTCTCCAGAATCCAAAAACGGTCTATCGTGCTTTAGCAACGTACGTTTCCCGTTCTTTTCACCCAGTGGATACGGGTCAACTGATTTTATTTCTTTAAACAACCTCGCATTCCAGGACACCGCTGAGGAAGGTCGCCGAGGCGACAGACGTCGCAAATCAGATCGTTTTTCTCGCTTCGGCCAAAGTCTCAGGACATATCACCGGTCAGGTGCTCATGGTCGAGGGAGGGATGGAAGGCAGACTGTTGAACACAACCGCCGATATCGGGTTGAGTCTTCCTATGTAGTATAAGCTAATGTATAAAGAAACCTAGGGATGATTGGAAAGAAATTTACAACTGTAAATTTCGTTAGTTCAGCTCTTGCAACGGGGGTCCAAAACACTTATGGTGGGGCCTCTAAGTTAAGTTCACACTTATCTTGATTTCTGTTTTTGTATCATCTAATCATAACACCATTGGGACGATAAACTTACACCACATTAACGATAAGGTTGCATCATAATACATTGCAGCTGACGTCCAATTATTATTTTCCAGTCGGAAGGGCAGTAGCGTCATATCTCCCAAAACGCGCACTCCGTTGTACTGCGTTCTCACCGACTGCAGTCACAGAATCCCAAATGACAAGTGGGCATAAAAATTCTCTCAATATCGACCAAGAAAAGCTACTTTTGAAACAAAACGATTGTTCCAAGCGACAATAGGGTTAAAGGGCAAGGCCATGTACAAGGCCATGTAACAAAAACAAACCACCAAATAGGACTACTCATTGAAGAGTGGAACCTTCAGTAATAAATAATTGAGGCCCACGGTACCCATCGTGATAACGGACTCGCCCAGGAAAGTGCATTCAGTGAGAGCAAGCAGCGCTGTAGTTAAAAAAAACCCCCAAATATAGAGATACAACCAATAGTAATTATGACCAATGCTCGGGTCGTATTACATACCCCGACGCCTAAAAACTAAAGTGTTAGTGCACCTCAAACCAAGGAAATATTATCATGCGTACGTACTTCATACTGATGCACCTTCCGGCTTCTTTGCAATAACCTTTCCTACAGTTAAGCTCTTATGAATAAACGGCAAGACACCACCGCCTGCTATCGTTGCTCGTACGAGCGTGTCTAGCTCTTCATCCCCTCGAATTGCAAGTTGTAAATGCCGTGGTGTGATGCGCTTGACGCGAAGATCTTTCGATGCGTTGCCTAATCGCGCGGAGCTTGAGCACAAGGGGAGGCCCAATAAACGGAAGTATGTGGCGCACCTGCGAGTTCTAAGACTTCGGCTGTAAGGTACTCTAGAATAGCCGAGGTATAGACAGCCGCTTTTGCACCGATACGGACATTATTTTGCGTCCGCTGCTTTAAGTATCTGTGAATACGGCCAACAGGAAACTATTAACGACCCCGCGTGACACCGATCAGACCCTATGCGTGCGCGAAGGAGAAAGTAACAGACCTGAAGGCCTGCTTTCGCGCTACGGGTCTGGAATACTTTGGCCTCGGTTGTAGGGGCATCACTGATTTTGGACTTGCCCCCCTTCGCGCCTTTTGGTGGCATGCCTTGAAACCTGATGCATACCTGATGGTCAGGGGGATTTTGCATGTAAGGTACACAGATACCTTACCTGAGGCAAAGGAAGAAACCTGGGGAAAAGGGAAGGAAGACGCAGTGGAGTGCGAGTAAACAAGTTCGGCTAATAAATGTGATGAACGCGCGGGGAAGATATGCGTGAATGAAGATGATGAGAGTTCGGTACCAAGGAGCAACGGATTCACGCTCCGCTGTGCCGCGATCGCTCGTTGACGGTAAACAGAGTCACGTGAACACCGCGTCGGATACACATGACCAACATGAAATGAGAGAAAGAAACAGCAATGACAAACATAATTGATTCCCTTGGCGTTACATATTACAGATCACTTCGTACGTACGAGAAATCAAGAGAAGAGAAAGGAACGGTGATTAGCACATCAAAAAAACAAAAAAAGACTTGTAGCAGAGAATTTCGTGCTTAGCGAGTAAGGGATGCACGCTCCTCATCTTCAAGGACGATGCCTCCGTGACGCCAGGTGGTGGCGAGACCAGCAGCACCCTTAAGCACCCAGACCAGGGAAAGAAGGGCGAATGCAAGAGCAGACCAATGAATAAATGGAGTGCGTTGATGGTCGAATATCGCAAAGAGCGACCACGTGATCGCGATGGCCGCCGGGAGATCGCCTTCGGGAGTGGAGAACGCATACGCTGCGGCCGTAGCCTCGAAGAAAAACCTTTTTTTTTTTGATGTGAGGTGTAAACAAATGTATTAAGGTGATATAAGGGAGAAACGTACAGCCCGAGGAAGACAAAGACATTGGTCCAGATGCCAGCGTGGTGTTCGCCAGCGTCGGTACCAAAAGCTTCAAATGCTGTAAGCATCACAAGAACGGTTGTCCAGCCGTGGTAGAGTGAAAACGGAAGGTGGACAAAGAGCTCGTCCGCGAGGCTCGTGGGAGAGTGGAATTTCTTGACGACATAGTAGATATGCTGCGGATACCCATTAGCGAGTCAACAGACGTGTTCCACGAGACACGCACTGTTACGGAGGAGCTGACAAAGAGGGCAAATATGAATGCTACGAGCCTCATGGTTAGCACGCATGCACGTTTACCACGAGGAGTACATGCACACACCAACTACATAGTGGTTTGTAGCCCATAGATTCACATAAATAGCGTTGAGAACAGCCAAAAGTGGGAAACGCCAGGAAATTCCGTCGACGATGACCTTCTTTCCTTCAGCAGTGAATTGGTAGATGATAGTGCCCAACAAGAGGAGGTGAATTAATGACCTGAATGGATACTAAATCACAAGAAGGAAACCATTCTAAATATGCGTACCATAAGAGGAATGCCCATGGAGAAGGGGTGATATATGTCTCTTTGCCATGGGTGTAAACGTCGTGAGGTACCAAGGTGATGTACACATTTGAACCAAGGAAAAAGAGGTAGACCAGTACGTTTACAATCTGTGCGAAGGGGTTATGAGCAAAGATCAGGAGAAATAAAAAAGGGATGAATCACTTTGAGAAGAATATCATCTTTCCAGGAGCTGGCCATGGTGGGTTAGGTCAGAAGAGGGGGAAATAGTACGACAACAAGTTGCAATTCGCAATGAGGATTTATGAAGGTGACCCTTTCGTCACATCCGCCAAGGAGTGACCAGCACGTGAATAGATTGACGTCATTTCTGACAGCAACTGACAATATTTGTATATATTGTTTATATAAATGTATTATCTCGATCCCGCTCCTTTTTCCGTGTTTCCGTGTGTCGTATTGAGTCCCTTTGTCCCTTGGGCTTGGTTCCTTGGTCCATGGTTACTCGCATCACGTGATCTAGAGAAGAAGAGGAGGGGAATATAGAAAAATACAACTATAACTGTAACTGTACATGCCACCAAGGGCTACGAGTCAGGCGTTGTACCATTTGTCTGTTCCGGACCCTCCGTCGTTGTATCTTCATTATCCCCTTCTAGATCATCTGCGGAGGGAACAGCTGCCGAAGTTCCCGCTCCAGCTGCGGTTACTCTATCTGATTGTGGTGAAACGTCCCTACATGCACCTCTCAGGGCTAAATCGCGATTCAATGCACAGGATAACACGCACCATTTGATTTGGAACCTCGTCACCCTAGGTTTTGCACTTATGTCCCTCATCAGCCTGTCGAACTGGATCTTGTCAGGTGGCGCTGATCTCATTTCCTCGTTGTCATACTCCGTATTTTGGTAATATCCAACGCGAACGAATTCTTGATTTCGGTACGATCCTGTCAGGATCAGGGCTGCCACACCGAGCACATCATCTGGAGGAATGCTTTGTGGGGATGGTGGGGAGCCCTCAAACTCGAATGCATTAACACCGACAGGCACGGGGCCAACCAGACAGTCATCTAGCTCTTGATCGAGTTCCTCATTACCAGGTGAAGCGACGTAAATGAGGCGCCACTCAAGGTCTAAATGAGAAATAATAGCTGGGACTGAAGTAGTCTGGTGACATAGTTGAGATACGCACCCTCTTTCAACCCAGCTATGCACTCGAAAGTAACACGGAAGCGGTAAGTATCCATAAATTGTGCGGGGTTGTTGAGAAACTGTACATTCTGTAATCGTCCATGTAAGTCAAAAAATAAGAGAGATGAACTGTGAAATGCGAACTCTAATAGTAACAATTGACATAGTGGGTAGAAGCGGCTTGGTGGGTAGGACGCGACAACTGAGACTCAGAAGAGTAGTGAAGTGAAGTGAAGTGAAGTGAAGTGTAATAATTGGAAGCGTGACGGGAAAGTCGCGTCTTGTCACACGTTACTAGCCAACTGTCACGCTTAGTCATGTGTCATTGTAATTGTCTTTGGGTCTTTGGGTACAAGTACAAGGAAAAGGCGTCAAGGTCGACCAATCTTTGTGAGTCCTCTGTCTCTCCAACTTGGTCTATCATTTTTTCTGATTTTCAGCTCAATTTTTAAAGTGTTGAACCTCGAGGAATGACTGTTTCCCAATCAGTTCTTCGTATGCCTTAACGCTACTAACGACAACGGAGAACAACGAATCACCCAACGCTTTGTAGTCCACGCCCATTCGACCCTTTTCTTATGCCTTGCTAGATCGCTATTATTGAAATTCCTTCTCGTGCTTTCGACCATTCACGCAACGCCACTTTTGTTTTCTCATTTATCATGTCGCAGCCACCAGATCTTCTCATCTCAGACGACGACGACGACACATCCCAGGTTTCAACGCCTATTCTCTCACATTTGCCCACCTCTTCTATCTGCTCCTCTCCTTTCCCGCCAGAAAGCTCTCCCACAGAATCAGTAAAGCCGAGCTCCGTGCTTCCTGGTAACTCCAGCCACCTCCGTCTTCCCATTCCCACACCATCTGCGAATCTCTCTCAGACCTCCTTTTCTTTTGTTGACGTGAGCGAAGACGAAGGTGGCGTAGGATTTGATGACCTTCCTCCGGAGATTGCGTCCGTCGACATCTCAATCGCACGTGAGTTTTTGTGATCGCATTGTATATCGCACTTTGTCTTTCCATGGTGCATATATCGCCGTCCGTCGCGTAGCACGCCCTACCGCTTGGATGCCTCCATGTCGTCAACTCGAGGCACAGCCCCGTACTTCATGCTGGTAGAGTTGCCTGCATCCCCGGTGGAACGTATCTCTCTCGATCACGTTCCGTTTCCTGTGGCGATTCAGGCTTCCATTCTCGGGCTCGCGTTTCATGTCAAAATGATCACTTCAGGGCCCGGCCACGTGGGTGCCCTTGAAAAGTGACAGGACGTCCAGCATGCCTCTTCTCCTTTCTTTGCCTTTTTTTCTTTTTGCTGACTTCTTCTATCTCGTTACGTTTATCGTTACGCCCACGACACAGCCGACGGCTCGTTTGTCGAGACGTCGTCTGGTCAAGCCGCACATGAGCTGAAGAAACGATATGATCGTCTTATCAAGGTCGACAAGGACCACCGTTCGCCGTATGCCATTACCGCATTTGTAAATCAGCATGGCAAACAAATGTATCGCGTTGGGTACGTACACAATACTATGTCATTCCCACGAGGAAGCTGACCACCTACTTCCGCGGCTCAGGCACCGTGATCAGTCTGCCCCAGCCGCTGACGCAGAGCATCGCACGACAATGCAGCTCGAACAGCCCCCTTCGTCTCCAGATACACGACAAGACCAGACACGTCGTAAGTCACAAGGTTACACAATACGTTCAGAGCGCAATGCGTCCCGCAAAGGTCGGATGAGTATGCATGCGTTTCTTCCAGGCACAATGTTTCCCAGTACCAGTGCGCGCAGTGGCGATGTCGCTGCAAATACGCGTTCACCCCCTTGCGCAAGCTTCGCAAGGCACGTTCGAACCCCCAGATCTCCGCTGACCCCTTGCCACCACCGCCCCCACCTGCGCGGGGCCACTCTCAGAGCGTCACCGCAGCAGATCTTCCGCGCCTGCCGATATACTCACCGCCTGATGACCCAGTTCCAGCTTCACAAGCTGCTTCCCTGATACGCGATGGTTTCGCGGACGTCATGCGTTGGGATGCGGATAGCGGACCGTCATCTCCGATCAGCTCGCGTTCCCACTCACACGGCTCCGAATTTGCCCCTAGCACTGGTTCATTCAACCCATTCGGTTCGGGGGTTCATTTCGAATCACCCGCACCGGCAAGGCCAACTGAAGGATATTTGCACGTGCCACTATTGCGGGAGATGCAATCATTCGAATCTGGAATGACAGCTAGAGCAGATGCGCCATTGAGGATTGCATACCCAAGCGGCTTGGCTCCCATCAGCTCCTTGACTACTAGCGAATCGCCGGTCGCTGAAGGAGCGCCTTCTCTACCCCCGGGGCTTGGCTCATCAGATGAGCAGGGCGATCGTCCGCTGTCTTTGGTCCCTGAGGAACAAGATGAAGAACCCACCTCAGTGTCTCCAACCCGATCTCCGTCGCCCTTATTATCGTCCCCTCGTCCCAACCTCTCCGATCCGACATTCATCCCAACGGATGCGACCTCTATGCACACGCGCTACTCGACCGAAGTATTTGACGTGTTGCAGACCTACCGCGGTCTTCCTGTACTTGAGCGACTTCTCGAGGATCCCGCAGACTCAGCTGTAATCAAGATGACGCTCATCGCAGAGGACAGCGCCGCACCGCGTGACGATCCACGTTTCGTCATCTGGGGAACGGTCGCACGAGAGTCCTATGTAGACGACTCGCAAACGTCGCGGCGAAGCAGTGGCGAGTTTGTGCACCTACGCGTGACAACGGATGGTCCTGAACGCGAGCGTGTGCTCGTGGCCGCGACGATCGAGCGGTGGCTGGCCCAGCTCACGAGCGCTTTGGATTACGATGAATTACTTGTTTTTTTCCTCACTTACCGTTCCTACATCACCACACTTGATCTCTGCCACTTGCTAATCTGTCGCTTTCATTGGGCACTCGGCCGTGGCGTGGGTGGCGAGGACGAGATGGTACGCCGGGTTGTTCGCGTCCGGACGTTTGTAGCGATTCGGTACTGGTTGTTGACCTTTTTCGCCGTGGACTTTGTGCCTAATCGTGAGCTCCGCCTCTTGTTGGCGAGCTGGCTGAATACCCTTCGGCGGGATCCAATACTGCAGAAGCACACCGACGCGACGGTGAGACCTAGCGGCCTGCTTCTCGGCATTACCTCGCTTCTGACGACGGCTGTGATGTAGAGTATCGTGCGTAAGCTGATGTCTGTCGCGCGAGATGCTAAGGAGGCGTATTCCCAGCGCCCCCGAGCGTCGATGTCCAAGCCCAGCAGCGGGGTTGGCACGCCGAATGGAGTCACGCGAAGGTCTTCTTCTATCAATGACGAAGACTTGGACTTGGATTTTATAGCTGAGCCATCCGCGCTGCTTGGGACGTCTGGCTTCATAAAAGCCAAGGGCGTTATTGGCGCGGACGGCGCCGCCATGATCCAGCAACCTCTACACCGAGCCATCTTGGAACATCGTCCGTCTTTGTCGGCGAGTGTGTCACCCACTGCTTCCCTTCCGTCGCACCCTCCAAACGCGTTGTCACGCGCGCTTGCAAATACTATGGGCCGACTCGGTCGCTGGAAGCGCGCGCTGAACCCCGGATCGCGCAATATGGGTAATCTAGGGCTCATGGAAGTCTCTGCGTTCGATCTAGAGTCGAATGGAGAGGGAGATTTAATCCAGGTTCGTGGAGGAATGGAGCAGTATCTCAAAATGATCCAGGTTGAGACACACCGCCCGTCTTCGAGCTCTATACCTCCAGCGCCCCCAACCCTACCGCCCTTACGCCTGCCTCCGCCATTGCCAGTGGATCCCCTGCCGTCTTTGGATCCACCCCATCCGATCCCTCCCACCCCCCCGCCTGCCTTTACGCCAGACAATGTTGCAGATTCTCTTAAGCCTGCACCAATAACGTCCTATGCGCCACCCTCGCGGGATTCCATCACTGTGGATGAGGAAGAAGTTGTTGAGGTGGCGCAAGAAGTCGTGGCACCAAACACGGTCACAATTGTCAAGGTTCCTTTTTTGCGCGCAGAGACGAGCAGCCGTTCCTCGACGAGCTCTACGAGTTCCTCCTCGAGCTATGGCATGCTGGTCCCCCCGCAGTCGACTTTCCATGCACGGCGCTCTATGCAGGGCCGATCTGTGCAGGACCGATCATTGCAGCAGGACGTCGTCTCGATAGACGATCTCGATTTTTCTGACACATCCTCGGAGACGTCGGAGGGGCCCGTGGCACAGTCTGGGCTGAGGAAATTGCCGCGTCGCCTGCCGCTTAGACGGGATTTTGAGTTTG
This sequence comes from Multifurca ochricompacta, assembly GCA_022496185.1. Taxonomy (NCBI): domain Eukaryota; kingdom Fungi; phylum Basidiomycota; class Agaricomycetes; order Russulales; family Russulaceae; genus Multifurca; species Multifurca ochricompacta. Next base: position 285,438 of record WTXG01000028.1, on the reverse strand, counting down.
TGGATCGAAATCGAGAGAGCGTGTCTTCGATGGGATTCGCCTCGCAGGACGAATCGAGTGCGAGCGCGTCCAACTCGCGCCGTTCGAGTGCGATGTCCGGCGCATTGGAGGGAAAGCTGGGGAATACCATCCATCAATGGCAAGTGAACGCATTGATCGATTCTCTGAGCGATGACGAGGATGAAGGGGACGTCGAGGATGCCCTTCGTCGTCTTGAGGGTCAGATGAACCCGCAAAAGCAGCGCGCCAAGGAGACCAAGGTGGACAATTGGGTCAAGACGATACGGGACCGTCTCGCGGCTGGCGATTATGGTGACGAGGCACCTCGCTATCTTTCCGACGATGGTGAAAATGAACCAAGCGAGGCGGAGATTGGTGAGGATGCTGGCACACAGGGGTCCGCGCCATTGAGCACGGTGTCCTCTCCCTCGCGTCCTGGTTCCCCAGCTTCGGTTCGGCACGTATCGTCCTTTGGAGTGATATTTGACAGTTCGACGTCCGTGCCCGGTCCTATTCCCCAACCTGCGGCAGCACCTCCTATAGCGTCGCGTTCCGCAGAGGATAAAAAACCTGTTATTGAGGATGCTGTACCCGCCGAGATCCGCCGCGGACGACTCGCAGCGCCGGGTACCACTCCGGCGGTCGTTGCCAAGATACCCTCCACTCCGGCACGATTGCCCATGATACCGCCTACCGGAACGGGGGATCATCATCGCTCGTGGGTGCTCTCGGTCCCCACCGTCGCCCTCTCGATCCACTTCTCGATGATCGACCGGGAACTCTTCCTGGCTATCAAGTTCGAGGAGCTGGTATCGGACGACTGGCGGGGCTCTGAGGCCGCAAAGGCTGCCAACGTGCTCGACTGGGGCCAGTTCCTCAAGGATCGTGCCCGTTATAAAGCCCAGGGTGTGGAGGGTTACCGCACCAGCGCTCTAGTCGCCGCCCGCGCGCGATTCAACTTGCTCACGAATTTTGTGATCTCCGAGATTGTAGATACGCAACCTACGGATCGTCCCGCACTCGCCGCCAAATTCATCCGCGTTGCCTGGGTGAGTCGGGTCAAAATTTTAATCTTAATTTTTTTTTTCTTTTCTTTTAATTTAATTTGTGCAGAAATGTTTCCAGCTTAACAACTTTAGCGCCCTCGTAGCTATCGTCGCCGGCTTACGGAGCGATTGGGTCTCGCGCGCGATGAAGCGCGGGTGGGAGCGGGTGAACCTGTACAATCTGCGAATCTTGAAGGATCTCACTTCCTTCGCCGACCCAGCAGACGATTTCAAGCACATCCGAAGAGCCGTCGCGCAGCTGACCGACCCGAAGCTTACCGCCGGTGCCTCTGAGGAAGCGGTCTCAGTCCGTAGCTCAGCCCGCGGGAAGCTGGCCGATGGGAAGGCTGCTATGGGCGTGCCTTTCCTTGGTATGTCCCACTTCCCCTCTCAAAGACAATTCAACTTCCTTTTTTTTTTGGAGTGTTCCTCCCCCCCCCCTCTCTCTCTCTCCCTGAAGAATGCTGATACTGATTGGAACTGGACGTATGTAGGAATATACCTCGCACCGCTACAGCGGGTTAGTCGTCTACCGGACCTGATCGACCCTACCGCGCCAACAGAGCTAGTCAGCATCGAGCCGGTGTCGGGCAACTTTTCGGCACCCGCGCATCCGGAGGTTTTTAATGTTCTCCCGTCGCTTCCGTCGTCAATGCACCTTGAGCCGTTGATCAACGTGCACAAACAGCGGCTCGTCGCCCGCACCGTCAAAGCGCTTGTTGCCGGACAGCACCTCGCCAGTCGACTACAGTATCCGATCGATCGTCGGTTGTTCCAACGTTGTTTGCGCCTACGTGGACTTGACTATGCTACCTTAAACCGAAAATTGGCGATGTATCCCGATTGAATGACCATCATTGCTTGGTGGTATACATGGACGGATATCATTGCGCATTGGAAGGGAGGAGGGGAGGGAGGGGGGGGGTAGAACGGGGAGAGCGTTAAACCAGATTATTTGACCAACATGCAGTATCACCTTTGTCGCAACTTTGTTTTTTTATTTCCCCTCTGTATCTTTTTTTGGGGCTTTTAGGATTTCGTTTCACGGTACATACAGTATATATAGACTTTCGTTTTTTTCAGAGGACTTTGTAACTTTCTTTTTTTTCGATCTCATTCGACACAATACTCAACCACCAAGTGGGAATTAAAAAAAGACATTGAGCAGTCCGATAAAAAGAACAGTCCAAATTCCACAAAACCGGACGCTAATGGACCTACCTACATTTGTGTTTGTGTGCATAAAAATTAAGACACCCCTTTAAAATCCCGCGGGTGGTGTGTTCTCACCCTCTCCTAAAACTGACCGTATGGATGGCGGTGGCCACCCAACTTGCGCATGTGAATGCTGTAGCGTAGAGCAAGTAAGAGGAGCGCTCCTACGATGGGGCCAAACGCCGCCTGCGCGACGATAGTGCCCATCCCCGTGCCGGTCTCCCAACTAATATCCCCCCGTTCGGCAAACACGGCCGTGAAAATGGTCATGCCGAAACCGATGAAATATAGCACGGAGCAGACGATGAGCACACAGAGGTTAAAACCGGACGCGACGGGGTCGAAGTATTCGTAATCGTATTTGGGCGTGGACGTGACGATGCCGAGGAGGCGTGGCTGATGACGATGATGACGACGGGCCATGCGCAGGAGGGTGGCATCGTGGAGGATGGTGAGGCCCGAGGCAGGAATGTTGAAGAAAAAGGAGACGGTGCCGAGGTCCATGAAGGCGAGGACGAGCACCGGGATGGAGAGACTAAGCGTGGCGAGGGTGGTGTAGTAGAGAGGTTTGGGAAGTGGGTAGTGATAGTTGTCGTGGACTCGTTCGCTCATCTTGTTATCGTAACACACCCAATCGAAGAGGTGAGAGGGGGAGGTGGGGGTGGGGGTGGGGGTGGCTGTGACCCGTTAAAAAATAAAATAAAAATTGGTTCGGGAGTGGGGACAGGGCCAGGGCATCTTTCATTCTTCCGTCATCATGTGGATATGTTGAATGTGTGGAGTCAGTTCAATTGATCGACTCTTTTCCCACATACCGCGTGTTCATCCCCCAAAACCCGCAAAAGCTAACCAGTTCAACTGAGAATGAGAAATTGATGGGACTCAACTACTGTGAGTCAGTCACGCCTGAGTCAATGAGCGAAAGACTTAAGTTAATTTATTCTTGGCGGCGTAGATCGTAGATCTATCTGTCATTAAAGTGACAGTGACAGTGACAGTGACAGTGACAGTTGTTTGTCATGTTGTTAATCGAGATCAGGCATCGGCGGCGAATCGGTGAATTTTAAGAAGTTCCTGCTAGAGGCTCAACTATGAGATCGTCATCCTCGCTGCTCTCATCTAAATCTACCGTCCCATGTCCTTCGGGTGTCTTGCAGAACGCCTCATTAAGTAGCGTCTGACTTCCACCTCCCTTATTTTTCGGCGCAGAGACGACTGACCGCACACGCCCACCTGGCCGAGGGCCCAATTTAATTTTATCAGGCACACGACAGGACGCAAGTTCCGTCAGCTGAAAAGAGATAAAGGAAAGGGAAGGGGGGGGGGAGTATTTAAGTGAAAATTAAGGCCGAGATAAAAGGGACCAACCTTTGAGTGCAAGCCGCGAGAATCATCCCCTCTACGCTGCGCTCGCGAAGATTTGAGTGTAGGATCAAACCCTAACCGTTTGATCACTTGGGCCGAGTACGCGTTTTTCGTCGGTTTGATCGTCGCCTCAAAAGTCGCCTCGTCTCCTTCCTCCTCATCCTCACTGTCGCCGGTGTCATCCTCCTGCTCCTCTTTTCCCTTCCCCTTTCTGTCTCTGTCTCTGTCTCTATCTCTGGAAAGGTCCTTCTCGTTCCCTGACGGTTTCTTCCCCTCCGCAATCCGTCTTTCTTTCTCTCTCTTCTTCCCAAACTTGCGCGCTTCTTGCACGGCTTTCATCCCCTCCTTGTCACGCGTAAGGAGTCGTTTCAGCGCCTTGTCCGTCTCTCTCGAGCTGGCTTGTCGCGTTGCCCGCGCCTGCGCCTCTCGCCCGACGGTCTCGTTCAAGTACAGGTCGCGCTTGCCAGCGGCTACAATGTGACCAGCCACGACGTACGTGGCCCCTTCCATCGCGGAAGCCGATGCGGTAGAAGCGGAGCCATCGCAGGTGCAAGACCCCACTTGCGTTGTGGGTCGTAAGTAGCTTTGCTCTTTTGCGAATGCGAACCCGAGCCCACGCTCATACCCGACGTTCTGGAATCGTTTTTGTTTGTTTTTGGGCCGTCAAGGAAAAATGTTTTAGGTTAAAATTTTGAGTTATGACAGGTAGTGTGTGGAAGGAAGGAGAGCATACCCCGTAGAGAACTCTGGGCGTCCTGCCCTGCGCCTCTCAACGGCGTGTTGGACATGATAATCACAGACGTCGCTGACACGCTTGTCGCACCAGCTACCACAGGGCTTTCCATCGCGCTTCAAAACGGTACACATCCCAAGGTCATGCGCTGTGCCGATAATGGCACGGAGGCCGCGCATTCCGGCGTGAGCGCAAGCACATTGGGTGAGCCAGCTTTCTGCGATTCAATCGCACCCCAAAAGAAAATAATAATGATGATAATCGAGTTTTAAGCGGTGGCGAGGAACGTAAGACGAGGCTCGAAATACGCTACCTCGAGCGGCTTGAGCACCCGCGGGTTGAGCAACGCGACCACCGTTCCCTCGCGCAATTTGGCCATGGTCTCAAAGGCGCCGCGACTTCCGCCTTTGTATATCTTCTCGGGCAGCAAGCCATCACCTCTCGAAACGGTATCATGCGAGTCGGATTCGAAGAGTAGCAAAGACAGGGCCGCATCACCGCGAGAGGTGCCCTTCTTACCGCCTACACCAAAGTCGATCAGCGTCAGATTAACGTACTTGCGCCCCGCGCGAGGGGGTATCGGCGGTGGGTCCTTGCTCCCCGTTTTCGAAATTTGACGAGACGGCGGTGGTTGGTTGAGATGAGGTGAGGATCATCGGCATCACGAACTTCACCTGGTCCGAAGGTCACCGGCGCACGGCTGACACGAATCGGGCTTCGTTCGGCAACAACTGCGATGGTTACCCAGTCGCCGACGACAGGGACGTCATATACCTGGCTTCGTACTCCAGCGCCGGCACCTGGCCGCACGCGCACCAAGGAATATAATCTGGATGGGGAGATGTAATAACGCCAGTCAAGTATGCCTCCAAGTCCTCGTGCGACAGGTTGCGGGACCTACAAAAAAAAAATACCACATTCGCCATTCATTGTGATGATATGTATATAAATATATATATAATGATGGGGTAAAAAAATGCCCGGCGACGTACGCCAGCCGAATACCAGAGTGCGGCTCGAGGCGCTCGAACGAAGGGTCATCTAAAGGCGGTTTGTGCCTGTAAGGCCCCGGTTCAAGTTCTTCTATTAGCATGAGGCGATCATCACGTGCTGCTGCCCAACTGTATTTATTCAGGGCAATGAGCAATCCTTAAAAATAAAAAAAAATACGATTCCGAGATGAGTGTCTCCCGGAACGGGGCGCTCACCTGGCCTTATCGGCGAATGAGGAGGTCCGAACGGGCGCGTCCGGGTCAACCGGCGAGGTTTCGCGTTTGGAGAGGGCGGAAAGTTTGGAGAGGACGTTCGAGGGTCCCGCAGGGGGCTGCGGTCGTTCAGCGTTCGGTGCAATAGTTGTAGTAGTACGATTGGTCCCCTGGTATTTCCCCAGGTTGTCCCTGTTCAAGTAATCGTTCGCCGCTGCATTCTTGTTTGGTTTATGGGGCAACAGGGCAGGGTCGATTTTGCGCTTCTCTGAATGCCGTGAGTCATCCTATTCGTAATCGGAAGAGGACAAGTTCCTTTACTATGTTCGGGGCTACTTGGTGCTAAGACAGTAGCATTTGACTGCTTTCTTTTAGCAATTTCACGACCATACGCATGCTCTGGAGGAGGGATCGTGTATGTGTACGAGGATGCGTTCGGATCCGAAAGCTGAGCTTGAAGTTGAGCTATTTGCCGTTGGATAGACTGTTGCCTTAATAACTCCTTCTGCCCTCTACTAGTCGATGACTCCATTTTTTTTTCCCCCGAAAATGAGCCAAGAGCAGTGTGTGGAGGGAAGGGGGAGGCAGTGTAGAACGTTAGCTAGCCGCCTAAGGAGAAGAGGACTAAGGACGCGTTATTTACGCATGTTTACCTCATGCTCATGTGTGTTTTCCTCCGCCGCCGTGTGTGTGTGGTTGGTTGTGTCAATTACCGGTCGGGAAATGCCGACACTCAGCGAACCTGTAAAAAATATAATAAAATGATATAATATAATAATATAATATATATAATATAATAATAATTGGTAGGTGTGTTGTTGTTGTTATACTTTGCTTCTGTTTTCGTTTCCTTAGTAGCTAAGTAGCTCCGAGGTCTGGGGTTCCTTTTCCTCGGGGACGGGGGATGTAAATGGATGGTACGAACTGCAGTAACAACTCTCTTGAGAGATTCAAGGGATGAACATGCTCTCATTGACTTGAGCACGTACCGCAATGAACCCCTTGACCGGGTCAACGGGATGGAAATAATGCAAAATGCAAATAATGCAAACCTCTGAGAGGAGGAAAGTTCCGGAACATACCGCACTGGCTGCGCCGTCAAGTTGGCACCAATACTCTGACTACAGATGCTTTTATTCTGGGGCCCACGTTCATTTACTTAAAGGCCTGCCCTGCGCCTGCCGCACTCTCTAAATTCCGCCCACTTTTCTTATTTACGCCACAGCTTCTTTCCTCCCTCCCTCCCTCTCTTGTTTTTTGGTCTTTTCTATTCTATCTCATGTCTGTCGATACAGTAGTAGATTTACGACACCGGGCGGGTCAACTCGCTCATCGCCTTGGTTCCCTGAGTCATTTCTTGTCCGCAGCGCATGAGCTCCTAGACATCATTCACCTTCTGAGCTCCGAAATTTTACTCCAACATAGTAGGAAGGTAGGTTCCGACGTTCTTTTTGCTTTCCCAGCAGATGCTCACCGATAATCCCACTTGTGAGGTTGTCACCCTCGTTGAGGTAGTTACAGCATCTCTAATAGCTGGTCCTCGCCGCCTCCGTGTGGCAGCTTAATGAGCCTCGTTTTTGTTTCAGATCTCACGGGCCACTCTTAGTCGCGCGGGGATAAAATTGCACTTGTTTACCTCTTGCAGTCCAGCTTTGCTAAATTATAAAACGCTCTATTTTGACATCCTTCGGGCTCTCCGGGAACGCCAGGATGTGATTGTCAACAATGATAATCTCAAAGGTGGTAAACATTTGCCTTGCGGGTCTCATTATTACCGCCACTCACATGCAGCTACAGACCGCGTCAGTCGGTTGCTTATGCCTCTCTCGACTTGGCTTGTAATTCACCGGCGGGGAGAGTCACCACCTGCGGTCCCTGCATCTACTCCTTCATCTCCAAGTATAGACGCGACGCCTTCCCCCCTCCGGAGGCTCGCAGGCTCTTACATCAAAAGCTATGTCTCGCCCTGCTACAACGATCTACCCAGCGCCAGAAGAGTTGATGCCGCGTACGTTATCGCCACGCTCGTGGTATCAATACATCCCAGGGTAGTTTTTTTAATGCCTCACCGTATCACAGCTCCAGCGTCCCTGCCTCACCGTTTCCAGCAACCTTCCTCGACCACGCCACGAGGCCGGTCACTATCACAGACAGACCAGAACAAAAGTTCCAGCACGATCAGGATGGCACGTACTCGTAGCCCTCGACAGATTTTGCGTGCAGACCCAGAACTACTCGAGGAGCCGCCAGACGTGGTGTCGTCGTCGCCTCTCATTACCCAACGGAGGACGCAGCGGTTTGGTATCTTTTGTACAAGCGCGAGCAGCAGCGGTACACGTCGTCGAGCGGTGACGGTTCCACGAACTGGTCCATGACTCGATGTACGCCTAGCCCTCCAGGCAGGCAGGTAGGCAGGCAGGCAGGAGCGATAGAGGTAGGGGTTTTGATTACCCAACGTCTTGTTGTGTATTTGTATAGAGACTAACTCCGGAGGGGGGGGGAGGGTTAAGTGGAGTCACATTGCTGTATATATATACATATAAAATCCATCCTTCGCATGGAACTGAAACAGCACTATTATATTGTCGGATTGGCGCCACCCCGCGTTCTTGTCAAAAAGCATCCGCCCTACCTTATTTCAGGCGCAACGGCTGAAACGATCGTCAGGCGCCTCTTGGTCACTTCCTGCCACAAACCAGTGTTTGTCCCATTATACAAGTGGTTTCACTTGATACTCCTGACACTTCTTTTTTTTTTTCAGTGAAGTCCAAGTCCGATGAGGACGCTAGGCTCATACCAATTTATTTATTTTTTTCCTTTGTAGTATCAATTTTTGAAGTGAAGGTGAGCAAAATCACTTTGACACCAAACTTCACTTATTCCTAAGTTTACAGGACTGTTTCTGGATGCGCGATGAGTGACAATCACTGGCCATCCTAAATTAGAGTGTGGTCACGGACCCCGGGTCCGTGCACACCTACAACAGCCATGTTATTGGAGTTGTTGATTGACGCTTCTTGATAGTGAATTACTCGAGTGGCTTCACGTGGTCCAAGCGGGCGCGCAAACATTCCTTAGTATGTTATTGATCATTTCATGTTGATTTTAACGGTTCTTCAGTGAACTGACTTCCTGCCAGGGTGTCACATATTGAAGTACGAAATTAATTTTTCTTTTCTTTTTTTTTTTTTTTAAAAAAAAGGCCACGATAGGCGCCACTACATCATGACCACCGAGCTGGAACTCAACTGAGAAATTACAGATGGTCAGGGATCTGACATCATGCGAGCATTCGCGAGAGGGAATCACACCCGATTAAGAAGAATGTTGGGCACGGTGACGGTGCGAGTGGCCAGAAAAAAAAAAACAAAAATGCACCACGCCAATAGCCCGAGTGCTTACGAATAAGCTCGAAGAATCCGAGCAGAAAGAGAGAGAAGGGGATGGGAAGGGGTGGAGGGGGGGCACACTCAAAAGAATCTCCAAGGCGGCCAGTCATCATCGTCTTCTATCTGGAACTATAGAGGAAGGGGGAGGGTAGGTCTTGCAACGCCCATGAAGCACACCCAAGCATTCAGAGCGTGGACGACCGCCATTCGCGGAGCACGAGGACAATGGATTCTCTCACAGAAACGTGAAATTATTTCTCGGCCGACCCCATTCAATGACCGACAACAAGAATTCAATTCAATTCCTGCTTGCCGGCATGAGATTACCTAATGCGGACTTGGCATCTCACCCATATTTTGTGGAATGAATGTAGTATGAATGAATTGTACAAAGTCAGTCAGTCAGTCGGTTGCTTTGCTCGTACACATCGAACGGAGTGACATAGAGACATAGAGCATACCACAGCGGGACCCTCCTGAAGGAGCTTCCTTGTTAGTAAGCTTCAAAAGTCATTGTTGTGGGGATGGGAAAACTAACCACAAGTTCCGACCTGCCAATTATACTCTGCGATCAACTTTTGAACACCAAACCAGCCCCAAGCCCAATCATGATCCCATCTGTGTCGTTTCTTGATTCCGACGATTACGATTCAAGTCACAGTTCACACATACGACACCCCTAGGCTTATCTCACTAGCGCCCACAAAGATGGAGGGCACACACCGTGCGCGAAAAACATTTCAATTATCTTTCCTTCTTTCTTTTGTCCCCGGTTCTCATGACTATCTGACTCTGCCAGCGGTGCCAATGCCAACAGCTGGAAAAACCTTGTGTATATGTGTGTGTGTGTGTGCGTGTTTCACCTGGCGCGCGCGGAACTGGAAAATAGCTCTAGGCGCGGAGTTTGTACGCAGAGCGGGGCGGCGGGCTTCATCGGTCTATTTTTGCGTTGCGCAGTGGTGTCCCCGAGGCGCCCCGTTTTGCTTGGCGCCTGCAATGCTGGCAGAGAGAGACTGACCTTTTTCCTCTTATCACTACTGCTGCGCCATGCTTAAACATGAATCACGCAGGGGCGCAGACATAAATGAACACTCCTGTCCAGGGCTTAATACAGCCCTTCTCCTCCTCCTCACCCTCCTCCCAACTAGGGCCCTCAAAACCGCACGCACAGGCGCCCGTGATGAACAGAAGAGAGTTATTGAAGTTGCGGCATGCCGGTGGTACACAGCGCCGGGAGTACAGCCAGGCTCACAATTTAGCCATGGAGAAAAGCGCACCTGTCGGTTTTCGAGTCCCTCAACCCACATGCATCTTTCTTGATACAATGGCGATTTACTTGCTGTTAGCGCAGGGATAGGCGGGAGTAGGGCGGGTAAGAAGAGAGCGAGCATAACAACCCTCTCGATCCCTTTCCACTCACCCTATTTGAAGACCCACATTTTCTTTTTTTTACGTCTGAATGCGAAGCTTACGAGACAGGACTCACAAAAAGAGCTTGTTTTCTTTGCTCCTCTCGATCACGATGTGCCTCTATTGCCATAAGATCCGTCTTCCGCCCCTTCTCCACCCACCTTCCCCCTCCCTCCCCCTTCCGATTTACAGCTTAGCGAATCGACACACTGAGGCTGCGAGATTTTGCTCATGGTGTCATCGAAAGCAGGTGACGGTACTACAGAATCGTATCTAGCTTCAAATCAAATGAGAGCGAACCTTCAAACCTGTAAATCAAAGTAATCCCTGATGACCGGCGGCACCAGATGGACAACAAGTCCATAATCAATGTATCTTCATTTGACTCTAAACCATAATGGCTTATCCCACCAAACCTCACCAATTATTACCTTTGACGGTCTCCTACATGTGTAGTGACTTAACTTATTCAACTATCTTTATAGGTCACCCAAATGTATTTACTGAGGCACCTGAAGTAGATATGACAGCTCTTGTTTTAGAAAACTGCACGCGGAATAAATATTGAATCAAAAAAAAATAAAAAATAAAAAAAAGGAGAGCGATTACCGACCTTGTACTCTCGACAACAAAAAAAAAAACAAAAGAACAAAAAACCTGTTACCCCCAACAAAATCAGCAGCGGGAGGGAGTTTCATATGAAAAATGGAATTCCTAAAGTTCCAGCCAAGGTCTCACAGATCCAATTGTTGTTGTTACCTGGACACCCGCAAGGCGTTTCATATCGTTCCAATTGTACATTTTCACCAGTGCAGAGGCTCACAAACGCGGTCTCCTCTCTGTTCGAGTTCGAGATCACGGCCCCTTGAGTGACCGGATTAATCGGATAGGGGACTACTATAGCATCACTACCATTCTAGTAGATAGTATAGTCTGGCTCCTCCCGACCTCGATCTAAACAACGAGCACACAATCCAGTTTTATTTTTTATTTTTTTTTGAACTTTTGACTTTTTGATAAACGATACAAGTGTCGGGTTCGTTTGAGTTAACACTCACCTCACACTTCTAACGTTGCAGCGCACTGCACACCGTCCCCTTGCTTACATGAGCCACATACTACTCACGTGCGTGCGGAAATGCGTTCACATCCAAAGCATCTTCAGCAATAGCGACATACCGATCCTGCTGGAATTCCGCGATGGTACCAACAGCGACATGCGATATTCTCATCGGAGAAGACGGTATCAAGTCTGTCGTTCGCAAGACGATGTTGCAAGAAGCTGCGGTAAAAGGAAGAGGCTCAGAAAGAGAGACGCTGAAAGTTGCAAACCCCTCTCCCACTTTCCCCACCCATAATATTGTATATCACTTTCACCTCCAAATATCACCAAGTTAGAGCAAAGAAAGAAACCCCGTCAGCTGGTTGGAAAAAAGAGATAATGTATGTGAGATTGATGATATAATTTTTTTCTCTTTGTGTGTAACTTCGGCGCGTTATGATGTTGCCCTTTCTCTCACGCCGACCGGACCTGGCTACCTGGGTTTCGGGCCATTATAGCACCCATTCATCTCGCACATATGCTTATTTCACATATCCCAAGGCAGGGGATTAGGTACTAAGGTGCCTTGTCTCAGCAAGGATAGATAAAATGTACTAACAAGACGGTACACTACGTCGAATAAAGTAACGAAAGGCGCTCACAGCTGATCAGTGTCGCTTGCCCACAAGTCCTAGCTAGGGGATGGAGTAACTCGATCACGGCCGCCCAATGCGGATATCTGAATTATCGGATTCGAGTGGTAAGCCAATTGACGCATATCATCAAGAAAAGCAAGAGGGGAAATTTTCCATACCGATGGGAGACCTGAACGTGCTGACGAGCCGGGAAACGCGCGACGATGGGCGGGTCGGAGAGTCCAGTCGCATCACGTCGTCAACGGTGAGGTTGGGCTGCTTGCTGTCATACTCCTCAACATCTGGTAGCCGGCGGTTTGGCTCGAGGCGAATCGGAGACTTGTAGGGGCTGTGCCCGTCCGGGTCACGCCAAGCTTGCGAAGGCGGGAATTGAAGCGAGCCTACGTAACTCGAGGATGTGATGCTTGTCTTGTCGACCTCCAAATCGGGCTGTCGCTCCAAGTCGTACATGCCCTGCACGTCGCGCTCCTGAGAAATGAACGTGAGATGGTTGCGGGAATTGTAATTCTCGCTTCTGAGGCCATCCGCTCGGTTTATCTCCCCTTCGATCGAGCGAGGGAAGAAGATCTTTAAATGGGCCCAATTAGACGCAGTTACAACTGAAGCTGCAACATTCAAATACCGGAAGTGCTATACCAGCAGCAATACTGATCCCGAAGCCGCCAAGGGTTTGAAGCAGGTCTGGGTAAGGAGGCATTAGGCCATTAACAATTCTGGCAAGCGACACTAAACGGACCTGACGCAAGACTAGAGCACGGCGAATGAATTAGTCACAAAACATGCAAAGTAGAGGAGTATACCTACGGCGACTCGTTGACGTGGTAGTGCTCCGCACGCCGTCCGCAGAAAGGATGAGCAGCGGAATGGCGGACAACGTACGAGAGTAAAGATAAATGATCTGTGCCATACCAATCAGGGATGTGACGGACAGCTTGATATACCCAAGTCTTACAGTCAACTCCCGGAACTTCATGAGTCGGATGATCACCGACATGTCTACCCCCTGCTCCCTCTAATACAGATCAAGTATCCGACGGCAATGATCTGTTGGGTCGACTAACCAGTTTTTGCAAGAACGGCTTGAATCGAGGCCTAACGGAAGAGGACCTGTGAGCACAGAGGGTACATTGATGAACAGGAAGAAGAACTGACAAAACAACCGCGTAACTAATGGTCAAAAGTAAACTTCCTACACTCCCAGCGAGGAAGGTGTAAGCCTCGCACTTCATGGAATCAGATTAGGCCATGCTGGAAGAATCCTTGAACATACTTTGACGGGATCTGACCGCGTGAATATAGTGATCAGGGGGAGATAGGTCACTGCAATGAACCCGCCAATGGCCCATATTCTAAAGTACCAACTCCTGAACCAATCCTGCGCCGACCCAGAGTTGATGAGGAAGACCAGGAAGCAAAGCGCTGCATGACAATTTTGTAAGTAGCTAGCCTGATTCAGGTGCCAAATCTACGCTCACATTCAAGATGCGTGACCCTATCCAATGCGGCAGCGTATCAGAGAGAGGAATCATCGAACGAAAGGTACGTACATTTCCGATCCCCATGCCAGGGAAATGCACAAGTAAAGAGGAAGGATCGCTTTCTGGTGACTCTTGCTCCAGAGTTGATGGGGTTTCGGGATGACTGGATACCCAATAAGAATATGTGGGGATCAATTGGATGGAAAGCTGCGCACTGCCGATCTCGGGGATAAAAATGTACCCCTCTGAATACTTGATTGCACAAAATCCAATGGAATATGTTGTCACAAGGGGGACTCCTATAATGTAGGTATACTCGAATCGTAGTCAGTACACAAGTGAGTGTGGATGTGATAAGTGCAACTAGCATACCGTCATGAGTCTCTTGAAACCTCCACTAGAACCCTGATTCCATCTAAAAATGTCGATTTAAACGTGATGCTCTATAAAACAGTGGCTTGCATGCCATACTTTAGGCATCTAAACCTATCAAACGACCAGAGGTGATACACTAAAAAGATACCCAGCTGCCAAAGTCAGGTCGTCAACTCGAGCTAGCTGAAAAAAAAACCGAGCGAACGCCACTCACAAGGCATGAAAGGACAGACCACACGAGAAACGTTTCTGGATTCGAGTGCGTCATGATGGTATGTGAGGGGGGGAAAGTAAAAGAGTGTGATATGATTATGATGATAAAAACGAAAATGCGAATGATACAACGAGTTCCAGCTCATCAAAGGGGGGTTGGTCACCGAATCACCTGGATAAGGGACAGACAGGGACAGGTGAGTTAAGCTACGTAGCGCAAAAGACGCAAGGCCCGAAGCCCGGGTTCCTCTAGAAGGATTGAACTGCGCCTGTACCTCATCTCGGGTAACGAACACACAACTTAGTCAAAGATCGGGACCAGAGGACCCCAATGATCCTCGGGCGTGGCCACAAAACACGTTTGATTAAGGAATGTTCCAAGACGCTAACACACAGCATATTCGAGAAATGTTGAACCCGCATCGCCACCAGGATCGGGCGCTTGTAGTCGCCTTGTGAGTGTGAGTGTGCATCTTCAACGGACACGCTAGTGTCGCAGTTGCGCTCAACCGGGATCACTTAATAATTAACACCTCCACACCCCCAACACCCCCCCCCCCTTCCCCCCTTCCCCCCCCTCGACATCCCGTGACTTGCAACACAGTGAGACGACGTGTTCTTGATGGAAGGCTATTCTTTCATTCTGTGATCCCCGCGACCAAAAATCACTCCGATGGCAAATTTTCTTAAAGATGGTAACATCGAACAGCCTCTAGCGGTAACCACGGGAAATGAAAAAAAAAAAAATAGAACGCCGAAGGGAGTTTAGTTAGAGTTTGGTTTCTTTTTAGCATCAGCATCAGTTTGATCGGACCGTGATCGGATTGGTATCTCGGTCTTGCCGGGTTGGCTGTACGACGACGTGCAAGAGTGCTTGCTGTGTTGTCGTACTGTGTCGGTCTAGTACGACTCTCCTGCAGATCCTACAGATGATGATATGTTCCTCTCGTATGGCTTAAATTCTCTCACTTCCGTGCCAGCTTTAGGGGTGGGGTACCGTAGGAGCAGGTCCTCTGTCCTGATCATTATTTTGAAATAAAATCAACTACCAATCCTAGTAAGCCCGACTCAAAAAGTTGTCTGGATAGCGGTTTTGGCCCAATACGAGTAATTATCGTACGTCACTTTTATAGCACTTACTTTTAGCTGTGCCTGGCTACATACACATGTACGTATACAAGGAGGTAGTCTTAAAGGCACGACTCGACATAGCGCGACGTGACCGCTGTGGCGCCATAAAAATACATACCACAGTTTGCGCCCCAAGTGCAGGCACTTGAGCACAGATCGCAGAATAGGGGTGTTTGCGATCGGCTATACAAGGGTGCGAGGCACCGCTGCTGAGATGGAATTGAGTAGGATGAGTAGGATCTGCAGGAGTCCCCTGTCTAACAAAACAACCACCTCCTGCACCCATCTCTCCTGCTAGCGACGCAGTAAACTCATACGCTTCAGCACCAGGATAGGACGCTCCTGACCCCGAAAGTGAAGCTGCCTTGAAGGGCCACAACGCTTTACCAGCAGAAGAAAAAATATCGTTGTCTGGTCTAGAGGTTCATGGTCATCTGGTTAGCCAAGACAAACGACCCAACGCCATGACCGAGGCAGGATATAAGAAAGGTTTCCGAGCCCAAAGCTGGCGCCGAGAAAGCAGCCGAGACCAGAGCGCAACGTAGGAAGGAAGGATGGGATCGCGTAAACGTGCCTGCCCTGGTGGCCATCAAGCGGCTCCTCCTCCGTTTTGGCCCAGGAGGTCAAAGATAAGTGTAACCGATCGGGCGTGCTGCTTAGGCTTTCTGCACTTCAGGCGCGCGTAAAAAAGTGCAACCAGTGTTGAGAAAGACGACAGTCACCATCTTGTTGTACATTGTGGATGTGGAGCAGCTAGTATAAATTGGGCCTCGTTTCGCTGAAGTGCTAAATGTAGTGTAGTCTACTGTCTTACGGGTTAACACCCAGAAGAACATTAGTTTCTTCCTATATGAAAACTGAGTCTACTGCCTTACAGTTTCCAACAATTTCGGATATTTGACACAAAGATCCGCTTGTCGTCTCGCGAGCGCAGAAACAAGGATAACAACTACGCAGTAGTCGTATTTGTGTAACTGGACTGATTTGCAAGCAAGACTCTAGCGACAAAGAGACTGATACTACCTTGCAAGAGCAGCGATGATCGGTTCAGCCCAACGCCCAGCGCCGCCCCTCCTGGAAGGTGTTTGTATGTGTTTGGTCCGATGGATCCAAGTGATAGAGAAGAACATCTCATCTTGAGTTATCATCTTCGCTTTCTCTTTCTCTTTAGACACACATCTAGTGACTTTGAAAACATCTCGCCAATATGCCAGGCGACGAAAAATTAAAGAAAGATCACGAAGAATCGGACTCGGAGGAAGAGGAGGAACCTGAGATCACCGCAAAGGTTGACATCGACGCCTCAAAATTGACGCCGCTATCACCTGAGGTCATTTCAAAACAAGTGAGTGCGGATCGCCTTCGTTCGCCCTTCTCTCTTCGTTCTTAGGAATATCTTCAGGCGACGATAAACCTTGGTGTGCAAGCTCGTTTTATTTTCTCCCTTTGTGACCATTCAACCTGATTACTGATAATCTCTCGGATGTAGGCACCATTGGACATGTCGCGCACGGAAAATCAACAGTAGTGAAAGCAATATCAGGGGTTATGACAGTCCGTTTCAAAAATGAACTTGTGCGGAATATTACGATCAAGCTGGGCTACGCTAATGCCAAGGTGCGTGTTGTGCGTGCGGGTCGCTGGCTTTGGCGCCTGTCTAAAGGGTACTGGTCCTGTGACTCGAATTGCTCTAGATTTACAAATGCGAAAACGAAGCTTGTCCCCGGCCAGGGAACTACCGCTCATATCGTTCCGACAAGGAAGACAACCCACCATGCGAACGACCAGGTTGCGGACATCGGATGAAACTCATCCGTCATGTCTCCTTCGTCGATTGCCCTGGGCACGACATTCTGATGGCTACCATGTTGAATGGCGCCGCAGTCATGGATGCTGCACTCCTTCTCATCGCCGCGAATGAGACGTGTCCACAACCGCAGACGTCAGAGCATCTGGCCGCTGTGGAGATCATGAAGCTCGAGCATCTCATCATTCTCCAAAACAAGGTCGATCTAATTAAAGAGGCACAGGCTCTCGAGCATCAAAAAAGCATCGCGGCTTTCGTAAAAGGTTAATAGATAGGTCCCCCCCTCCCCCTCCCCCTCTTTCATTACCACAAAATCGCAAAAAATAAAAATAAAAAAAGCTCACGGTTTTCTGATCTCTTCCTTCCTTTCTCAGGTACCGTGGCAGAGTCTTCCCCCATCGTCCCCATCTCCGCGCAGCTCAAATACAATATCGACGCGGTGAATGATACATCGTGAAGCGCATCCCAATCCCCGTGCGCGATTTCACCTCCGACCCACGACTCATCGTGATCCGTTCGTTCGACGTGAATAAACCCGGCGCGGAAGTCAACGACCTCAAGGGCGGCGTCGCGGGAGGCTCTATTCTCTCGGGCGTATTACACATCGGGATGGAGGTCGAGATCCGACCGGGAATCGTCACGAAGGACAGCACGGGCCGTAACCGCTGCCAACCGATCTACTCGCGCATAGTCTCGCTACTTGCGGAGTCGAACCAGTTGCAATTCGCGGTGCCCGGTGGGCTCATCGGCGTCGGTACGAAGATAGACCCGACGCTATGTCGTGCGGACCGCCTTGTCGGACAAGTGCTCGGGGCTGTGGGAAAACTACCCCAAATTTACACCGGTACATCCTCTCCCTCTCCCTCTCCCTCTCCCTCTCCCTCTCTCTCCCTCTCCCTCTCTCCCTCCCCTTTTTCATAATCAGCGTTGGAGAAATCATCATTTGACTTCTTTTGTCACCGGCTCGTGTTTAAACAGAGCTGGAAATCAGCTTGTTCTTGCTTCGCCGGTTGTTGGGAGTCAAGACAGAAGACAAGAAGCAGACCAAAGTGGCCAAGCTAGTCAAGAACGAGTTACTCCTGATCAACATTGGCTCGACGTCCACGGGCGGGCGTGTGCTGAGCGTCAAGGCGGACTTGGCCAAGATCCAACTGACTTCGCCCGCGTGCACGGAGATCGGGGAGAAGGTCGCGCTTTCGCGTCGTATAGAGAAACACTGGCGGCTAGTTGGTGAGTTTTGTTTTTTCGGGAGGAGGTGGAAGCACTTGTGCTGAACATTGCCGGTCATTTTTTCACTCATAGGTTGGGGAAGCGTGCAACGTGGGACTATATTAGATACCGACTAGCAAATGTATCTTAAACCAAAGGATTTTTCGGGTGTTGTCCGTCTGTCCGTGTGTTGTTGTAGAAAACCCCTTTCTACTCCCCCACCTCCTCTACTTCCCTGCACTGGATATCAAGCTTTTCAAAAAAAAAAAAAAGGAAAGGCGAGTGTGTGAGTGAGTATAAGTACAGAGCGGTAGTGATAATTGCTAGCTAAAAAAAAACTGGTGAAAAAGTGGTGATTGCAGGGAGGGCGGAAAGCTTTGAAGCTCCTAAACGGGCCGCTGCTCCTGCTGACTACTTTTGCTCGTATCGACTTCGGTCGATGAGGTCGAGCCCGGCCAAGTCGACGCCAGCAAAAGATTTATTTTTGATGTGCCGTTCCTCGAGCTCTTTCTTGGCGAGTCTTAAATGGAGGATCTTCAAACCGTCCTTCACCTAATTAAAATATTACCCCACCAATTTTAGTTCCCAACACCCAATTAAAAGAAAAGAAAAAAAAGATTGTTTTTTTCACTGACCACGATGAACATCCCAAGTCCGAGAATGTTTCGCCACCTATGAAAGAAAAAAAAAGACAGAACGAAGGGTTAGAAAGAGTAGAATATTTGTTAAAAAGTGAGCGACATACCAAACCGGATCACTCGTCGCCCATTCATGGGTGGTGATCAAAGAAAGGCCGCTAAGCACTCTAGCACCAAAGCCGGTCGGCTCCCCCTGCGCGCCAAACAACCTTATCGCCGGCACACCACCGCTCGCGCCAAAGAGCCCGAGCAAGCCGCCTCCACCACCGGTGCGAGGCGGTCGAGGGGCGATAATGGCGCGTATAAGTGGGAAGACGTGGGAAAGGCGTAGGAGGAACGAGCCCATTATACGCGAGATGGTTGGCATTGCCAATGCGCCGCCTACAAGACGGCCCAGGCTCGACCCTGTCACGCGGATCGTGCGTGCCGCCACCGCTGCGAGGTCCTCATCACCCCATGGCAACTGCGCCACTTGTTGTTCCTGTTGTTGTTCCACCCACGGCTGCTGCTGTTGTTCCGGTTGTTGCTCTTGTCCTTCCTGCTGTTGTCCTTGCTGATCCTGTGGAGGTTGTCTTTGCCCTTCTGGTGCACGTAGTTCTTCTTGCGCTCGTTCACCCTCTGGGATATCCGCCACTTCCGCGCCGGCAGCACCACCGGCATCGGCCGCGGCAGGTGCTGGTGCTGGTAATGGTGCGGGAGGATTTACTGCAGCCATCCGAATACGCGTGCGGATCTCAAGATCAAAGTGTTCATGTATCTGGAATTCAAAGGCCTGCGCGGCGCCAACAGCACCACCACCTAACCCCTGCCTATGCTGCGGCCGCTGCGGCCTCTGCTCTTGTTGTTGTTGTTGATCCTCTTGTTGGCCTCGCACCGTTCTTGTTCGCGATTTTCTTCTTCCTGGTTCTGCGGTTGCGGCCGCGGAATGGTCGACTTTACGATGGCGTTTGTGACGCGTGCTCGTAGTCGCGTGTATAGCGTGCGTATGACTGGGAATAGTGCGCATACGAGTGCGGGTGGCGGTGGCCAAAGTTGGGGACGCTGAGACTGCGCGAGACGGAAAGCGTGTGCGACGGGGGCAGAAGAAGGCCACGGGAAGAGAAGTGGTACGAGAGGGGAAGTTGTCCAGAGGACGAGAGATGTACGTGAAGCTATGAGAGTGAGCGGAATGAGCGGGAGATTGACCCATGCATGCCAGGGCCAGTTCGTCGGGTTGGACGTTAACAGGTTGCGAAAGAGTTCGGGGCCAATTAGCTCGCGCACGGCAAAGGCGCCATAGGTGGTGCAAGTGAAGTAAATGCCTGTCGGTACATTTTGTGTTTGTCACATATTCAAGGACAAGACGATGGTTTTTTTAAAAAAAAAGAGGGTGACTCACCAGCTCCAAAGGATAGGACGATGGTGCAGGCGCAACATGCCGTCACGATACGGCCAGAGCGGGACAGGGTGCGATTTACAAAATCGAGGATTCGGAGAATAGTGGGGTTGAAACCCTCAATCTCGTAAGAATCACCGCATTGGGGACACTTAAGTGCGTCTCGTGCGCGGCCTAGATCACGTTGCTGTGTCTTGATCCAGTGAAGCAGACAGGATTCGTGGGCAACGAGGGTGCATTTGCATGGATGTGTCCACACAGGCGGCGGGTCAGGTGGACCTATGGGTAAAGCATTCAGCGAGAATTGAGAGATGTACGGATACATTTTGGCATACTGTCGTAGCGCTCCTCTTCACGACAGATGTAGCAGAGCTTAACCTGCCAAGGAGGGTTGAATGATATACAACATTGTTGAGTTGAGGACGTACTCGAAGGTCATTTACAGTAGGCACACGCAATTGTGCATTCATTTCACTCATGTTTGTTTCCTTCAAGGTCGAAGAGAGAGAGAAGGATGGGGGCTTGAGATGTAATGGGATGTGGAAAGTAGTGAGTGTGAATGGTGAATGTATGCTGCGTTGCGCCGCAGCTTGCAAATGATCCATCGTCACGTGTAGTGGCGTGAACCCAAGTTTTCACACACACATCACACGCACACCTCATCTCATCACTTGAATCACCGAAAAACAAATAACATTGAGCCTAGTTATGATACTAACTTTTAAGATACCACCAATACGAATCAAATCATAAAGCCTAACAGCGCAGCGCAGGTACGTCAGACATTTTGTTTTGTGAGACGAGACCGAGACCGAACCCGAACCAATATTGAAGAGGCGAAAGACATAGAGAAGAGAAGAGAACAAAGCAACTTTCTTTTTTGCACTAATCTCCACGGATAGGAGACATGCCAGAATCTTCACCCTTCCGAGTTGGAATTGGAGACCTAGAAATGTCATCCTCCTTGACGGGGGCAGTGATGGACTGCGCTTGCGATCGGGACTCCTGCTGCGACGATGGTCATCCCTCTCCTTGTCCCTCAAGTCGCGGTCTCTGTCCCTGCGATTCCTTTCTCTCTCCCTATCCCTATCTCCTCTTTCTCTTTCCTTTTCCTTGTCCTTACGGTCGCGATCCGAATCCCGGTCACGGTCACGATCCTTCTCACGGTCACGACCCTTCTCGTGGTCACCATCCTTCTCGCGGTCTCGGTCACGGTCTCGCTCGCGGTTGCGGTCACGATCACGTCCACTGCGACGGTGAGGGCTGCGGGAGCGGTCACGGCGTGGCGGAGACGAACGTCTATCGATTCGCCACACGGAAGACGGAGGGTTCTTGGCCCACTAAATTAATTTTAGTGTTAATAAAAACCCGTCGGATATGATATAAGTCCAATCAGGGGCTGACCTGAATACCTAGGCGTGAACCCTCGAACATGCGCCCGTGCCTGAAATCGAGACAAAAGCTAAGTGCGCGAAAATGTAGAGGAAAATAATGAGGGCGTAGAACACACATTTCGTAATAGGCATCTTCAGCGTCACGGGTGCTGCGAAACTCGACGAATGCGTAACTGCGATAGTCGAGGGATGATGTTGAGCTTTCGTTCGGATTCGACGCGATATCGAAGGGCGCGGAAGACGACGGCGCTCGAAATCGAAATGAAAATGTGCGGACGTGCGTGCGAAGACGACGGGCGATGCGCGGCGAAGAAGAACTCGTTGCGCTGCGGCGGAAGAGCAGGGAGAGATAAAGGACGAAAAACACCTACGGATTAGAATGTGCCGAGGGATTGCGAGGAGCGGGGACATCGCAGCGGATGAGTGGGCCGTACCTGAGTCAAGTTTGTGTTATAAGGGCAATTCTGCGAGGATGTATAAAAGACAAAAGACATGACATACCGTTCAAACTCGTAGGCAAGGTCACGAGCGCGAGTTGCGGGGTGGAAACCACTAACAAAGAGGATACGAGGCATGACAGAGCTGAAAGGAAGGAAGAAAAAGAAATGGTTTGTTAATTTTAATTTTTTTTTCTTTCAATGCTATTTGATTGTCATTGTTTGGTTGGTACACAGTCAACAACAAAATATAACCCCTTTAACGAATCAAAATAAATTATAAATAAAACGTTATATATATATATAATTATTAATTATTATTATTAATGAGGAGAGGAGCGAAGTTGGACCCGTGAACATGGACGTGATATGAGATGGGGACATGATCCTTGTCCAACACTCTGGACATAAATCTAATTCACTTGTATTCTTTCGAGCTTACCACCATTATCATCATGCCCTACAACAACGCATTACACATCTCCTTAAATTCATCAAACAACGGGACGTGAATCACCTCGTTCATCTTCATGACTTGCCTTGGAATTCGGTCACGAAGCTTCCCACCCTCAATTTGGCCATCGCGCAGCTGGAATCGCTCACAGGCGCATCTGTTGAGGCTGAAGATTATACATTGGCTCCCTCACCAATTAGTGCGGTACTACATCCGCCTCCACCCTGGCTACTTGTCAGACTGTGCTCTAAAGTTCGGTCACCAGCGGATGCAGAAAAGACTTCGCTTTTAGTTGTCACTAATCTGCCTTATATACCTCCAGAACTACGTCCACCTCTGCTCATCCTCGTAGTTCACATCTTGTCTGCTTACAGAGTCCTCCCTACGCTGGAGCGTGTCATAAAGTTGTTCATTGGTTTGCCAATATTTCACGAATATTGGCACTTCAATCGTCTTCTGCTCGCGCTGTCACTTTACGCCGATTCTCCTACCGATGGCCGTCACATGGCTCGCCTCGCGATCTTACTCCTTAAAACGATGACTGAACGCGAACTCACCCTCACCAAGAAAACATATCGTTTCCTTTTGCAGAACCGTTACATCACAATGGAACTCACAGAAGAGCTCCGTCAACGCATGATTCGCGACAAGATTGTCCCAGATCATGCCCACTTGGAATCCTTTCTTCGCATTTTCGCGCATAATAAAGGCTCCGTACACGATGCCGCTGCCTACGCCCATGCCATACACAGTGTAGACCGACATCGTCAGTCACCTCCTCATCTCACAACATCAGCATCGAAACCGCCTGCGCTTTCCGAAGCAAATCAGACTGAGCCCTCCATCTCACGGAATGCCACTGTCGAGTACCTCACTCACCTTGTACACGAGAACTCCCAGCGTGTCCAATTCAACGCCGATGCCGAGTGGCTGCGATTCGTGAATACGGGATTATCTCACCGTTTCCTCAATAAACGGGATACCAGTTCTGCGGCTTGGGCGGCGCGTCTCCTTAGCCTCTCGCGCACTCGATCCTTC
The DNA here is from genome assembly GCA_022496185.1 of Multifurca ochricompacta. NCBI lineage: Eukaryota > Fungi > Basidiomycota > Agaricomycetes > Russulales > Russulaceae > Multifurca > Multifurca ochricompacta. Next base: position 261,828 of record WTXG01000028.1, on the reverse strand, counting down.
TCCCCGCAGAGCCTTGTCGCATTTTTTGAATGGTCCCATGCACAACGTTTTCCCTTCCGCACCCACACCACCCTCTCATACACCGTCGTTCTCCGCGGGCTCCTTCGTAAAGGCGCATATACTCTTGCCTTGAAGGTTTGGGAAAGCTTTCGTAGTCATGGCACTCGGAAGCTTCGCCTCGATTCCGTTGCCCTCGGTGTTGGTGTAGAGGTGTTAACTCGTGCCGGTCACCCAGACCGTGCTCTCGCCCTCATCGATATCCCGGTGGAGAGGTCCAGGGTAGGCCGTAAATCAGGGAGCCTCTCCCAGGTGGTAACCAGGCCACATGTACCAGCGTCTGTGGTGACTCGTTTCATGCGCGTACTCGGTGCAACCAACCCTAGCGCTACAATGCGACTGTGGGAACACATGGGTACCCTGTACGGCACCACCCCCGACGCTCACGCGTTCACGATCATGCTCGATGCGGCACGGCACGCACTCTTTATGGGGAAAGCTTCTCCGGCGCGATGCAAGAGCTCGGGTTCGTCGGGTTTCGTTTCCGCTCCGCGCTCGTCAAACGGGAGGTCGTGGATACGGATGCGAATAATACAAGTCAGCGATGAAAGGAGAGTCTCTCGACCGCACTCGTCGTAAAAGTTACGCAAAGCTCAAAAATCACTCACTGTTAACGAGGGGGATATGTGGGGAAACGAACGAGCCTGGCGCCGCGCGCATAGGATCTTCACCAATGCCTTGTTGGCTGGCTGGCCTGCTCTGAGTCAAGTCCGCTCGCCATCTCACGCCATACGTTCATCCAGAGAAAGTCCCGCCACAACTCCGTTACGCGATCTCAAGAGCTTCCTTACACCTCGCAAAGTCAGTGAAACTGATGACGACAACGGCAGTAGGGGGTCTCCCACTTATCAATCCGTCCCGTCGTTGAAGGCAGAGGTAGAGGAGGTGGACGGCGACAACCTTTCTTACCAATCTTCCTATGACTACACCGCATCATCGCCAGCGCGGCCACCACCACCACCACCGCCATTCCTGCCCATCCATCCACGCGGGGCCTACCCTTCCTTCGCACCAGACGACGCCACCTTCCGCGCCTCCATCCTCCTCCTCGGCACTGCGCGAGCGGCGAGCGAGATACCCCTAACGCTAGCGCGCATGCGCGCCATGGGCATTGCCCCACGTACTCCCACTCTCGCCTATGCTCTCGTCTTTTGGGCAGAGGTGAGCGTCGGGGCGCCTTTGCTCGAGCGGTGGCGCGGCGCGAGTGGTGGAGAGTACGTTCGGCTCGTGAAGTGGATGGAGGATTGGGTGGGCGTGGAGAACGTACCGGATGAGGCGGCTGTCGGGGAAGCTATGAGGAGGGTCGATGTCATGCGTCGGGGTCGAGTTCAATTCGTTCGGGTCAGGGCCAGGGTCGGGGTCGGGGTCGGGGTTGGGGTGAAGGTCGGATCTGAAGGTGATGGTGGCTCAAAAGGGATGAATATGAGTATGAAGGGCAGAGAGTACGTTTGAGCGGGTATTTGATTTGATCCTACCTACCACTACCGCTTATTATTACTTGTCTTTTTTCTTTTTTTTTTTTTGTTGCTTTGTCCTTTATTTTAGTGTAGAAGCAGTAAATATAACATTCCCCCACCCCCATGAATTGAAAAAACAATTCAACCCTTAGCGCACGCTAGCCCATAAAAAGCAGAGATCTGGAGTAAGTCGTCAAGTAGCAGCACAAGTCCCCAATAATGATAAAAGAAAAGGGAAAGGGAAGAGGGGGGGGGGGTAGAGGTGGGTAGCACACCTCCGAGTCTGGACAAGAAAGAACAAGAAAGAGGGTCTGCAAAGGCGATGTATAAAATTAAATAGAAAAACAACAACGAACGAAAGGACGCTTTGCGGATATGAGTGAGTGAGAAAGTGTGTGTGAACCGACAATGATGGGACTGTCTGGATTTGTGTGTTAGACTGACTGACTACGAAGCAGCGGCGGTGGGACTAGATTCCATCATGGATGGAATCACCATCTCATCACCATCCAGCAAGTCTAATTCCAATTCCCAACCTTTCGTCCTCGCCGTTGTCTTAGAATCCACCGACACCGACACCGATAATTCGTCTTTGGCAGTGGCGACGATGGATGCGGGTGCGCGGCGCGCGCGCGTAGACGTGGATCTGTCAATGTGGCAGCAGGTGCCGCTACTGCTGTGCTAGTGTCGGACTCGGCTGGTTCGACAGGAGTTGGTTGCGAACCGTCTTCATCGTCGATACCGTTCTCATCACGACCCCGGCCATCCTCATGATCGTCCCCATCCTCGTCCCCGTTGTCCTCATCTGCGCTAAGGTCCATAGCTTCTTCAGCGCTCATGTCCATGTCCATGTCCATATCCATGTCAACTTCCGTAGGCCCATCACCACCAGAATCACCGCCACTACTCGTGTCCTTAAGAATGCCAGCGACGTGTGATCGAGATGATGAAGACGACGACAGTGGTGGCGGCGGCGCGGAAGGGTCTGTTACTAAACGGGTGGTGGTCGTGGTGGACGAGGACGACTCTGGCGGACGGCGCTGGCCCTTCCCCTTTTCGAGTCTGTGCAGGACCTTGTTGATGTACTCCCGCGCAAACTTTTTGATCTTTGTCGCTTTCTCTTCCGAGAGCGTCTCCAGTTTATTATCCTTGTCCCTGTAACTCGACGACTTTTTCTCCTTTTCCACGATGACATGCGTCAACTAGATTCATCCAAAAGTTTGTCAGCGGCGACTCTTTTCTCCCCCCCCCCCACAGAAAAAGTGGTGCGCACCTCTTTTGCGTGCTTCTTGAACATGTCGACGTCCATACGCGTCCGGTACTTCGACATGGTTTTGACGACGACAGCGCCGACGAGCTTCAACAACCGCTTCTCCCGGTTATCCTCACGGCCTTGACGTCTCTCATCACGCTCCTTGCGCTCCTTCTGCCGCCGCTCACGCTCGACCATTCTCTCCTCCTCTTTGCTTTGCTGTTCAGCCGCAGCCGCAGCTTCCTCGAGGGCGCGTTCCTCCGCCGCCTTCTGCGCGGCAGCCGCTGCGGCGATGATCGCCGCCGTCTCGGCTTTTGTACGTTCGAGCCGCGCCAGACGCGCCTGGTCCATTTCGAGAAGCCGAAGCAAGCCTTGCTCTTGTGGGTCGAGTATACGAGGGTTGCCTTGCCTCGCGTGCGTAAAGCCCGCCGGTTTAATGACAAATTCGGCCTCGACGAGGTCGTTCAGCTTGGAACGTTTCAGTAGACGGTCTTCAGGTCGTGGGGATGGAGGTAATGCCCAGTCGTCGCCTGGGTCTTCGGCACCATCGTCCTAAATTAGGTTCAGTACGCTGAAGAAGAAATGAGATCGCGACGAGGCTCACACCCTTCAGGCGCTTCGGTATTCGATAGGCAGTCTCCAATGTGCTCCATTTGTCGAGAAGCTAGTATGCAACGTTAACTCGGTGGAGTATAAACGGGGCGAAACAAAGCTCACGTCTTCAGCGGCCTTCTTGAGCACGGCATTCTCTGACTCTGCACATCTTTGGACGGGAACGCTGACTTTGGAGTCCTCTACCTTGTTTCGTGATATTAAAGGCCAAGTATTCATGCAGTCAATGGTCTATACACCTCTGAGAATCAAATGGACCCTGAGAGTTTTGACAACCTACAAGCATGAGGATTTCAAGATCCTTCTCATAATCGTCCATGATGTTCGTCATAAGACTGAACCCACGTAATCGCATCATCTGACGAAGAGCTGATTGATCTTCAGACGTCTTAAAGCAAGAAAGGTTCAAAAAAGTTCACAACGAACAACACCCGAATGGACCCACTTTTATTCGAGTAAGTAGTTTGACAAGAACCTTGCGGCTCTGGGTTTGTCGCATGGCCTGGATAACCTTCGGCACCTCTTTGAGAGCCAAGGGCTTGAGTATTGGCTGCAAACGCGAACATCAGCATTTGCACATAACGGTGACTTTGCCGCGACACAATTACCATCCAGTCCTCATCCAATTTCTTGCTCCTTTTTTCTTACTCCCCTTGAGCCCGAGCCTGTCGACCTCGTCCGTAATCCCCAGTGCTGAAAGGGGGCATCGTAAAAGGGCAGGCAATACATAGGAAAAACCGGGTGCGTACCATCGAGATAGAGGTCATCCATCCCGGCCAGATCTGTTTGGGTCTTCCCGCCAATGAAGCCTACGCATTTGTCCTCGCCGCAATAACATGGCTGCGCATCGTGGCTACCGGCTCTGTCAGTCAACCCGCCAGAACCTCCTGAGCGGATGATGAACGGGAAAAGGCTCACCCGTAGCGATCAACGTTATAATTGAACGTGAGTTCCTCGTCCTTCTTGATTGTGCGGTTTGAGAAAATGCCCATCCGAACGTGCTGCCCAATCGTCCATTTCGCGACGTAGCAGTTTGGATTACAGGAGTGGTTTGCGAACCTGCCGATACCACCGCGCTTTGTAGCGTCGATGAACTACAATGCGGAAAGAGTGACTCGATTGGTATCCCATACCCCAGTACAAGCAATATGCACAAAAAGATGGGCGCGCAGGGGGGAACGGCTCACCTCATCCTTTTGCAGCATCATAAAGTAAAAATGCTTGATGCCCTCCTCCGCATATTCTCGCATTCGCTTGATAAATGACGGGTTCGAAACGACGTCGCCGACATACTCGTAAATGAATGCGTCCCTGGACAAGGTCAGAGCTCGCACAACTTTGCCCTCGAACAAAAATAAGAGGTTACAACGCACTTTGGCATATCCTCCGCAGCCCGGAGCCCAAACCCCTTTTTCTCCGTCTTGACAATTTCAATATTTGCATATTCCCGCCGCTGGAACCTGCTTCGCGTCAGTTGAGCAGCTCAGACAGAGGTTACCTCACGCACCTTTGGTTCATACAAAATGCGCCACCCTTGCAGTCCCCCGGAAGACACTCCACCTGCGTCAGCCGATTGATGCAGTCCTCCACACAAATTTCCTCTGGACAAACCTTAGCGCGCTGCGCCCTAAAAGTGTCGACTACGCATAGACTGAGCACTCACTGGAGCCATCTGGCGGACACTCGCAGGTCATGCTCTCCAGCGCCTCTCTACTCCGCCCTAATGTTGAGTACTGATAGTAGTTTTCCTGTATCTCGACGAATGTCTTCATCGCTTCTTCTATCGCTATAGGCAGGTTGCCAATGAGTTGTGGGCCCTTCTTTAGGGGCCTTGTTAGTGCTGGTGGGGTGGACTCAGGTTTGGGCGAGGCGGAGGCTGATGTTGAGGTACTGGGTTCAGACTTTGTGGGGATACGGTCCTCAAACTTAGGAGAAGGTGAGGGTTTCATCTTTTGCAGGACTTTACCCTCGTCTTCCATCTTGACGTCGCTGGATGGGTCTGGGAACGGTCGTGTATCATTCATGATGACAGAGTGACCCTCTACTTTGACAACGTCTGACTCAACGTTTACCTTGGATGGTGACCTCGAAGGGTGATCCTCCAAGGTGATGGAGGATGTAGAGGCAAGTGGTGAGGCAGTGCCATCATCGACTTTGAGAGCCATAGCACGAAATTTAGACATGGAAGGGACAGAGCCTCAGAAATTCAACCGAGCAAGGGGCTTAGTTGGGCCCTTGACCGACAAGCGCGCGGGGTGTAAAGGACTACAAGTTGTCCCCTGGAGTGTAGAGAAGAAAGAGAGCGTTAAAAATGCTCAACCTGTATCAGAGAATTCGGTTAGTAGTTAAATGGTTGAGTTGGCGCGAACGGCCAACATGGAAGTCAGTGTCAAGAGCAATGCAGTCTGTTACGAAACCGCCTCAGCCACAACCCGATACCCCCAGCTGAACCAACACCCAAACCACGGATGAGTCTTTGGTTAATTGTACATGTTAATGATAGGTTATATGATTTAATACTACGAATTGACATTGACACAGTCGAAGAACAAGAGGGTCTATCGAGTTCGTTTGTCTGACACACGGATATCAGTCAGTGAAGAATGAATTGCGATAAGGAAAAAAGAAAAAAAAGAAAAAAAACAACATAGAGAACCGACCAGTAGCACTTAGCCACGATCGCAATGGCTAGCTAGGTCTTCTCATATCATCTGTACACAGAAAAAGAACGGTTCGAATCTGGGGAGAAAGGGTAATCAGTAAAAGGATTCAAGAACCGAACCAAAGTGAAAATCAGTAGTGCATATTGTTTGGCTGTATGCTAAGTGCCGTTCATCAAGGCCAAAAGGCTATGACTGGGGCGGCAAGGACTCATCACGAGAAAGACCAAGGCCATATGACAACTTACCAACGAGACCATCTCTAATCACCGAGGGCAACGTTGAACTGATCCACCTTCCTCTCCGAATGGCACCACAAGAATAGAGTAATAACGAAATTATTTTTTACCGAAAAACATACATCTTTACCATCACTGCATGCTGGTCAATGACTTGAGGTTCGAAGAAAGAAGTCTATACAAATGCTGAAAAATATTACACATTAGGTGACGCAGGAAGGACAGCATCCTCATCTCTCCCTGTAATCACACAAACAATACATCAAGCCACCCCCCCCCCCAAAAAAAAAAAAGAAAAAAAAAAAGTAGACTGTGTCAACGCAAGAAACGAGGACGCATATATATATAAAGCGCGCACCTTCGAAGAACTTTTGCAAAAACGTTCTGGGAGGTCGATCACTGTTGCCCAACAAAGGACCGAGCACATGAGGCTCCTGCTTCCAAAAGTTCATCGTCTCCTGGTATTCCACACGCCTTTATGTAGCAAAATGTCGATCAACTTTGGGTCGGATACGTAACGGTTCCTCTCGAAGCGCTGGCGAATGACGACACGCACGGCGGACGGTGGGACATCCAGAGCGTATAATGTACAAATATCAGGAGCCTGTCGCGGTATTTATTTGGGGAGAAGGGAAGAGGTGGGGGGATATGGTTCAAATAGACGGAAAGACATTTGATACGGAGGGGGAGAGGTAAGAGATCCGCGAAAGCAATAAGAGGGGAAACGCACCCCACGTATCCACTCGCGGTATAAGTCAAGGACACGCTTACGCTGATGTGCAGAGCCCGTTGATACGGCCGCTGAGCGAGCGAGGCGCGTTGGTATAGTTGTCATAGGTCCGTCGTCGGAGTGAATTAAAATAAATGAATGAGAATGAGAATGAGAGGAACGACCCACCCTTCCACCCCCAACCTCAACTCGGAATTCCCCGGAAATTATTCACCACTTGCTTGTAAAAAACACCGGATAGTACGGCCCGGTACCTAATACGACTCCCAAGTCGCGTCCCAAACTGCTGTAGCTGTAGCTGTAACTTCATCTGCGATCTTGACTGATGGCCAGAGGATCAGGTATGTCTTTTTCATATCATATCTCACAGGAAGATTGTCAGCGTGTGTGTGTGTGTATATATTGGCTGATACTAATTTTTAGGAAAGTTCAAAACGAAGCGCGGTGGCGGGAGAAGTTTCAGGTGAGTTGTAACCTTACTTCTCTTTTCCTACCCGATAAGATTACTTAAAGAAATGACCCTCCAGTCGAAGCTTCTCTATCGATGAGAATGGAACAGCAGTGGGCGAAGATAGACGGTGTGTGATGATGATATGATGATGCCTTTATCGTTCTCTTTAATCCCCCACCGACACGAATTCACTTTTTTCTTTTTATCAGCCGTCGTAACACCCTAGAAGAGGATTCTGATGAGGATGGTGAAGGAGAGGAGAAGAGGAGGAGGAGGAGGAAGAAGAAGAAGAAGAGAAGGAGATCAAAAGGTGGTCCCCGAAGGGGTTTCCGCGTTCGCACGCAAAGAGATCATAAAGAGGCAGAACGGCCAGCAAGCCACCACACCTAAGAAGGCGAACAAAGATGGAGACGAGGACGGAGACGTTGATAAGGACGACTTGATCGCCAATCCTAACCGCATAACGAAGAAGTTAAACATCTCAGACCTGAGCGCACCGCGCGAGCTATCGCGCAAGGAACGGTGCGTGCGCCTCCACCACCATCATCAACCCTCGCTCCTTTCTTTTTAAGATACTTACGATGATGCGATGATGATGACGACTAACATCGTCTTTATATATACAGGGAACAGAAGGAGAAACAAGAGGCGAAGGATCGTTACTGGAAGGTGCGCCCCCCCCCCCCCTAGGATTTACGGGTCTCGTCCGTTTCGTGTGGTCTATCTTGTCTCACGCCATGATTATTCTTTCTTCGCGCCGCGCCTCGCCTTTCTTCCTTCTTGTGTTCCCTTTTTTTTTTTTTTGTAGTTGCACGTTCAGGGAAAGACAGACCAAGCAAAAGCCGATCTATCCCGACTCGCGAAGATCCGCGCAGAACGTGAAGCCGCAGCATCAAAGAGGAAAGCCGAAGCTGAAGGTGGGGTGGTCCCATCGTCCTCTTTCTCCCACTATTCTCTCTCTCTCCCCTTTCCCCTCAGCATCACACACACACCTCTACTACGATGTTGACTTTTTTTCTTCCATCATCCACAGAGAAACAAAAGGCATTAGACGCGAAAGCCGCGCAGTCTTCCAAGCGCTAGAATGTTTTTTTTTCTTTCGTTTCTATCATGTCTTCTTATCTTGACTAGTCGTTGTGTGTGTTTATACCTTCATCGGGGGTAAATTGTACAACAGCGGACGCCTGGCGATGCCGTTATCATCGATGTATGGCTATAGAAGGAAATACGAATGGGCTGACTTATGACAATGAGAAAAAGAGAAAAGAAAAAGAACTTGTTGCGATAGATAATAAATAATAATAACATGTTTCGGTAGATTGACATAAAACCGTTTGTAGTACAGGCCGAACAACAACAAAATAACAACAGCAAAAATCTCTCGGGAAAAAAGAAAAAAATAGAGTCGAGCGAACAAAACTAACGAAGGAAATCAATAGGATCGTCATCATCAACTTCCTCCTCTCCTCCTACCATCCGAAGAACGAGACTCTGCGCGTTGTTTTGAATCCGTCGGAGGACCTCCGGTGGCGGTCCACGAGAACGAAGAGGTACTCGCGTCGGCGCAGCACGAATACGAGACAGCGGTTTCGCTTTTGACGCTGGTTTTTTTCTCTGCGCCGTCCGTTTCTTCACCGGAGATGGCAGGGGCTGTTTATTTTATTTTATTTGAATAATGAAAGTGAAAATAAATAAAAACGCGAACCTTGTCCATGACCATGCTAGACACCTCGCGCGCCGACTTGCTCATCTCCACGTTCTCCTTTCCACGACGGCTAATGATTGGGGCCGGTCCCACAATCCCGTCGTTGAAGTCAAAAAAAACGAACACACACACACACACACAGAGAGAGAGAGAGAGAGGACATGACGTACCTTGTCGTGGTAGTAGGATCGGCACCGAAACGACTCTTCTTCTTCGGCCGCTCGCTTTCGTTCTCGTTCTGATTCTCTTCTCGAGACTTCTTGTCAGTACCAGTGATCGTCGTCCCAACCGCGGTCTTGATGAGCTGCTCCTTGCGTTTGCGATGGGATGGAACTGTGTTTACGTTCAGTGGTGCAACGGTTGACTGCAATACTCTCGCTTCGGTACCATCGCCACTTTCGACACGTGCTCGCTTCTTTGGCACTGGCGACCGTGCGAATAAACTGACGTCCTTAGCTGTAGTAGTAGCAACCGGCATCCTCGACGTCTTCTCGTCTTCCTCATTCCGTGATTCCTCGGCTCCGCGTCCCTCGTCTTCCTTTCTCTTCACCCTCGGGGACCCTTGGGCTCCGCTTCTGGCTATGACGGCCGCGGTTTTACCAACATCGGTCTCACCCGAGTGCCCCTTCTTAGCGGAAGGTTTCTTAGACAACGACGACTTGTCAGATTCGGATGGTAGGTCATCGACCGCGCGCGGACGTTTGTTAGATTTAACCTTGCGCTTCTTTGATAGTGGTGGTAACGGCAATTGTGACTGCGCGTCCTCCTTGTTGTCGTTAAGCTTTGTCCGCGTATCAGCGAGCAAGCGAGAGTGCTTGGCGGGGTTGTTGACGGTGTCGCGGGATGCAAACGTCATCTTCTTCGCCAAGGGCACGTCCGAATCATCTGAGTCACTTCCCGTGGGGAGCTCCAACTCTTTCAGTCCAGTACGATTCGCCCGTTTGATCTCAAGCGGGATCATGCCGGCACTTTTGCCACTTTTAGAATTCTGTTTCTTTGCTTGCTGTTGTCTCTTACGGACGAGCGGAGACTTGAGCGCCTTGCCGACGGGTGGCGCTAGTCCATCCTTGCCCTTGCCCTCGTCCTCGTTACTGATTTCGGAGTAACGTGGGGGTGGCAGGACAGCAGTCACGCCCACTGCCTTGCGCTTTCCGGTCGCCTTCGCACTCTTCTTCCCGGTTTGGTCGAGGTCGAGAATGAGTCTGACGCCGTTCGAGTCTTCGACGAGTTAACTGTGGTGTAAAACAAAAAAAGGCCAAAAAGGGTTGAGCTTTGTTTGTGATTCCACGTTGGAGGGAAGGTAAAAAGAAATGTATATGTGTGTGATACTGTACGCACTGGCATCTGCAAGCTGATCCGCGAATGGCTTCTTCTGTGCAGGAACGCGAGAACGAGAGAGCCCCGCTGCAGAAGGAGTCGTAGCGACCATGTCTAATCATCCCACACGAAAAAGGGGGAATTAATGACATATATGCGGTGACAGTGTTGCAAAAATAAGAGGTGCAGGGGTGGAGGTGGGGGGGGAGGGGGGGGTTGCGTGTAAAAGTGCACGATGAGTGACGCACGATCCCGCTATGACTGGAAATAAGTGAATCCCACACCTTCGTCCCCAGCACGCCGCTTCTTCGCAGAGGAAGGTATAGAAATTTCGTCCCGCACGTTGGGGACAACTACGTATTTACGCGCGCTACGTTTTAATGCGGTGCGTGGTGTCTTCATTCTTGCTCCCATGGCGGTGGAGGTGGAGGCACGCGATTTGGGAGTAACGGCCGCTGATTGACGTGGGGCAGCAGCGGCGGCGCGCTTTTTGCTTGGAGATTCCCCATTCACACCGCGTGCGAGTAAAATGTTAAGGAGGTCGTTTCCTTCCGCAGGAACAAAGATGCTGATTCGATTCAAAAAAAGACGCGATTCGCAAATGAAAAGAGAAAGAGAGAGAGAGAGCGAACGTACCCACCGCGATCACGAAAACGTGATTTTAGACGTTCTTGACGTTTGGCTTTGCTGTCTTGTACGGTTTCTGCGAGCTTAGTGAGTGTCGGCATGATGATCGACCAAAACCGAATGAAGTGTCCGTGTCCGTGTCTGTGTCCGTCTGGTGAGTGAGACAGAGGACAGTTCCAGTGACAACACGTGATGATGGCTCATCACGTGGTCCTTCAGTTTTTTTCGACGTCTTTCAGTATTGTTGCTGTTAATCATGACCGGTTACGCTCTAAGTGATCTATGGTGGACGGGATACGTGCCTCGAGCTCTCTTATCTCCTCCACTCCACTTGCAACAACAACCATCTCAGCTCGCATGATACTGGGGCGTACTTCACTCGATAATGACCCACCCACGACTCCTCTTGTCGGAATCTCGACACGCTTTCACATACTCTCTGCTCTGCTCTCACCACTCTTCACTCTCAAATTTTGCTTGTCTCTCCCCTCCCAGTGGCTTTCTCTTCTACTATCTTGGAATTTCATGGCGGCGCGCCCTCGCCTTCGCAAAGCGCGTGGATTACCTCTACGACGATGACGCCGTCTATACGGAAGCGTAGCAAAAACTCGTAAAAAGTCTTGCTGAATTATTTCGTCATCGAACCTGTTGAAGAGCAGATGGACGATCCTTGTAATTCTTACCACCATGTCGAGCTATTGCAGCTTCGAGGGTATCGATCCGTTGATGCTATTCGGAAAAATGACCCAGAATTTGGATTGTAGTGCTCGAAATGAATATAATCGCCTTACGGGTCAAAGAAGAGAAGAAAAGAAAATCACACTACGCCATATCCACATCCTAGAAGCGGGCAGGAATGAGGAAAGTCCAGATACCAAGCCAGATTTTAGGCTCTTTGGGCACACGCGTTGATTTTTTTTTCTTGCTTGCTTCTTTCATACAAAAAAAAAAGCTTTGATCACCAATGGCCCTTACATTTTATGTGTCGCCATTCAACGACCGACTGGGCACATACTCCCTCTCCTCATCACGACTTGGGCTTAGGCTCAACGTTCTCATGATCCGAATTCGAATTCTACTGCACAACCCTACGGGTGCGCTCAAGCTCTCGGCATCTCTACACGTACACTGACCTTGGGGCTTCTCCATTCATACTCTTTCTCCTATCACGGCGCGTGGATGAGAGGCTCAACATGGAATCACATTTAGCCGGAGATCGGTCCGCGTGGGCGGCATGTAAACGCTGCAGGGGACAGCAGCACTTCTTCGCGCGAGCTCGTGATTTCCCATCTCTCCCCGTGCTCTTTCACCTGGAGGACGCTCTGAGGGAGGGTGAGGTTGCGCGAGTTTTCATCGTTTCTGAATAGGAACTACTTTTTTGTGAGGTACTTTGAAGGGAGACGTGGGTGGGCGGGAGGGGGGTAGTACCACTTTGGGCCGACACGCGTGCTTTTTTCGGTTGCTTCCTGGTCCCGTTGCATGCGGACAGGCACGCGGACAAGGGGAGGGAGGAGGCATGCATGCATTTAAGACCCGGCGCCGAGTATAAGCGCCACCCACCCATGACTCGTGTTATGCACACGCTCGCATTCGTTTTTCACCGGAGGGAGAAGGGCTGTGTAAGTCAAATATGGGGTTTTGGATTCCTGTTCTAGCGCGCTCACTCTGGCAGCTCGCATGAGTCCGGTGGGCAACAGTGGGCGTCGCCGATGACGTGGACATCATCCCAGTGGGGACGAGGGGAGGGCGAACCCCCGGATAACGGAAACCCGTCCTTTGTCGAAAGAAGAAAAAAAAAGCGTGTGCCAATGTCAAATCAATTTAACTCGAGGAAGACTTGTAACCATTTGCGAACCCGTGGCCCAGTCAGTCAGTCAGTCAAATAAAATAAAAATTTGAAATTAAATTTCAGGAGCGTTTGGGCACCACCGTCCGTCCATCAGTTTGACACGTATCGGTGGTAGTACACTCGACGTTATTTCCTTTCTTTGGAACGCGGCGGCTTGTGCTCGGCAACCAACCAACCAAGCCAAAACTTGAAACACCATTCCGTTGTTCCGTTGTTCTAACTCTCCCCCCTCGCCACAGCCGCCGCCACCACCGACCCGCCTGGATGACCTTGGCGCTCCCATACGTTGGGTTTGCACTTCCGGTTTCACTATTTATCGAAATTTATCACGATTAATGAGCGCGATTGGTGAGGTTGAGGTGGAGGGTGGTTGCGAGCGCTTGGGCTTGGGTACATTAGACCGAAGTAAGAAAGAAGCTGGTGTTAGCTGGACCACATGGGTGGGTCAAAGGTAATTAAACTATATTCTGGCTGGCTGCTGGTGGTAGTGGTGGTGGTGGATGGGCAATCTCTTGATTGCGATTGTAAAACGACCAACCAAGTGCAACTCAACGTTACAGGTGGTCATCGAGGAGCCACGATTTTGTATTTTCTAGGACAAACAATAAGACGGGGCCCATTAGTTACGTTACGTATCTATCTATTCAATTAACCGCGTTAACTCCATGAGCACCTGTCATCATAGTCGGCGTAAAGTAACTGTCAATGTCAACGGGTCAACGGTTATTTACTTATTTGTCATTTGTAAAAAAAACCGGAGGCCTGGACCACTACGAGTAAGGGTTTCTGCCCACTGCCACCAAAGGGCAAACACGAACAAATAAACAATAAACAGCAAATCGAATATTTTATTAATATTTTGGGCGGTGTGGCTGGGCGCCCCGCTTACGGCAATAGACAAGTGAATGTCCAATAATGGAAAGACATGTATGAAAAGCATGAGCATGGAAGATGGAAGAACTACCGACCGACCACAAACCACCGAGCACCGAGCACAACACCACCCGAATGAATGAATTTAATTAGGTTGGCTGGGAATGGGGGATGGGGGATGGGAGGATGGGGGATGGGGATAGGGATGAGAGATGAGTGATGGGGAATTCTCTCTTTTCTTTCTTTCCCCGCCTCTCCACCATTCCACCATTCCACCTCTCCGCCTCTGATGAAATAAAGGACAACACACCCGCGCTATTCATTCAGAGTGTCCGCACTACCCGCTATTAACACGACGAAACCAACTTTAGTTAGTTTTCATTTCATATTTACATCCTCCTACAAGAGCGCGCGTTATACTGTCAGCCTATTTTTTCGGCTTTTTCTTTTTTTCTTTGAATCAACTCATTCCCCTTTTCCTTTTCCTCTTCCTCATTTAATCTTCCCGCTCCCACCCTCAACAATTCCTCTTCCCTTTCCCTTTCCCCCTTCCAAGCTGACTTGGACCTTTCATCCTCACCTTGGGAATCACTTCCCTCCGTGATTGACGTTCATCCAAAAAGGTTATCAATCTCAATCGGCGATCAACGTTTCCCCTCTCAGATCCCATCATCCCGACAATACCAAAAGTCATAGCTTCAATTCCAGTCTTTTCTCTCTCCCTTCCTTCTTCATAGCAGGAAGCAGACGATCGTTTTACCTTACCTTGCGCGTCGGCCTAAAGAACGCTTCATCGTCAGTATGGTGGACTGGAATAACCCACATATAATTCTCTCAGAATCCCGTACGCCTCCTCCGTTCCTTCTGTTTCTGTGAAACAAACATAAACTCTCCTCTCCTTATTAACACCAGTGGCTCTCATCAAGCTTATTCACGCGACTGATGGGATTTATATGTGCGTCTACTTCTTCACTCCATTCATTTCCACATTTCATTCGTCTCTCTCTTACAGATGGGAATATTTTACCACGCTATGGTTTGAGTGGGAGGTTTTAAGCAGGAAACGATCTTGGAAGCCATCCATGGCCGTACGTTGTCTTCGCCCCCCCCCCCCCTCCCCTCCATCCCAAGGTCCACTCTCGTTGACTCTCCAGTAAAAGATATACTTTATAACACGTCTTGCTGCGCTTGCTGGTGTATGCGCAGAGCTCGTCGGTTTTAACTTGACCGTTCAGTTCGATTGCCAGGCATGGCTTTTCACAGTGCTGGTATGCCACCATCGTTTCATACTTTCATAACCACTGTGCTAGATCTCACAAGACCGTCAGATTACTTGTTATTTGGCCTTTGCACTTAACTCGTTACTCATCTTGATCCGGACGTGGGTAATGCTTATTCCGTTTATAAAGCATGCCTGCTTATCAGTTCATCCATAGAATCTCCATATGGGAGCGAAAGCTCTTCATCTCCCTTTTTTTGACCGCTATATGGTTGACAAATGTCGCTTTCTTGATATATGGTGCGCATATATGCTGGCTGCCTTCGTACCACAATACTTACTGTTATTCGTAGGCGTTGCCATCGTATGTGGAATGTAGCAATTTGAAGAGCTCTCCTGGTATTGATGGCTTTCTTAGGCAAAAAGCGTCTGGTTCCCATTAGCGGGTTCCTGCCTCATACTAGGCTCCCAAAAGGCGAAGATTAATGTCCTCGTATCGGCTGTGACCGACTTGATCCTTCTTTTCGCTATGATCATCGGGGTGATGCGCTTGAAATCTGACTCATCAATTTGGCGCATGCTCTATCGACATGTGAGTTACCTAGTATACTATCTCTTTGTAGCCTAATCTCTCGACGCTCTCTTCGTGTAGGGCATGCTTTGGATTGTCTTGGCCACTGTTGGGCAGGTTCCACCCACAGTACGTTGCCTACATCTGACCTCTCGAGTGCCACGCGCGGGTATTCACGTTTGATGTTTGAACACAGGTATTCCTTTTCTTGAATTTAAATCGTAAGTCATAGAGGTAGCGTCATGATATGTAGAAGTGAGACGCTGATGTGGTAACGCTTCCATTCTTACAGAGCCCATGAATCTCGTAAGCCGTTTTGTTCCGTCTTTCTCTTTTTGATTACAGACTGATTAATCTTACACATGCAGATGTTTCAAACACCAGCTTGTGAGTATCAATCAGTATGTTCCAGCTGGCAATCTGATTTGGCTGACCAACGTCCTACGCCATCCATCATTTAAGTGGTCATCATGTATGTTTAGTCCTTGGTGAATGAATTTTTTGCCAGTCTGACGCTTATCCCCCTTTCAGGACGATTTGTTCGACCCGTCTCTATCGGTCATTAGTAGGCTTCCAGCGTCGTCCAGCGGTCTTGTATGTTCTTTGAGTTATCCTTCTTCTCCAGCTAATTGTCGTGTACGTCGTGTGCCGTCAGTGATTCCTTCCTGACAAGCGCACCCCTGGCGTCGGTCCCACCACTCCCGCGAAATGTTCGGCTTCCACGGAGTAGCGGTGGTACGCCATCTATGACCACAGGCTCGAGTGTATCAGCTACCACGGGCTCACTCGACGTTGAATTCCCGACGTCGTATGGACGCTATCGTGCGGAAGACCTTGAGTTGATTGATGACCGTTTGAAGGTGATCAAAGAGGAAGCGGATTGACAAGTCATTCTCTTTTCGCCCTTTTCGGCACTTGTCTTTTTGGAAAACATTTTCCTTCACCTATTACCGCTTTGAAAATGGAGGGTGGGGGAGAGGATGATACTGGGGTGTCGGTCGCGGTGATCAGAAATGTGGATAGTGCGTTTAACGCGTGTACGCACACGCTGTTGTATATTGGGCTTTTTTTTTCTTTTTCTTTTTTCCCCTCATCCTCTTCTGGACTCTGAAATCAAGTCGACCTTGGTTTTCTTTTTGAGGGGAAAAGAGCCGTTGTTTATTGTTGTTTTTTATGGCTTTTTTGTTTCTGTCTGTCTTCAACTTGACAGTAATACCAATACAATACAGAGAAAGAGAATCCCCCTTTGAGGGCCTGTTGGGGGTGTGTGATGTGTGATGGGTTGGCTGTGGTTGTACTTATTAGTGGAGTTAACTTGAGTCTCTTTTCTTTCTTTCTTCATGTTCAAGTTACGGTCCAGATTTACATGCACACACGCACGCACACGAGGTTCATTAATGTTCTTTTTTTCTTTTTGGAGGGGGGAGGAAGGGTTGGACATTATTTAATCCATATGTGGTTTATGGGAGCTAGTGTCGGTTAGTTAGGGCAAACAGTCGTCCGCACACCCAGCCCCGTCTTGCCTCCTCACACTCACCCTCATATTTTTTTGGAAGGGGGAAGGTGGTTTAGCGTAATTTACGCGAAAAAGGGGAGATTGGGTAATTTTACATGTAGTAGTATTATTATATTATTATATTATAATCTATAGACATCTTGGCGTGTGTGATGGTTTCTTAAGCGCGAGTTTGCGCGAAGATAATACGCTCCACCGCCGCCGCCGTGCTCCGCGTGGTCTTGGATCCACATCATGTGTTTCTTCTTTCCTTTTCTCCAACTCCACTCCTCCCTCCCACCCGTCCTCCAGTCCTCGAGTTCTTCTAGCCATTAACTGGTTACTGGGTACTTTGTATGAACAATGAACAAAAACTACCTGCAAATCCTTGTATATCTGATCTTGATCTAACGGGGGTTTTTTTTTTCCTCCTTGAACTCTCTATTGGTTGTGTGGCGTTTGATGATCATGATCGATCGATTATATTACACATACCCATGGTTCATCTCTGGGTGATGATGTTTTGTTGACACAAAAACATATCGCTCTATCCCTGATGCGTGTCGTCCAAAACGTCTGCGTCGGGACCTTTCATTCACCCAACCCGGCAATCCGGGTCTTTTACCCGTTATTTTACCCGCGTGTTGTGTGTGTGCGTGTGTGATTTTTTCTTTTTTTTTGGGGGGGGGGGGGGGACATTGGGTGGGCATGCCAAATTTGAATTTTGTAGTAACATAGCAGTGCAGTAACAAATCGCATCGCATCGCATCGTAAAAGGAGAAGGGATTTTCGTATCGCTTACCGCTCAGCCCACGTTAACAACCACCACCACTACTACACACCTCAACCTAGTTTGTCACAGGTTTGGACAGTTTGCATTGCCATGGGATTAAGCGAATGACCGTGAAGTCCATGCGTTTTTTTATTTGTCAATGCGGGCAACTTGTGGTGTTCGTCATATTTGACAATAACCTTCCTTCCCTTCCCTTCCCTTCCCTTCCCTTCCCTTCCTATACCTTACGGGATACTACGCGTGGATGAGCGGAGGTAATATTGATCTCCTTCACCTCACCCTGAAATGGTCTGATTCCGTTCCATAATCCACTGGACTTCCACTTCCTGGTCAGGGTTGGTTGTTAGGATTGTTGGTTTTGTGTTACTACGGCACTCTGCATGTGGGAGCGAATTTGAACCACCGTTTTGATTGATCTGATCTGTTGAATCTGTTGATTACTAATGATCGTTCTGTTTCTGTTTCTGACCCGTGCGTTGCCCACACAATTGATTCTGGTCTTCTCCCCTTCCTCTTCGCTGTCGGATATTTTTCTCCTTCCTTCCTTTCTTCATTTTCATTCATATTCAACTGAAATCGGGCACCGCGGACATCACCCTTAACCTCTTTTTAATTTTAATTTTAAATTCTTTATGTTGTTTTTTGCTTTGTGTACGCACAATATTCCATGGCACGGATATCCATACCTCCAAGTCGCGTGCGGTCGGTCGGAGGAACTTTATGGTTCATTTCAAAGGTACACTCCATGGACGGGATGGAAACTTCCTGCTACCTTCCTGGGAAAGCGCAGAATGGGGGGCGGTGCCATAGGCCAAAAGAGATCAACAACTCAATGATAGACTGCGACCGATCCACTCTCATCCAGGTCCCTCCACTCCCCACCCCCCTCTTGATTGGGCGCTTTTTTGCTCCAGCTGCATGGCCCATCTCTTCGCGTGGCTTCTTTTTATCACAATATTGCCGCTTTTGCGTCTCAATTAGGTGGGTCTGCTTGGCCCCGTGTTTCCCTAAAGAGAAGTCAAACTTTAGGTTGGGGGGAGGCGACGGGGGGGGGGGGGGGGGGAAGCGCTTGGGGGCGCAATCAAAGTGTCATGGGTCATGACGCTCTAAAATCACAGCCTTGCGTCCATGAGTGGAGATGTGATTCAAGATTTGATTTCAGCTCAGCAAGCTTAACGTATCTATATATGTATCCTACCCACCAGGCAAGCATTGCTCCCGTCTTCCCTCACCTCCTTCATCACTCACTCCCTCACCCCCTTCCTCGCTTCCCCCTTTGATCTAACCCCCCCCCCCTTCCTCCACACCTCGTCGCCCTTTCGTCGTTTGCCCTTCAGGATGGTAAACTTCCACGATCCCGGCGTTATTGCACAGGATGCTTGTGCGTACGCTCTGAAACCTCCTTCCGGCGTTTTCATGTCAAGTCCATTGAAACCCGTCTTTTGACAGGGGCGGTGGTGAAGCTTTGGCATGCGGTTGATGGTCTTTTCATGTGCGTATCGATCCGCTGCTACAATGGCCTTCCATCCCTGCGTATGCCATATCACGTAATCTGACCTTTCAATTTCCTTTGCGCCCAGCTGGGAGTTCTTCACTACTCTTGATTATGAGTGGAGTGTCATAGTAGGGCGTCGACCTTACCGTTGGACGATATGGGTCTGTTTTTTTTTTTTTCTTTTTCTGGCCTTTCTGGGGACTGATGCTTTCCTCCCTTGGGCAGGTCTACTCGCTCACGCGTCTGTCTACCCTCGTGGCTGTGGTCCTTAACATGCTGGGATTTGACTCAAAGACTCCGCTCAACTGCCAAGTACGTGCCGTACCTTACTGACCACCTTATTACGTCCGTGCTAATCGGCAATGATTCCCTCAAGGTTTGGGCTGTCTTTGAACTTGTGAGTTTCCGTTCCCCCCTTCTTCCTTCTTTCCTTCCTTCCTTCCTTCCTTCCTTCTTCCTCCTCCCACCAAACCCTTGTCCGATCCCCGAGGAGAATAAAAAGGATTAAGCGATATCGTCCGTCTAGATCTTTGCCTACCTCGCCTTTGGCGCAGCTTCGCTCTTGATTGTGCTTCGCATGTACGTCCTCTTCCGCGCTCCCGCGGTGCAACTGGTTTCCGAAAACGAAAGCATTTAAATTGTTGTGGCTGAACAGAGTCGCAATATGGAACAGAAATAGAATTGCCGTCGCGATCGCGGCTGGAGCATGGTTGACCAACATCGGTTTCCTCATTCACGGTGAGCTCTTCCCCTTCCCTCCCCCCTCCTCGTGTTTCTCAAGGAAATTGACTTTGGCTTTGGTCAGGTATCACCCAGGTGAGAAATCATCAATATAGATCTCTCTCTTTTTAAGACCCACCCGAAACTTACCATCTGCTGGACATGTAGATCCGCTCTACATGGGTACCTGTACAAAACGTGTGTGGAGTGCTCAACATTCAGAGCAGCAAAAACAACATCATCGCCACGCTCGTCACCGACATTGTCTTGCTGATCACCATGCTGGTTGGCTTACTCCGTATACGCCGTAGGGGTGGCAGCTTGCTTGGTCTGGGACGGCTCCTTTGGAAACAGGTACGAAAGGGTTGGCGTGGTAACCCCCCCCCCCCCCCCCCCCATCTTCTCTTTTCAGTCGTTATGGGATTGGCTAAATGTATTTTTCTCAAAAGGGTCTCATTTGGCTCTTGGTTGCCACCGCCGCCGAGGTCACGCCAACGGTAAGCTCGTCTGGTTTTTTTTTAACCTTCCCTTTTGCTCATCGTCGGTGCCTTTTATGGTCGTAGGTGTTTATCGCTTTGAACCTTAATGGTACATATTCCTTTTTTTTAAAAATGAAAAATGAAGGACGGTTAACCCAAACTCGATCTTGTTGACTATCAGATCCGCTCAACTTGGTGAGTTTTTTTTTTCTTTCTTTCTCGGAGGGCTCTGGTTTTTTTTTCTTACATGCCACACACAGATGTTCCAAACCCCTTCATTGATCACAATGTCAATCGCCGCTACACGAATGTATCGCTCCTTGGCGGACTTTGGGTCCCCCGACATGTAAGGGACCGACCTTTCTCTTTTATTACCAACAAAAATATTGATGATTTCTCGCTCGCTCGCTCGCTCCCCTTCCCTTAGTTCAAACGATAGCACTCAAAAAAGTGGACGGTCGACCTCAGATTCCAAACCGGTTCCCCCCGCGCCGATCCCACTCAATCGGATGGAAGTGGCCGTACACACAGCTTACGAGGAATACCCAACGGGACGGAGGGATCACCGTCACCACCAACAGCACCACCTCCCCCTCTCCAACCATTATGGCACGTATATCAATACGGATGATCATATTAACGATAAGACGCGTAACCTGAGTATCGACGACGATCTGGAGAGTGGTAGGAGTAGCAGAGGATGATAATGATGATGATGATGATGATGGTGATGATGGGTGATGATTTGAAGGAATTAACCCCCCCTTTGTTGTTGGTGTTGTTGTTGTTGTTGTTGTACTGTTCTGCTATTCTCTGTCGTCACTTCGCTGAACGGACGTGGCCTCCCCCTTCCTTCCTTTTTGTTGGTTTTTTTTTTTTTTTTTGGCTGATTCATATATATCTTGTTAATGAATAGCCTCTTTTTTTTAATTTATTTTTTTTTGGTTTGTTTTGGTTCAAAAAGGAGGGGAGGAGAAAATGTTGCCAAAACACACTTCTTTACTTAACAAATGAATTCAAGGTGTTTTTTCTTTTTTGGTGGAAGGAAAGGAATGAGGATTCGCTCGGTTCATAAGTCATGTTTTTTTTTTCGCCATTGCCATCATCTAGACGGAGCAAATAAAGTACCCATGGGGGCGGGGAAAGGGGGGGGGAGGTTTCGTTTCATTCAAAACAACAACCCCCCCCCCCTCTGCCCTAACCCTCCTCCTGGGAGGAGATAAGGGCAGAAAATATATGCAATTCCAAACTACACTTCCCTCGGAGTCAGTCATAGCGCTGTGCTATGCCTTTACACCGTTTTCAAACTCGTTCGTAAAGAGAGAAGTTTTTTTGGGGGGGGTTGGGGAGGCGGTATTGGTAAAAATTTTCTAATAATAAACCACATTATTGTATTGGCTGGCTAACCTTAGCCCCCCCCCCCCTCCTTCTTCAGGCACACATCCTGAAAATAATTAAACTGTATCATGTACGTACTGCTTGAGATGAGTTGGAGGGTGGCAATTAAAGAAGGAGAAGTTATTGCCGCGGCTCGGAGAGCATTATTATTATTATTCTTCTTTTTTGCATTCTTCCCCCTTCCAATACCTTTTTTTTTTCTTGTTGTTAGGTGAGGTAAAAACTGAAAAGGTTCATTCGTTCGTATGTTTTTTTTTTAGAAAACAACGCCCTAGAGAACCCCGATTCCGAGGGGAGGGAGGGGAGGGGAGGAGGAAGAAAAGCTGGGATTGGAAGGTTCCGGGGAGCGGCGGCCCGAAAGCGGTGGCCGTTTGTTGTCCGCGTCCGTGTCCGTCAGTCCGTCACGCAGACTAGTCTAAACGCCGCCGCAACTGAACAGAAAGAAAGAAATGGCACCGTTCTCCGGCAAGTAAAAAAAATATTTAATTTATTATCATCATTATCGCTGACATTGTCCTCAGCCTCAGCCTTGAAAGAGAAAGCAGCTCAGGTGAAGAGCGCTGGTATCAAATCGTATAGTTCCGCGCGGGAAAAGCTCTCCTCCGCCTCTGGTGGTCCCTCAACGACAAAAGCAGCAAAATCACCACCAGGACCAGGACCAGGACCGCCGCCGCCACCGTCTAGAAAGATATCTTTGACTCAGAAGAATAGCGTGAACGTTGGAGGACACTCGCGTAGTGAGGACAACACCACAGATGATGTCGATGAGATCATCGATTGGGCGAACTTATCTCATGAAGACAAACAAGTCTTCTTTGCATGGCTTGACGAGTTCTTCGCTCGTTATTTGGACCTTAATCCGTCGTCGACACTGCGTGTTCCAGTCCCGGCGACGGAGAACCTGAACAACAACACACATAGCACTCCATCACCACGAACGTCACCTTCTCTC
The DNA here is from genome assembly GCA_022496185.1 of Multifurca ochricompacta. NCBI lineage: Eukaryota > Fungi > Basidiomycota > Agaricomycetes > Russulales > Russulaceae > Multifurca > Multifurca ochricompacta. Next base: position 238,877 of record WTXG01000028.1, on the reverse strand, counting down.
CCATCCCGGCGTCAGGATGTCTCTTTTAGTGCAGGGCGGCGGCGGCAGGTTTCAAGTTCTGAACCCCTGTCCTCTGATGTAGAGTCGGCTGCTACCTCAACAACAACTGGCCGTCGGACTCTGCCTCCCGTGTTGTCACAACGAGGACCTGTATGCGTTTCCTTTTTTTTGTTTTGTTTTGTGTCGTCACTGATAAGACCCTGCTGCAATTAAGCCAAAGATCAATTTCTCGACGAAGCCATCAGTACCTACAGAGGTTTCCGAACCTCCTCAATTCAATGCGTCGACCAAACCCGCATATCACGCAACAGTTTCTCCCTCCCCAGGTTCGAATTTATAAAACATAATCCAAACAAATATTTAAAAAAAAAAAAAAACTCATGGCCATCCGCTTTTTTTTTTTTTTTTGGCAGATCTCCAGATGTCATTTCCTCCACCAGCGGTAAACGGTTCCGCCGCCGCCGATCTCGCATCATACATGCACCCATCCACTATATGGGATACCGACTGGTACACATCCAACTCCCCAATCCCACCCTACCTAAACGGATCCCCAGAGATTCGCTTCTCAGGCTCCTTGAGCTACTCAGGTGGAGGCGTACAGAACAAAATGACGGCTCGAGGTGTCATTCTCTTTTCGGACCTCAGTATCTGTTGGTACTCCGTCACCTACGGAGGTAAAGGTGGAAGTGGAAGTGGAAGTGGAAGTGGACACGTCCCCCCTCCCACCCGTTGGGCTCGCTTCCGACCTCGTCCAGAACCTATTCTATCTGGAGAGATCTTACGAAGAGCTTCGGAGATATATGGTACCGTAGTAGCTGCGTTCGCTGAGCGCGCAGTGGCATCTGGAAGGCCTGTAGCTCGTGGGGAGTGTTGGGACATTGCTCACGAAGCACTTCTTCACGCCGCCTCTCTTTGTGCCAGGTCGATAAAGAAGGGGCAAGGGCAAGGGCAAGGGCAAGGGCAAGGGCAAGGGCAAGATGATGCACCGATCCTGAGCACGTCACGCGCACATGGACATCTCATTTTTTGTGGTAAACCGGGGCTGGGTAAATGGCGTGGTGGGGACGATCGTTTTCGAGCGGGAGATATTATCGAGTGGCGTTCGGTGCGCATCGGCTTGGCTCAACCTCAGTCTCAGTCGTATGGTGGTGGTGGAGGTGGAGGCGCTTTCGCTCTCTTGGGAGATCCAGATCATACCTCCGTACTCGTCGAGGATATCGTCGTCCCACCATCACGCTACGGCTTCACGGACGGTGAAAGCGTGCGGCTGGCCGATATCGGCCTTTTGACGGTCGTGGAACAGACGGCGGGACGGGCGCCCCAACGGACTTCGTACGATCTCGCTCGATTGCAGGAGGGGGAAATCTGGGTGTATCGACCCTTGGGGATGGTCGAGTACCTAGGCTCGACGTTGAGCGTCGATATACCACCAGGACTCGAGACTTATGCGATCTAACTGGACAAGATGGGCGGGTGGGTGGTTCTTAGCAGCGACGCACACAACGGAACGGTTCTCTCTGTCTTCCGTCTTCCATCTAGAAAGGTACATACCATTTCTCTTTTTTTTTTTTTTTTTTTAAAAAAAAAATAATACATCATGCGACCCTATCACTTTTTCTTTTTATCTGTCATATCTGTAGCCTCAATCCATTTCTTTGGAATTCCCATGCTCCCCAACAATTCAATCACCGTTGGGATCTGCTTTCCCTGGACCATGACCTCATGACCTCCTCCTCCTCCTCCTCCTGACACAGGCGACACTTTTTATACACACAACACACAACAATCAGAAAAAGAAAAAATGAATCTTAATATCCAAGTAAGGCAGGACATACCCGAAGTCGAAGACGCACAGCGGACCCGCAAGGCGTCAGCCAGGGCATCCGCAGAAAGCCGATAAGGCTCGAACCCCGTGATGAGCGTGCATGCCTTGCGGCCCTGCCTGATCTTGGCGGTTATCGCAATTGGGCGCAATGCGCCCTTCTTGGTGACGGGCTCGTCTCCACCGATCGCGATTCGGTACCACGGTTGCATTCGGTTAAACAGCGCGCTCAGCGCCTCTTCACGCTTTGCAAATTCTGGGGCGGGGGTTGCGCCCTTGGCGTTAGGGGAACCGTAGAGCCCTGCCGAGAATGCCGCGTCGGCGCTGACATTAAGGTACTGTTGCTCGACACGATTGACAAGCTCGTGTTTCTGGACGTATGTAATCAACGCGGATTTGACCTCGGCGTGAGTATACAAGGCACTCGTGCTGTGATAGATCGATCGATCGGGAAAAGGGGGGGGGGGAGGGCCCACGTCGTCAGCGGAGCGCGGAGGGAAAGAGATGAAGATGAGAAGTGGGGTTAAAATTAAAATTAAAAAATTAAAAAAAAGGGTTACTCGAGCTCTAAATCCCTGAAAATTGGCACGGTGCCGAGGTGTGGCTTCCAAAGTTCCGTCACCGTCAGGCTCTTCTCGGCGTTCGCGGCATCCGCTGCTTGCTGCGCCTCACGCTCTTCTACGAGCCGTCTTCGCTTGTCTTCCCCGCCAACTGTGCGGTGAGGTTGATGGGCATCGACGTCGGGGTGAGTCGGATACACTGCGACCACCGGCGCGTCCTGTCGTGGGTCTTTCAGCTTGAGTAAACCGCCCTTCTCTGCTGTGCGCAGGAAGGCGGTGAGCGACTTGAAGGTGGAATGTTTGATATCGACAGGTGTGGTAGCTTTTTGCGAGAACGGACGCGCAGGGAGGATGTGTGCCGTGTACAGAGTTGTAGTAGGCATCGGGAAGGCGGAAGATGGAAGCGTAGTGAGAGTCGTTTGGAGAGCATGTAAAAGCGCAGCTCGCAAACGGGCAGAGACCTCTAATGGAGTACAGTAAGGAGACGGCTCGGGGGGAATTTGACCAAGCTATTTGAGCACAGCACGTTTACCTTCTGGCGAGAGTTTTTCCTCAGTTTCTGTAGCATGTCCCTCTTGCGCCTCAGTGAAAGCAATATTTTCAGCGAGTTCCTGTGGTGCGTCAGCAACATCCTCGGTGGTATCACCACCATTCGTAGTTCCACGTTTCTCATCGCCACCGCTACCGCCATTGCCGGTCTCTTTGTTGTCGCCCTCGCCCTCGCCCTCGCCGCCACTACCACCACTACCACCTTTTTCTGCTTCTGCTGCCACTGGCACTGCTTCCGGCGGGTCTTTCTTGGATCCGAGAGCCCATAGATGATCCTTCCAAGTATGAAGCACCAAGACCGCTTTCCCCTTCGTCACGCCATGATCTATCGAATTCGGATCGACGGCCATGCGTCCCACCGCCAGAGGTGGCCCTCGCACAACGGCAGCGACAGCGACGCCGATGCCGACAAGGGTACCCACGGAGGCTTTTTCCAACGGTGTTTGTACGACTGTCCCAAAACAAATAACAAAAAAGTGGGGGTAGGGGTAAGGGGGACGCAAAAAAAAAAAGGCAAATGCAAATCACTGCGTACCGCCAGGAACCATGAGATCTGCACCGCCTACGAGGACGGGTATGACGGCAGCGGGGGTAGTGAGGATTGGTAGTAGTGTTGGATGTTTCCAGAGCGCGTATACTGTTTATTTTTGGTTTACTCATCACAATCCCTCCCCCCTCCAAAAAAAAAAAACGCCCCAAAGTGAATGTGCGAGGCCGAACGAAAACGAAATCAAGAAAAATTAATAAAGAAAAGAAAAGAAAGAAAAAAAGGGTGAATTGAGAAAAAAGGAAAGCGATGGAGGTAAAAAAAAAAAAAAATAGATGCAAGCTTAGACGCGGGGGCATACCTGTCGGAATCAGTTCATCAGAGCCCTTCCCAATACTGAACCAGAGTGGATCGCCATCGCCTGAAAGATAGAACATCTACAAGGATAAGGACGCACGCGCGCGCGCATGTGCGGGTCAGTCGTAAATCAACAACGATAACAACGATGTCTTTCCCTCTTTGGCTTCCATCTTTTTCTTTTTTTTTTTTTTAAAAAAAAAAAAAACTCGACTTACGCCAGGTTCTCCATTATACGTGCTGAATTTCTGTGAGAGTAGGCCATCAGGCACGAGCGCATCAGCGATTTCAGCAGTGAGCTGGAACCGCTCCGCAATGCGGGCTCTGAGTTTGCGCCTCTCCGATGATTTGAGCGGGGCTGGTGATTGATACGGAATAAATGGGATTGGCCACACGATCAAGGCACTAGAGAAGGAATAGGGGAGGGAGGAAAGAGTTTACCTGATGTCTTAATATCGCCAGGTGGTTTTTTGAACATCACACCAAATTGGACGCGGTTGGTTGGTTTAAGTCGTGGAACGGATGAAAGTTAAGTATGATTTTCTTTTTCCTTTTTTTTAAAAAAATAAAAGAGCGTCATGACTTTTGCATTCGATTATTGGATTAAGTACTATGTTACTACTGGTATAAGTCCAAATGTGATATGATGTATCTTAAATGGAAAACAGAAAAAAAAAACGAATGGCTGTTCACCTTCCAGGCGACGTCACTTCTTCAGTTACTTGATTTACAGACCCCATTTAGTATGGATTTGTATTGACCAGTACCCTGGATGACCGAAGCCGCACGTTCGGCGATGATGTACACGTAGCCCTGAGGATGCATCGATGGAATAAAGGGCTGTCAATGTGACGACAAATGGGGAAATAGGGCCTGGTCAGTGTCAATCCCTCTCGAATAAAGATGTGTTCGCTCACGAAGACGCTCGCATCGACAATGCGCAGACCAATAGTGTTCTTGACGGTCAAGTCCGGATTCAAAACGCCGTTCTTCGCGCCATGGGATGACATGAATGCCGTGCCAGCAGGGTGGAAGACAGTCGCAGCATTGTTACGCGCGTACTCCGAAATCTGGTCGTCAGTCTTGACACCCGCAAAATTGCCAACTGCTCTAGGACAAAGCCATTCCACGGCGACGCTGCAAGGAAGCGCTGCGAGGCCTTGACCGCTTCTGTAATTGCGAAATATCAAACTTGGAGTTGAGCAATGCCGGGTCGATTATGGGGAAATCGAAAGGATTGGCAGATTTCAGAGTCACGGAACCACCTGGGTTGAACCGTTACAACAAAGTCACGAACGCTACACGCAGTCAGAAACACATACGAGACGATGGCGAAAACAGATTTGTCGATATGATCATGAAATGTCCGGTAGTTCTACGAAAGGGATAATCAGCAACCCGTTAAGTTAAGCCAGTTTAAACTCGTGATGAGCTTTGCTTACGGAGTTGGCTCAACGAAAGAGTCAATACTTCCTGTCATGAATATTAAAACGAAATTCTTCTTTTGGGCTTAACGCCACTTCCACTCACAGCAAAGATGAACTCATAATGGGGTGAAGTTGGTCCACCAGTCGGATCGTGCTCTGTCTTGAAAATCGGCGAGTCTTTCGGAAGACGGAACCAGCCGATCTGCGTTGCAGGTGGGGTGGCGAACTGGCCGTGCGCGTGTTCTCCCATTGTTTAAGGTTTCCCCAAAAACGGTAAGGTTACGCGCAAAATCGTCTGGGGTAAAATTCGCGTTGATAGACCACACATTCGGAAGGACGGTGTGATCTTGCAAGTTCTTGCCGACGTCGGGAAGGTCCACAATGGGTTGATACCGACCTGTTTGAGTAGGGCGGGGTCGCCGATGCCAGAAAGTTGCAGAAGCTGGGGAGTGGCAATCGCTCCGGCGGCCACTATAACTTCTTGGGTTGCGTTCAAGGCGTACAGCGGCCCTGAGTTGAAAACAATCGTAGGAACCTCCAATCCAAACAAGTGGTATCAATGACATACCAGAGGAAGACGATGCGAACTGCACGCCGAGGAAGACAGGATGGTGTCCTTGAGTGCCGTTTGAATGAGTTTCGTTACTTGTGTGTTAACAGAAGGTCAATGTTCGATCGGGACGCTAGAGCCGGATCCAAATAGGCAGTTCCGGAGCTGACGCGCGTCCCGTTTTCGACGGAAAATGTGACCAGCCTATAAAAGTCGTCAATCAAAAATAAATTTGATCCGGAGAAGATGCCGAGCGGTTACCAATGCCGAGTGGACTCCCGGAATTCATGTCCTTGTTAAAGGGAAACTCGGACGGAAGCGAGCTTGTTGTCTCGAAGACGCGTTCATCCAACAGACTAGGGAATCCTTGTAAACTGATGCCGACGGGGCCCGAAGTGCCATGAATAGAAGGATCAATCTGTCCGGTGGTGTCATGATGGTCAGCTGGTGGTGTGAGCTTCTCAATCTAATGATGTGTATCAGTCAACAGTATCACCCCTTTAACATTTTATATCACAGCCCGCACCTTCTTGATCAATGGCTGCACGCGTTCCCAAGACCAACCCGGGTCTTTAGTCACTTGAGATAAACGGTTGAAATCGTCAACTGTCCCCGTATTCCAAATCATGTAGTCTAAAGGCTCTCATGTGAGCTTGCATCGTAAGAACCAGGAATTGATCACAACGAACTGATAGAACTGGAACCCCCCACGACGCGTCCACGTGGGTACGGTATGGAGCGCCCGTTGAGGCCAGGCTGGGGGATGCTCGTATAGTTCCAGTCCAAGGGGGTATTGGGGGCAAGGCCAACGCAGAGGAAGGGTATTTGGAGAGACTCGATACCAATATCACTAGCGGACGGAGTCAGCACTACGTAAATGACGTACATTGCAACATACCTCGGTCCAGCTTCGATGACCAACACTTTCGCGCACGAGTTCTCTGACAATCGACTAGCAATGACACCACCTCCGACCCCGGCTGCAGAATGGCCGGTCACACCTGGAGGGCCCTCTGTGACGTTGAAGGAACGACTGACCTCCGATGACTATGTAGTCATACTTGTTTGATGAGGGTAACTGTGAAGGGTCGGTGTAGATGGCCCCAAGAGCAGGTTGTAAAAGAGAGAAAGCGAGAACGGCAGTCCAAGTGGGGAGAAACATTACTACCCAATTGACCAGCACTCAAGATGAGCTAGCTCTGATGGGAGACAGGCTCGAAAAAAAAAAGGGATGGCAGAGACGGATAAAAATACCAGATGGGGGTGCATTTATATGGTCGCGAAGCGGTGTAAGGATGGGCGAGGCGACTGCATACAAGTACAAGCGTCCATCAGATCAGGGATCTGACCTGCGTGGTGTAGTGTATTCTTTGGGAAGTCACAACTGACTGGACAGCGCCCAAGCCTAAGGCTTTGACGGGAACGGAGAAGAACGGCTAGTAGTTTCGTCCATCAAGGGGAAATAAAAGGGATAAAACAAGGGGATCAGATCTCAATTTCAATTTGCGCTCAGTAAGATTTTGTGAGGGCTGTTTGTCGTGCCTTGACAGTCCTGTGCAGTACAAAGTTGAATGAGGGATTGGATGAGGCTGAGAATGACTGGCTAAAATAGGTAACAACGAATCAGGGGTGTTGCACAGGTTCACGGTTCACTTATTTTACTTTTCTTTTAACGCACACTTTGGCAGGAATGATACAGTGCAACTGAAGGTTTACTTGGTAACATCCATACCTCACATGAATGGTTGCGAGAGTATGTAATACAGTCAAGCAAAGTGAATGCCAAAGTCATGAAAAGCCAATAACAATCTGCGAAAACATAAATCAAAACAACTAGTTATTGTTGGGGAGCACACATACTTTAAAATATCATTCAGGTCCATCTTTGCTGCTCGAATTTCCTTGTATCCGGTCTCCTCTAAGATACCCTCTATCTTCTCCTTCATCTTTACTTCTTCCATTACCTTACGAAAAAAAATCCAAGTGAGGACCAGGATGTTTATATTATTATAACATAAAAAAAAAACCGTCACAAACCTTGTTCTGTTCCGAACACCACGTCCTCCAATTTTTTTCGAGCATCTCGGCGACACCTTTAGCTTGGAAGCTCGCATGCACAGTCTTATTCCGTCGACTGAATATGATCCGCGTCAGACCATCGAACTCTTCAAAGCGTACCGGGGGAGGGGGGTCGAGCGGCACGATGCGCACGACGGACGACTCGACATTCGGTGGCGGTCGGAAGTTATTTTTTCCTACATTCATCACGTGATCTACTTTGGCGTAAAGTTGTACATTTGCTGAGAGACGTGACCAGAGCGAGGAACCAGGTTGGGCGACGAGCCGCATAGCGAACTCGCGCTGGAACATCAATATCGCCACCCGAAACAATGGTCGGTGGGATAAAAGCCGGAAGACGAGCGGGGATGAGATCTGGTATGGTGTGTTGGAGATGCAAACGTCGAAATAAGGCAGCTCTGCCTTTACGAAATCGCCAATGATGATCTCAAGCCGTCGCTGCTCTGGCCTGGGTAGTTAACGTGAATATTAGAGTGAATTTTTTTTTTTTTTAAATGGTGGTGGTAGTGGGGGAAATCGGCAAGTGAAAAACGGGACGTACTTTCCTTGAACGCGTTTTGTGAGTTCTGCGGCCATGCGAGGATCCATTTCTACCGCCGTACAGTGTTTCGCCTTTTCCAGTATCCGCACAGTCAGATTTCCAGTACCCGGGCCAACTTCGAGGACTCTATCCGTCGGACGGAGGTTTGCCTAGATTGCGAGGGGGCAGCGAATCCGATCAGCTTCATTTTAGCAAACAAATTCACCAAGGAGAAAAGAAAGGTGAAGCCACAACCTTTTCCACGATTCTAGGTAAGCCTCAGCCTCATCCAGACATAATAATAATAATAATAATAACGCGACCCGACGCACTCCTGGGCTATGGAAGGATTCTTGAGAATGTGCTGGCCGAATCGTTCTGTGTTGAAGATAGGGTTCCGGACAGAGGATGTCGATGACTCCCCTCGATAACCTTTTGACGCATTCGATTTCGCTGAGGGCTGGTGAGCTTTCGAAAATCGCTCAGATGTGACCCTCGGCATGGGATGATAGACAATGAGCGGTGCGTGCTTGAAGTGCTAAAAATTATTAACACCTAACCCCACATTCGGGTCGAGATAAGATCATGTCGCGTTGTAACAGACAAAAGACATCAAGATCCTGACCCTGGCTATGATTTCTTTGAGATACTAGCACTCTGTCCACCCTCCCTAATAACATAATCGGCCTAGAATCCCTATATAACGTGTCATGAACCGGAAATTCAGGAAGTTTGTGGCGTGCATAAAAAAGTGTATTTGAAAGTGCGGAATGGAGATAATGCATTCTCTACAACCAACCAGCTCCCACAATCGCGTATGGTACTACCCGCGATCCCAGGCCGTTATATTGGCATGCGCCTCTGGGTCCTAGTTCATATTTGCATGGGAAAGTTGAAGTCATTCACGCCTACACCTACGCCACCTCGCTATAGCTATAGTGCCGTGTTCATCGGACCTGGAAAAGCGATTCACTGGGCTTTTTCAAATGCAGCAACTAGACCGCCTTTTCGCAGCCAATGCGTGAATCGGTTGTCCGTATGTGGTGTAACCTTCCGCTTAGACCGTGGAAAGTAAAACTGCTCTGGGCTTGGCTTGGATGAATTAAAGAACGTCATACAACGAAGCAACACCTCGTGTATCTTGTCCACACTCTAAATGTAGCGAGCTAGAAAAGGCGTAGCCTTACAGTGGATCAGTAAAAGAAGCATGTAGCTAATATTGACCTCAGTTTCGTATAATAACTAAGCATGAAAATTGGCACGACCCGCGTGCTCTTGAATATTGCATTGATCCGGTGATGATCGGATTCGGGCCGCCATCTCCGGTACTAATGCTAAGGAGGAAAAACTTGCTCTTGACCTTAACTTCTACGCACTAAATTCTGGGTGTTTTTACTCCCCTTTACCTCTCCAAACAGAATTTAAAGTGCCTAGAAAGATTTTATGTCTCATCACCCGAACTACTAAACTTCAGAACGATTGAGTCAAGAACGTAACAGTTACGATTCCTGTTGATGGCATATGTACACTTTTTCTTTCCTTCTTTTCCTCTCACTCCACTGTCTCCACTTGTCTCGATTCACCATAGCAGCGTCTTCAACGCATACAACATTACTTGACACATATGTCATTGGTCTCTTCTCGCTTATTTAAACCATAGTGTTCAAGTCATTGTTCTATAGTTTCGAAATCTTGTGTCTACAGGCCTCTGAACCTCAGGAATACTATTTGATTCTTTGCTTTGCATTATGCTTGCAGAGACAACAGAGGCAGATTGTGGGGCAGCAGGGACACTGGAGGGGAAAACAGAGGCAGGAGTGGCTGATGGCGACGATAAGGGAGGGATCTGCTTCATTAGTTTCTCTCTGAGGAAGCATTCGGCCTCTATATGGCCAAGGCGAGAGCAGAAATCGCACTTGGGACGATTTTGAGCCTTGTTCTGAGTGTTTTGAGACGAAGGGAGCTTCTGAGATGAATTGTGCGAAGAGCCTGAAGCTGAGAAGGCCAGTGTGGTCCCAGATAGGTTAGAGCGACTTTGATAAATGCTTCTGAGGCATTGGATAACAGAATGCTTGTCAAATTTGTCCAGAACAGAGATAGTCCTCATAACATCATCAAAAAACTGAGGGAGAGCCCTAATGATGGCCATGATGGCCAGTTCATCGTAGATATTGTCCAAAGTGAAGGAGTCAGGGGAGAGTGACTTGATGACCCTGATCTGATTGTCCACCTTGTTGATCAACGCGTCTAGAGAGTCAAAATCATCCTTCTGGATCGAAAGGAGGGTGTGATAAGCGTTGAGGCGAGGCGCGGTACTATGCTGTACAATGAAGAAGTCCTTCAGCGTTTGCCAGATTTTGATGGGATCATCTTCACAATCTCTGATGAGAATTCTGACGTCATGGGACATAGCCAATTTAATGGCTCCGGCAGCTCTTTCGGCTTTGATCTCCCATCTCTCCAGCTTATCTTCATCTAGAGGAACGGCAGCAAAGATGAAGTTTCCTCCAGAGTCCTTGACTTTGAGTTTTGCAACTGGTTTCTTGTCCAAACCAGTAACGAGACGCCATAGGCCATTGAGTTGAAGCCAAGATTTAATATCGTCTGCCCAGATGCAATAATTTTGAGATGTGAGGGGAGAGATGGATAATGGTGAATGATCTTTGGAAGAAGCCATGATTAGGGGCGGTCCCAACCAGTGGAGGTGCGAGTGGGACACCTTGAAGGTCTAATGACTGGATAAAGTTTTGTGAGACTTAAGTGAAATGACCCTTCTCTGCAGCCTTTATATACATGTAGAGTACGAATATTATAGATACAGTATCCATAAGTGATTATGGAATGAATAGAGTTACGCAGACACAGTGATTTGTGGACGAATGCCTCCATGATTGTGATTGTGGAGGCGGATGGCGCGTTGGCACATAGGGTCAATTGACGTGCAGGGAGCAAATTCCCTGCGTCTCTTTGACCCCAAGAAGTGCACTATCCAAAGTCTCCCAAGCCAGGGAAACTTGCATTTGGCAATGCCCCATGTACATAATACTTCTCGCATAGGGCTAGAGCTATGCATGTTTGGCGGACGGGGCGGGTCTTACATCTATACGTACAACTCTGCCGCAAAAACCGAAATGATGACGACGATGGAAGGAACGGGCGATTATCACCGTGACTTATCTCCAAGTTAATCCCAAGTCGACATCGGAGAGTACGCCGATGAACGTTCTTCCTTTCTTTGAGGCGCTGTTTATTCGGAGAACGAGTGGCACGCCCTGGAATACTTCTCCTCTCTTATTTATTAATGCCAGACCGGACTTATCAAAGTCCCTCTTCCCATTCTCCTGCTCCTGCTCCTGCTCCTGCTCCTTCTCTCCAAATTCTCATCACAGTCTTATATGGTACCCTGTCTCCTCCGTGGTTGAAGTTGAAGTTGAACGACCGATGGTGAATTGGAGAGATCCGAATACCATCTTAGACCAAACAGGCACGTGACTCTTGAATGCCCACTTTCACTTCTATTCAGGTGCGATGATGCTCCTCTCTACCTACCTCCAGAGGCATATGTGAAGGTTGTCCATTTCACTACTGGAGTATACATGTGAGAGGCTTTGTGCGCCAAACTGCAATGTCTATATTAGCTTAACATGTGGACTTGGCCCCTCAGCTGGGAGTTTTTCAGCGCGTTGAACTTTGAGTGGAGCATCTTTCGAGGACGGCGGAAATGGAGTTGGACCGTTGTGGTGAGACACCCCCTTCCCCCAGATTCAGACAGGCACTTTGTGAGCCTGGCTCAGTTAACCATATTTATGTTTTCTTTTTGAGCAGTTGTACATTGCGTGCCGCGTTACGACGTTAGCAGCATCTGTGACGCAGATGACAGGCTTTGAAATTACAAACAAGATCAGCTGCAAGGTATGTGCACCACTTGTCACTCGTTATGGTTCACTTCATCCGTGTTCACATGTCTCCTTCTTTCTCGTAGACCTGGCTTGTCTTTGTAAGGGTCAGTTTTTTATTTATTTATTTTATTTTCTCTGGAATTCCTGATGGATATGATATCTCAATCTCGCAAGGTATTTGCTAATACTTCCACGACGTTAGCTATAACGCTCTATGCGCTACGGAGGTGAGAGAGTCCCGGAACCTTTTTTTTTTTTTCCTGGACGTGAGATACTCACACTTCAACTTATTTTCATTCTGGCCGTACATACATTCGGACGTGACCATGGCGCTCTTTTCTTCCTTTCTTCGGGACAGCATCGCCGTCTGGAAACGAAACACGTACCTGATCTTGTTCGTCATTGCGTGTCTCATTACCAATGTTGTCCTTTGGATGCGTCGTTAGTCCCTTCTCTTCTCTCCTTCGTGTTATTTGAAATGAAATGAAAAACATATTTCATATATCTATACCCCCCGGTTCTCTTAAGTGACAGTCAGAGTACGTGCCTACACTTGCATCTTTGCCCTAAGGGAAGGTTTGTTTTAGCTCACCAGAAAACCTCTAGCCTATCACAGAATGGAACGAGGAGACCCGGACATGCATTATTATGAAAGTTTCGCGCGGGCTTCCGGACAATGCGTCCATGTTCGCCACCGATATCATCCTTTTCGTCGCCATCCTGAGCGGGGTCTACCAGCGTAACTCTGGCAAGGATATATTGTCCACCATGTATCGCGAGGTAAGCGTCTTTCTTTCTTTTCTTTTCTTTGGTTTGTCCGCGATACTGGTGCTGAAATTGTGTGTCCTCCTTTTTAGGGCCTATTTTGGCTTGCCATCGCGACCGTGGTGCAATTACTACCTGTTGTAGGCGTAATAGTTTCAGTCAACTTTGAACGATCTGACCATCTCCCTCTTTCTTTTCTCTTGATCAGGTCTTCATCTCATTAAATCTCAACGGTAGGTCATTCACCCCCTTTGGAGTTTTTCGGTGGTTCAACCTTGAACTTGGAACGAATGATTCTCAGATGTCATGGACTTGGTGCGCGCGCACTCCCCTCCTCTCACACGGTGATCGACATCTAATGCGCACTCCGGATCGATTCAGATGTTCCAAACCCCTGCCAGTAAGTGATCTCGCACGTTAAAGTGTGATCGCCTCAAACCCCTCCCACTCATACGCTTGGGGTAAGTCATTTGCAGGTAAGTTGTTGATTACAGCATTCAAAACCCATTAAAAAGTAGTGCACTGACTTTCTTTTTTTTTTTGACAAGTGGAATTGGTGCAACACGAATGTATCGCAAAATATTCGACCGACATGCCGGAGACATGTACGACCATCGTGTTCCATCCTCCCTTTTTTGGTGTGTTTGACTAATGGGGGTTGCTCATTCCACTTGCCTAAGGCTAGAATATCTTGAAAGTTCGCGCGACACGACGACGGGTGAAATTCGTTTCCGTCGACAGACTCATCTTATCTCGCACTTGGGGCACGACAGCGACAGCGGACCATGTGGAATAACAAGGGCATTGCCGATGGGCCACCTGGGGCGCGGGATAAACGAGCGTTACGTGGAGCGGTTCGAAGCGTGTGAGATCCGTCTAGAGGAAGGGTCGGAGTCTGATACCACACACATGACAAAGATCGACCCTGACTTGGTGCTGTAAAGAGAAGTAGAACTAGTAGAACACATTTTATTTGGAGTGTTAGTGTTAAAAGGGTATTGGTCATGGCCAAGTATCGTCTATCCTCGCCTCGCCAACAATAGGTAGGAGAGTGGGGCGCATATGGTGGGTGGTATGCTATGACAAAATAGAATGAAGCTGCCTGGGGGGAAGGGGCGGAGACAAGAATGAGGATTAGGAAGGGACTTGACTTGTGACTTGTGACTTGTGACCATGGTTACTTAACTTAATTAAGTCAAGTGTCAAGTGTGTTGGGAACGGAAATATCCGAGTTTGGTTGGGAGTTCGGAGTCGAGTCGAGTCGAGTCCATTATGAGAGTGCGCAAATTGTTAATATATATAAGTTGAGCGGGAACAACGGAGAGAAGGAAGGAACGATTTGAGTTTGAGTGGTTTGTAGAACTGAACTAGCGGTAAAGCGCTCAGCTAAGCGAAGGTGCGGCAAAGGTATATGTATACTCCTTCACTTGAATACGGTCACCTTTTCCTTCTTTTACCCCTCTATCTCTCGTATCCCCCTACCCTTGTATGAGATCTAGTGAAAGCCTTTGAAGTAACGATGGTCAACTGGCACAATCCCGTCATAATGCTTAACGAGCTCGGTTCGTTTCCTTTTCCTTTTGTTTCCCCCCCCCCCCCCCATTTTTATCTAATTTGGTTCTGCTCAGGCGCTCTCGTCAAACTCATTCACGTCGTCGACGGCATTTATCTGTGCGTCTATCTATCTTTCCAAGTGTTTTTCTACTCTCTCACTCGCCACCCTGTCTCAATGGTCTAATCCATAATATATGCATATATCATCAAACTACCATCACACCCTACGTCGTACAGTTGGGAATTTATTTGCAATCTTGGCTTCGAGTGGAGTTTATTTCGAGGACGTCGTCAATGGCGCTGGACAGCAGCCGTGAGCAGCGCTTCCCTTCTATCCACCCTTACCCCTCCTCTTCCTTGCGCGGGAACTGAATGCTTTCTTCAACTAGCTTTACATTGCTTGTCGGGTAGCTACCGTCTCGCAGGTGCTATCGGACCTCGTCGGTCTCAACGTGACCGGACAAATTAACTGCAAGGTGCGTTTTTTTATTTTATTTTTGTCACCTCTAGATCACCCAAGTAAACCTCTTTGTTCACATCGTTCGCACCAGCTTTGGATGATTTTTACTCTCGTACGTTGTCCGTTTTCAATTACCACCACCGTTGAATAATTTATTTTTTTCGGCTCTTGTGGCATTGGCCTACGCGCGGCGTTTCAGGTGTTTGCATATTCGGCAACCACACTTTCTTTGAGCTTGTATGCTCTCCGCAGGTGCGTCAATGTTGCCATGTCGATATTTTTAGTTGCCTAAATTACACTTCCACAGCATTGCCGTATGGCAACGTTCCTTACCCGTTACGGTCTTTTCGGCCGCAATCGTCCTGACTAATGTCGGGGCTTGGATTCGCCGTGCGTACTGCCGCGTATGACACTTTCCATGAAACTTATAGCTCGTACTCGGGACGGTTCAATCCCCACAGGCGTCGTTGAGGTACTCATCTCTTCCACATGCCAGCTAAAAAAAAAAAAAGAACGTGCGCTCATATTGAAATTCACAGGCCAACTCTGAATGGGAACCTTTGACCCAGACGTGCGCGTGGGAGGGAACCCGCAGGGCACTCTTGAACAATGGCTTGCTACTTGCAACTGAAGTTATCCTCTTTCTCCTCATGGCTGGTGGCATTTACAACCGTAACCCCGGGCCTCGTGCCTTCAAGATCATGTACCGAGAAGTACGACATCATTGTTTTTCTCACGTGTTGTCACACATGTGCCTTTTTTTTCCTGACGCTTCTGCCCTTTCCAAGGGTTTATTGTGGCTTGTCGCTGCAGTATTGGTGCAGACTGTGCCTGTGGTAAGCACCCAATACTATTGCTCTCGGGCACGTTAGTGTCGGTGTTGAAGTCGTTCTTCTAGGTTTTCCTTATTTTGAATCTGAACGGTGATTTTTTTTTCAGTCTTCTCCGTTATCGTAAAAGAGACTGACAGATGTCGTCTTCCAAGATGCTATGAATATTGTACGTTATATTCTCCCCGGCGAACCTACGCTTCTGACGACGTCCCTTCCCTTCCTGTTGTAGATGTTTATCATTCCATCAGGTGAGTTCTCATTTCCGCTCTTGCAATATATCCACATTCTGATCACATCTCTGTTCTCGAAAAGTCATTTGCACGTAAGCGGGCGCCTTTTTTGCGGCGCATGGACTCTCTAAACAAAAATAATTTAGGTCGATAGGCGCAACGCGTATGTACCGCACTCTTTCCGATAGACAGGCAGGGAACGTGTACGTATCACTTTTTTTTTCTCTTTTTCATAAACGCTAGAGAGACTTACAAGTGCTTTTTTTCTTCATTTAACCCATATACAAGGCTCGACTTTTGGGAAACTTCACGTGATGAGACGACGGGTGAGATTCGCTTCCGACGACAGACTCAGTTCGTCACTCGCACAGATGGCGGTCACGGAGTTGACACGGCTTCCACGACGGCATTGCCGATGGGCCGCCTAGTGCGCACGCAACAGCAGCCGGACGAACGCTTTGTGGAGCGCTTCGAGGCGCGCGACATTGAATTGGACGACGATGCGGAGTCGATGAGGGATGGCAAGTCTGCTTTAACTGTGGATGACAAGCCGGTGGCTGAATGGGCTTCACAATCTAAATAACTATTGGATCAGGACCAAAACAAGAAGGAGAGAGTGAAGAAACTTAATCATCCCCCCAACCTGGTCATCATCATCACTATTATCTCTCTTCTTTACCATATATACTTTCATCACTCTCATTCTCATTTCACTCCTCCCACACTCCTCCGCACACCGTCTTTTCTTGATTGTACATAGCATAAGTTTTTTTTTTTTCCTTTTTTCTACTTACAACAATAACAACAACCTTTCGATAAGGTGTCAACTTTGATCGTGTGATTGATTTGATTTGATTTAATAAATCGGTAAAATGGTAAATCATCACAAAAAAAAAAAATCAATCTTCGAGCTCGTCTTCCTCTAGATCTAAATCCATACCCCCCTCGTCTTCATCTTCGTCTTCATCATAACCTGAGGTGACGGCAGTGGTGGTCATCCGTACAGGTGGATCTAGACCATCTTCGTCAATGTAAGAATTGTTTAGACTTTTTGAAAAAATTAAAATTACTGGTGGCGGCGTTTTTTACATCGTCCTCGTCGACGTCGACAACGACTTCACCTTCACTGGCACTGGCACTGGCGCTGGTGCTCCCGTTACCTTCCTGTTCATCGTCCGCCGACTCGGCTCCAGAGTCAGAGTTACTAGAGTTGGTAGAGTCGGTGCTGGATGAAGAACCATCATCATCATCATCGGAACCCAGATTCGAAAGTTCGAAATTGGAATCGGAATCCGAGTCTCCTTCATTTCCAATTCCGATTTCTTCTTCTTCTTCTTCTTCTCCTCCTCCTCGTCCTTCCCCCTCTTTCGTTGTTGTTGTCACTGGTGCGGGTACGATAGTTTTGATCCTCCCAAACGAACCTTGATACCTCCTCACCCAATCCAATATACGTTCTTTCTCCTTACCATCGATCATCTGAAATCTGTTTCTTCACCTTCTTCCTCTTCCTCCTCCCCCTCCCCTCCTCTTCTTCTCCTTTGGCATTCCTAGTTGAAGCGTTACCATGCCGTCGCATAAGTACCACAGAGCACGTCCGTCCCGTCACGCTACGCACTCGTACTCCTGCTTCACCCTTAGCGAGATCCGCGAGAGCCCAAAACTCGGCTGGTCGTCCGTCCGCTAGGATACCACCACCACCACCACCGTTAGAGCTTCTTTTCCCATCGTCAGCGTCATTGTCAAAGAACCAGAGTGTCGTCTCGCGTGCACCGCGGTAGGCAGTTATACCCGAGAGGGGAGAGCCGCGCTCGATCGTGGTTAGCGCAAGGCGAGTAGGGGTCATTGTTGTTGTTGTTGTTGTTGCTGTGTTAGTGATGACGGCGGAGAGTAGAGAGAGGAGCGCTTGTCGGGCCATGCTACTACTAGGGGCGGAAGTGGAAGTGGAAGTGAGTCGGGGAGGGAAAGGGTGGACGCGGTCGCGGTTGCGGATATGTGTGCGTGAACGGTCAAGCGAGGGGGTGGACCAGCCTCTGGTAGGAAACACGCCAGTTCGAACCGCGTCGAGCTTCCCTTATCCTTATCCTTATCCTTATTTTTATTGTTGTTGTTGCTGTCTTTACCTTTACCGCGTGTGGCAGGTGGGGAGGGTTTATCGCCGCCTGCTAGGACGAGGGCGGTCCATTGTGGTGCACCCGTGGAACGCGCGCGTGTCGGAGGAGAAAGAGGCGCGTGAGCGCCGTAAGGGTACAGTGAGCAGTGGATGCGTTGGTGTTGGCGTGAGTGAGACGTAAAGTGCGGGCGTGGAGCGTGATGTCGATCTTGTGGCGTACGGGAGCGGTGGCGGATAATGAGTGAAGAGTCAGGTGGGGAGGATCATCATCGTCATCATCATCATCATGTTATTATTATTATATCATCGTTGTTGTTGTTGTCGTCGTCAGGTCTAAGTTTTTTGTGGTTGTTGTTTGTGGTTGATGATGATGATGATGATGATAATGGTAATGATAATAATGACGGGTGGGAGGGCGATCGCTTGCGTTTTTTGGAGTTAGAGATAGAGTTGGAAGAATTATGCAAGGCGTATAAAGCGGCCCTGACAGAAGCTTGGATGGTTGGCCATGCACCGAGGAGGAGGGTCTGGGTTGAAGTTGGGATGACGTTGTCCCCGTCCTCGTCCCGAGGTGGTGGACCTCCAGAGACGAGACGGAGAGCGGTGTCGATGAACGTTGAATTAGAAGCGCTCGTTAGTTCTGTAGGGATGATGATAGAATCATTCGGTATCGCGGCGATGAAGGCGTCGAGGTAAGGTGTTTCATTTGAGTGGGAGGTAGTAGTATTAGTGGTAGTGGTAGTGGTAGTGGTAGTGGTAGGAACCTCTGCCATGCTCAACTCCCGACCTCAACTCGACTCAACTCACAACTCAACCCTCACACTAAAACGGTCACGTGGGGTTATTTGGTTCGAATCGAGAAAAACAAGTTCGAATCGATTTAAATCGAAATCTGACTGACTGACTTATTGTCTCCGGCGATCAGTCACTCACTGCGTAGTGCGTCTCTTTTCTTTTTCTTTTTTTTTGATCTTATATATCTATCATCAACAACCCACATCCCTCCCCGCCCCGAACTCTAAGACGTTATTGATGGTGGTCTAGTGGATGTGTCCGGCATTCTTACAGCATCCCGTTCGTGCGTCCGCGTCCGCGGATTCATCCTCTCTCGGCTTAAAACGCTTGATCTTATTTTAATAAGGGGACAAGGAAAAGGCACTTCACTTACTTACCGGTCATAATAATAATAAAAAAGTCTTGTGTTTGGAACCAATCGTCATAAACTCGCTGTCACGCGTCAACTAAAATTGGCGAAATTGATAATTATGTCTCGTCTCTCCGATTATGTCAAAGTGGTAGCCGTTGTTATGATTGTGGACAAGTGAGCGAAGCCCGCCATGTGCTTTTTAGTCCGTAATTTCACTCGGGGATAGATCAGCGCCGGAGAACAGATAGAGAGAGGAAGCTAAAGAAACCGCCCGAGAGCGACAAAAAAAAAAAAAAGATGCGCGCTCGCACGTCTATAGCGGCTCTTTCAGCCCCATCAAACGAAAAAGGACGGGTATGGAGCAGGCAGGGCGACTCGGACTGAAAGAGGCATCATTCAAGAGGGGTCAGTGACCTGTCTACACGTACGAATCCCGCCATGTGACCCTACGTGTGCTAGTACAGGACTGGCCACGGGCGTCACATGCGGCCGAGACGGGACAGAGATCAAGGTAAGCCAAGCTTTATTGCATGAGATAGACAGTGAGGTGATCGGCTACATAAGCCCGACAAGTCAGTACGGAATGATAATCCAGCAGTAACAGCGGCTAGGAACGAGCCACGTCGGAGGGGGGGCCGAGGGGGGAGATGAACAAAAGTGTTCCGCGGGCTGCTCCTCTCGAGTCATAAAGGGGAATCTCGGAATTATGGATTCCGGTAGACGAGGACTTTATCGTGCAAGAGCGAGACCAGTCGACAAACGCCACACCATTAGACCGTGCACCAGGGGGCAGGGCAAGGGGGGAAGACCAGACCAAATGACGATCTTTCTGTCTATTCCCGCTAGGCTTTGCTCGGGGAAACCGCACGTCTCAAAACATAGAATGAGAGCAAGAGAGCAAGAGACATTGAGAGGGAAAAAATGTATTTTGAAATTTTTTTTTTTTAGCGATAATCCCGTCAGTGGTCGGTATGCTCTGAATATGTAAAGAGGGGAGATAAGGAGTGAGGGGAGGAGTAGGCATACATCACCCACCACGTGCTTCTACTTGCTCACCCTCTCTCTTCTCCAACCCCAAGTTTCAAACCTGCTGCTATATGCTTGCTAAAAAAACCTTTAAAGACCTTGGCACGACTAGATCGGAAGTAAGGGTGGTGAGTAAGGAAGGTAAGAAAAAAAAAAAAAAAAGGAGGAGGGAGGGAGAAGAAGGGAAGAGGGGAATGCGGAAGAGCGGATGATGGACAGGCGGTGCACACCGGAAACTCGCTTTTCCCCCTGCCCTGCCTTGTTTATTCATTTTTTATTTGTGATGCTTTGTGATGCATTCATGCGTGGGCGGGGGCCGAACGGGAACATCTGTACTGACTCTCGATGGGAGAGAGATCGAGAAGAGGCGGTAGGCGGGACCGGAAGCATCTACATCGGCGCGCACATTGATTCGCCTTGCTGCGGAAGCAAGAAGTTCAAAACTTGCAAGTGCAACAACAACAACAACAACGACAAAGAAGGCCAGGGAACTCGCCGGGGCCCCGTAGCGGCGAGATATCTGGAATTGTGGCGTTGGCGTGCTTTTTTTTTTTGCGCCCAGTCGCGTAGCTTGACTTGACGACGCATATATATATATCAAAAGAGAGAGACAGAGTCAGAGAAGGCAGTGCAATTGTCAATTCTTGTTGCTGATGGAAAAAAAGCGGATGTGTATTGTGTATTTTGTATTTGCCCTTTTCGTTTTGCTTTTGCAAAGCGCGGAAGCAAGGGCACCCAGGTCCCGATGATTCGATTGCGGATTCTGGAATGAAAAAGGTAGAGTCCGTTCCGTCCGGGTTCCGGGCCCTTCGGTGCTCGCACTCGCACCAACTGGCTAAAAACTTGTCCTGCTGTTGCTTGCTTCCGTTCCGCCCTCCGCCCCACTCTCACAATGTGGATTGTTTTCTTTTGGTTTTTTTCATAGCATAGGTCCAGTGGCCGTTGGCCGTTGGATACGGATACGATCCGACAGCCGTCGTTGAAGTTTGTGATATTACGTGTCAACTTGCAAAAGAATGTAGATCAAATCATCATAATCATCATAATCATATCACCAAGATCAAAGCTGGGCGTGCGATTGCCGCGGCAACGGTGAACTGAAGTTGATACATACGTGTATAAACACCCAGCCACTCACTCACACTCACATGTGACGTGATCGCCCGGGGTTAACCTCGTCGCTAGCACCGTGACCCCATCCGTATCAACGTATCAACCTCTCTCACCTTTTTTTTTTATAATTATTTATTAATGTTTGTGTTATATAAGTTCTAGTCTGTCTCCGAGCCTGCGGGTCCCCGAATACGGTAATGATGTGGGAAAGGTAACAATTAATTTCAGTATTCCGAATCGAATCCAAATAAAATAAATAAATAAAATGATGGTCACACCCACCCCCTCCCCCTCCCTCAACGGCCGCTTTCCTCGCGCTCACACTCCCTCCTGTTCGTTTGTTGTTTATTCGCCGCTGACTATCCCCCTAAAGTACCAAATTTATGATGGCGGCTTCGCCTGCTTGCATTGCATTGCGGCGCTATGTGGATTCTACTTCCTTTCCTTCACTTCGAGTCACACCTTCTGATGCCGAGAGGAACTGAAATAAATGCATAGCCATTTATTCACGCGCGGGCGCGCGCTACCAATCTTTGAAAATAATACTCACCTGGCTCGCATACATGTGTTCTGATACGCGGCCACGCAATGCCCGCCCGCAACATATATATATATATATATACACATATTATTATTAATTATATAAATAAATAAAATATATATAATATATACATATACATAAAATCCCAAATCCAAACACGCCCCTACACGACTCAGTCGAGGCACGGCATCAACGGATCCCAATGATAGAGTCAATTAATACAGCGGCCAGGAACGGAAGCCGATGGATCGATTATTCAATCGTCCCTGGGCCTCACTCAGCCTCAGCGTCTTGAGTCTTGAATTGAATGGGCACTTCTGTGCGTCTGTTAGCCCTCCCGTTCGATTGTTCTTTTATCTTTTGTTTGTTTGTTTTTTTCTCCCTCTCTCTCCTCGATTCTATATTCTCACGCCTCTCGCATCTAGGCTCATTGGACTCATCCACCCACTAAAGTAATGGATTCTTCATGATCTTTTTTTTTTCTTCTTGTGATTGAGTCCTTCAATGGTCTAGGTCCATTGTTAATCGATGGTACGGTACATTCCGGACGCTTGTGGCCATCCATGCATCATTTATTGTGTGTGCCGAAGGTCCGATGTGTTTAGTGTTTTGTAACGGCGCGCGCAACTGACCGAGTTATGTGTAGCATAGGG
Source organism: Multifurca ochricompacta (assembly GCA_022496185.1). Taxonomy (NCBI): domain Eukaryota; kingdom Fungi; phylum Basidiomycota; class Agaricomycetes; order Russulales; family Russulaceae; genus Multifurca; species Multifurca ochricompacta. Next base: position 216,192 of record WTXG01000028.1, on the reverse strand, counting down.
GTGGGGGGGGGGGGACAAATTCATGGTGGTACGATGCCGGCAGGGACGGAGGCATACTGGGGTAATCGATCACCGGTCGCCCGTCAGAAACACATCAAATGGAACCTGAAACTTGCGCCAATAATCATCACAAGCTGGTCATGCATGCGTGAAGCGAAACAGGGTAAGTAAAAGTTTATTGTGGCACGCACGTCAGGGGTGTTGCGTGGGGGGGGGGAGGGGAGGGGGAGGGGAGGAAGCGGCTCTGCAGTTGCGTGCGTGGGAAGTAACGTATGCTGTGCTGTGCTATGCTATGCATTGCGCCAACTGCCAATTTATTGCCCCAATTCCCCCAACTAAAATAAATTAATAGGCACGTACGTACACGACGCGCCCGATCGCCCGTTTTTGAATCTGGAATTATGATGACGAATTCTGAAATCGATGACTGGGGTCGCTAAAAGAAAGTAGACGTCACGTTGACGGCGACGGCGACGGCGGTTCCATCGATACGATTAGAAATTCGTGAAACCGAGGGCGGCCCAGTCATGACGGGGATGCCGGGTCCGAACTGTTGCGCGTTAGCATGAGCATGGTCATGGGCGGGGTAAAAAACAAAGGATTAGCAGAGGATTTATGACTTGAAAGATTCTGTTCGGATTCGGAAATTTCTGGCACGGCGAAAGGTGAAGTGATGTGATATTATAACTGAACCTGTCGAATTTAGAGAGAAGCACACATACATTAGACAGACAGACCAGATTGAAGCGAGCGAAGCAAGCAAGCGAATTATCCTGGTCGGGACCGTGACCGTGAGTGAGCCGGACGGAGATGGAAAAGGGACCGGCGACCCGGATAAAGTTGAGTTGGATGACTCCACCTGCATCCGTGAATTTCTGTGAACTTTGTTGCTGAGTATTATATCTTTGTGTGTGTGAGTGTGAGCATGAGTATGAGTATGAGTGTGAGTGAGTTGAGTGAGTGTGTGTGTGTATAAGTGAGATGACAATCAAATAATATAATATAACATAATATATATATATATATATAATATAAAATATGTCTAAAATATGTCTGACTGTGACTAGGAATGTTCCTGACTTGGACTGAACTGGGTCGGATCTAGAATGTGCCGATCGCTCCCTCGCGAATTGGCGTCGGCCCTCTCATTTCGTTCGTTTCGCGTTCACAACTTCTGCCACTGCCAGTTTGATATTTGATTTGACATCTCTCCATTGAGTCAGCTTCCCCTCTCCTTCTTCTTATATTAAACCCCCCAGCGTCTTCCTCCTCCTCCTTCCTTCCTTCCTTCCTCCCTCTCATCCATATCTTCCTCTCCCTCTTTATATCCCATGCTCGACTTCGACCCCCTCGCGCCCGTTTATCCCACCACCCACATCCAAGATAACGACTCGTTTTTCCGTCTCCGGGCCATGCAGGCCGATCCTGTCGCATATAATCATAATCATCCTCCATATTCCCCTCATCTACCTCTTGTAGGGGGTCCTCCACTCAAGTCACCTCGTACTCCACCCTCATCTGCATTCCCTTCCAATCTTACCCCTCAGTCCTTCAATTTCGATCCATTTGCTGATGAAGATTCGTCCACAAGTTCAGGCGCTAGTGAGCGCGAGCGGGAATTAGAGGCTCAGCGCCTCCGTCGTATCGAGTTTCTTCGGCGTCGTGAGTGGATGCGTCGCGTTGTTGCTTGGGTTGATGGTATATCCCATGGCATGGTGAGTAGTCTCCCCTTCCCCTCATTTCCCCCCCCCCCCCCCCCTTCGACTTTGGCTTTCCACCTCCCCGATAGTTCCCCATCGAGGCGGTTGCTCCCCTGATGGCGGTGACAAAAATTTGAGACATGATATTGACATGCGTTGTGCCTTGATCGCAGACTCCCACATTATCGCCGTCATCTGCGTCATCAAAGTCCGCCCCTTCCCCTGGTCCGTACAAGTATACCCCACCGCGCGATGCAGCGGACGTCCCTGTTCTCTACTACAGCTCAAGCTCGTCGCTCGCCGGCCATTCGGACGAAGACGATGAACCCTATGTCATTTACAGCACCCCCCTTCCCGGCACTGCCCAACCGTCTTTGGTTTCTCCATCTCCATCTCCATCTCCATCGCCTCCTGCGCCTGTGGTCGTACCGTCTGCACCTGTATATACCCCCGCGGTTCCACAGCCTCATATACCCCCACCCCCGCAAGCACCATCATCACGTCGCATTCATGGTCGTGTCCGTTCACTCAGCTCAATCCGGGAGGAAGATGAGGGGGTTGCGTAGAATTTACTCCGTGCCCGTATCTCAAGATAGCCTTATTGGAGAAAGAGGGGGTTAAGAGGGGAGGGATTAAGCGGGCGGCAAAGATATCCCCATGGCTGCGCATAGCCGCCTGCCAAAATTCGACTTCTTTTTTTTCTTTTCTTTTTTGTTGTTCTTTGCTCGTCGCCGTCGCCGCCGCTGGTCCGTAACCATCATACTGCGGTCACAACTGCGGAGGGGGGGGGGACCATTGCTTTCCATTTTATTTTTTGGCTATAGCTGACTGGTGTAGATGCGTGGTCACCAGTCAACTATCGTATCCTTCCAATCGACGACTTCACACCCACACAGCCCACCCACCATACAACAATCGAATCAATTCATCCACCCCATGCATCCAATACAAGACATCAGACGCAAGTTTCACCTACTTTGTCTCTTCGCTTTTCGTCCTCGTTTCCTCGTGTTTGTGCCCTTTTTCTTTCTCTTTTTTTTTCGTGCAGCGCCTATCTATCATTTACGGGGGTAGTGTACGATCCTCGGTAATCCGTGTATCAGTAGCCAGCCGTCCTGTGACAACGTATAATGTTCCTTATTCTCACTGCGTGTTCTCTCTCCCTCTCTCTTCCCTCGCCCTCTCTTCCTCCGATGGGTAAGTTTTTACAAATAAACGATAAGGATGACAAAGAAGCCAAGCCAATGAGATGATGATATATTGACGACCCGAGATGAGGCGTACGTACGATACGATATTGGTAACTAGAGTGCAAGTTCAGGTGACCTCCTGACCCATCGCTAATTCCTTCCGAATTCCCTTCTCTAATTTAAACCACCGGCCGACGGTTCTGAAATCTATTTATTTCAAAGGTAGAAATAGAATAGATGCCATCAAAAAATTTGGCCTCGGTGTCGGGTTCGGACTGGGCTGGGCTGGGCTGGGCTTGGGCTGAGGATGACTGTTTAACAAGAAGAAGCCTCAGCCCGCATATTTAATAGCTGGTGGTTTTCGAAACGCACATATCGTATATACCTTTTTACAATCGGTCCGAAAGACCGCAAGTGGTGTGTTTTATTATTATTACGTTACGGTTATACTAGTTTAAGTATCAATCATCATCATCATCACCATCATCATCATCCATCATTATCCATCATCATTCATTTGGGTCATTTTGGCACGCACACGTAAAATAATAATAATAAAAATAATAAAAAATAATACATAGTGGTTGGGATTGATTGATGACCATGGGTGATTTGTGCCAAAGCCCGTGCTGTGCTGTATTGGTGTGATGAAGAGGTGTTTTACTATCGGTTTCCTTTCAAATCTTATTTTTTTTTACAATACACGTGTTTTTTTTTTTTGTTGTTTTTGCCCGCCCTTTCCATCTTCTGTCACTTCACTCCACTTCACTTTCATCCATCCATCATTCTTTAAATCTCTCTCTCTCTCTCTCTCTCTCTTGCCTTTTTTTGCCTCCTCGCCTCCATTCATTCCCGCCCTTCATCATCATCACCCCACACTACCCCACCTTCCGTGCCTCCGACAAGACACAGAGGACGACACATCTTCTCATCCTTTTCCTTCTTCGTATCACGAACTTTCAGTTTTTTTTTTTTAAAAAAAAAAATCTCATCATTTAATCTTTTGACACTTACTTTCCGTTTATGAGTAGTAAAGAAAAAACAAAAATGGATGGATGGAAAAATGGAACCACAAGTCATCTATCATTTTTTTTCCCAACAACCCAAACTTAACCTACCCACAAATAAATAAATAAATAATAATGATAATAACAAAACATGCCCATGCCATTTGAATGACCTTAAATTGATGGCCGTGGCTTGCTGGGCGCGACAACCCGTAGTAAGACATGATCCCCACCCACTAAACGAATGGGGTCCGAGTTGACAACCATGACATCTCCTCATTCACAAGAAGGGAGAGTAACCCCTCTGCTCTCTCCCTCTCTCTCTCTCTCTCTCTCTTGCCATTATTTCTCTTTCTCTACGTTAAATATCTGGCCCCGCGACAATCGTGGGTTGTGATTTTTCATGGACAATGGATAGATAGCCATAAGTAATTCAGGAACTTTTTTAGGTCCATCACTGTCTAGTCACTGTGCGGCGTTGGAGGAGGGGGAGGTGTGTGGAGGTGTGTGGAGATTAATTGAACCCTGTGTTATGTATATACAACATATTTATGCATATATGCACATATTATCCTCTCTCTCTCGCGCGCGAAAAAGTCGGACGGAATTGAACGGGCCGGATGCACGGCGCGGTAAAGAAATATGATGATTTGATTGAAACACACTGAAAAAAAAAAAAACATAATATTATTGTTTTGTTTTGTTTTGTTTTTTTTGGGAAATTGGGTGCACGCGCGGTTTACTCCCGCGATGTGTGCGCGGAGGTGTGTGTGGGGTTTATTATTTTTGAGGAGGGAGAGGAGGAGCGTGCAAAGTGAATTCATTCATTCATTTTCATTTTTCATTTTTCATTTTTCATGATCGAATGAAAAATGAATTGAAAAATGAAAATGAAAATGAGGATTGGGTGTTGAGGGTGGGCGGATCCATTTGCCCTATGCATCGCACGCACGCACACATCGCACATCATGCATACCCGGGTCCGTCGTTTTCGCACGTGTGCCCAATGAAGGGAGGGGGACGTGCCACGCCACACGAAATATGAAGATCCATAGAAGCCGCACCGCCCCCGTGACGCCGCATTTTACGCGGTTTTTCTGATTCATATTCGAGGACACTTGCGAAAGCCAACTGGGATTATAGATCGGGTCGGAAAAAAAAAAAAAGAGATATAATAACAACCAAAAAAAAAAAGGCAAGTTGGGAAAGGTGTGTGTGTTTTTTTTTTTTTTTTTTGGAAAACGCAAGTCGCAGAGCAACCCCCCCACCCCCCCCCCCTTCTCTCTCTTGGTATTGGCTTGGAGTACAAGTCGGGTCTGGCGTACATATGTATTTAACTTGATTCGAGTTGTGGACCGGAAATGCGGGTGCATCATCCGTGAAAAGAAGGGGGGAAGATGCCATGAAATTCTTCGTTCGTTATAGATATAAATGGCGTGAATATGATGAGATTATTGAATTGTAGATTCATCCATATCATAAGTATCGACGCGTCGAGAGCCTGAATGACTGATTGGGGGCTAGAAGAGCGCTGAGATCCCCCCCCCCCCCCCCCAGGGCCTAGAAAAGAACGACGAACAAGGGAGGAGATAATGCGCTCATGTGACAGATGACAGACACGTCAACGCCCCCCCCCCCCACCGCCTTGCAAGTTTTTTTTTTTTTTCTTTTCTTTTGCCCGCCCTTCCCTCTTCCCTTATCGAAACCAGGACAGACCGAACGAATTATGATTTTTTTTTTTTTTTTTAAAGAAAATAATAAGAAATAACTCTAGAGGGGGGCAGACAGGCAGACAAGTCAAGAAGAACCGGTCATCATGAAGGCGTCGCATCGTTCGTGCCGTAGCCCGAGTTGTACTGTTTTTCGAAACTTCTTCGGCTTCGAGACGGACGAAAAATCCTTCCTATCGTCTGGGCGACAAAAAAAAAAACTTTGGATTTTTGTTCTCCGGGGGGGGACTTTGTACTTGCGCCCGCGGGTATATACACGCGTCGGAATATTTCCCTTCGTTCCTTCCTACTTACCTACCTTACTACCCTACTTAAATCCACACCCTCGGCAAACTTTCAGAAAATTCTAGAACTATCTATCTAACCTATCTCCATAACATTTTCTTTTTTTTTTGGGGGGGGGGGGGAAAGGGAAGGAGGACGGGATGAGGCTCCGAAATTCCGCATGTCCCCTTCCTCCTCCTCCCCGCCGCTCTCGGTCCAAACAGACCACGGGGCAGGAAGGAAGGGAAGGAAGGGAAGGAAAGAAGTTTGCTGCTGCTAATGGCCACGCAAGGCCCACCCACGGGTTGGACAATTACCAGACAGAGTGAAGCCCGGTCCAGAGACTCCTCCTTCCAAATGATCCTCCGAGGTTGGATGAACCAGTGAGAGAGAGCAAAAAAATAATAATTCACAAGCTTCTTCCCCCCCCCCCCTTCTGCCCGCGTTAGCCCCGTCAACGCCTTTCTCTTCTCGTACCTCTCCCTCTCCCGCTAACGCTTAACTAAAAACGAAAAAAAAAAAAAAACCAACGTACCTTGCAAACTGAAGTCCGTCTGCGAGCAGCCAAAAAGTTGCCTTTTTTTAAAGTTTTTAAATTTTTTTTGGGGGGTTCTCTCTCAAATTCATTCTCCTTCCAAAAGGACTAAGTTAGGGTTAAATGGATGGAGGAGCTTGGGTTTTTCTTGTGAATGAGAGAGAGAGAAAGAGAGGAACGCAACTGAAACGACAGCTACTTCCAAAAGGCCCCCCAAAGCCAGCTTCAATTCAGGTTGCCCCTCAAGCACCGCCACCGCCACCAGTACCTTGGATATTTCTTCCAGCTCTCAGAAAATATACAGAACGCGCGTCCTCCTACAAAGGAGCAAGGAGCATAGTGGCGACTCGTGTGCACAAATATTATGCGCGCGCTGAGTGTTTGTTTAATTTATATTCTGCAACTTTGTTTTTTTTTTTTTTTTTTGCTAAGGATATATAGTTGTGATGAGGTAGCTTCGGTTCGTTGGTATCTAGCCGTTGTCAGTTTAATCTGAGAGGGATTAGGGGTGAGTCTGCTCGGCGTGTTTGGCACTCATCTAGCCTTTGTGTATAAACGTCAGGAAGAGTATGAGTGCTAGATATACTATTAGTGGCATCAGACTGGGATACTTATCATCATTGGCTGCAGCACTTCGCCCGTTTACCAATCTCATTTTGAATTCGTGATAGAGAGATTTCCGCTCAAGAGTGAGAAGGAGAGAAGCGAGAGAGACTGTTTGTGGTGTGCATCAGGACTTGCGCTTGTAGATGCTACCTGAAACCTGTCCTCCAACCCCAGCACACTACATGGGGTGCAGCGTAGCAAGGCGACATCCCTCTAGTAGCTAACTATAGTGGTTCAAAAGGCAAGCAAGGAGTGAGCTGGATACAAGCAACCATCGCTCCTCGTCTCGGCGCTCAGTAGACCATTCATAGTAAGGTGGTTTGGCCGTCTGTCGACAACCAGATCGACTGTGGGAGTTGGCTTTTGTCCATTCTCCTTTCACCACTTATCATAATGGACGACGATGGAAGCTTGTGTAAGGACAAATTTTCATCTGAACTCATTGGAAAAGCAGGGATCACTGAAAGTGTAAGCCTTACCCCTCTCCCAAATAGCGATGAAAGAGATGAGATTCCGATCAAAGGCGTCAAGGTGCCTCCAACCTGTGCCTAGTGAGGTACCGGTCGAAAAAATTGAGCAATACCCAGTTCCGAAGAACAAAAAGCTTGTTGCGAACGGTCCTTGACTCTCGTTTGATTGATCCTTGCCTTGCTCTCGTTCGGCCTCGATTTCTGATCTCTCGAGCTCATTATAAAATCAAAATGATGTCCTACATGGAGATATAGGTCATAGAAAAGGGAGCGTAAAAACTCCTCCACTAGTGTCTCTGCAACGAGTCTTGACGAGTCTGGGAGGGATGTGAGAGTGGAGAGCCTTCGAAAAAGTCAAGTTTTCCACTACCACTCCTGACGAGGCCATCGCATACTGATTGCATCCGGCCTGACATATCCAGCTTCCCAGAACTTCTGCACTTTGCAATATGGTATTCAAGAATGATCGTCAGAAACTTCATGGGGTCTTAAAGGAGGTTCCAGTAAACGCCATATCGATTATAAATTTTCATGTTCCCTTGATTAGTTTCTAAATGCTTGGAACCATTCATTAGTCGAGGTACTCACCATGCGTGAATGTCGTCTCTCGCCTTATCCTTGACACCTTTTGTAACTCTTTTCGACAAGCCCCCAGTCAATCAAGATCCCAGAACCGTCCTCGCTGATCAGGATGTTTCCTGCGCTTATATATCCCGATGTCCCGATGTTTTAGATTTCAGTCCTCTCGTACGCCGCAGAGTGAACTGTAGCGATACTTTAGAATGTATAGTGCGAGTAGGAAATGATATTCCTTACCTTATCATAGCATCCCGAATCACCTCGCACAGCTGTCTCCGTCGAATTGAACGTATTGAGGAGCTATACCGAGTGTTTCCAAAACGAGCCGGTGGTGAACAAAAAGATCCAGAGCTGGTCGGCCAGAACACCAGACATATCCACCCTCAGACCCCTGCAAGTAGAGTAGTCTTGTGTCCTTGTTCTCTCTGCAGAGAAAAAGGCGACGTCGGAGTCTTCCGGTGATAACGGAACGTCTCGCCAGCCATGCCAAACTTCGCTATGAAAGGCACTTGCGCGGCGTGCCACCTCACGATACACGTCACCTTCCTTTTTAAATGCCCGGGAGATTGGTGGTGCCAGAAATCCTTGACATAGACCAGGTTTGTGTTTGTGCTGGTGACATCGTAAGGCGATATACCCAACAAACGTAGAGCGACCAAAAACATTGTATACCATACTGCTCCTGGTGGTGATGTACGACACGAGCTCCCCGCCGGTGGTGTGATCGTCGCGGGTCAACAGCTACCTTGTGAATATCGTCCTTCCTAACTTTCTCCACTCCCGAGTACGTCTTCCAACTTGAGAATTGCTGCCTCTGCCTCGTCGTCTGGTGCAAGAGAAGTAACAGTGGTACCAGAACCACGGGTCTACGTCGGACAGGAAGTTGAATCTCCAGATGAACTCAAAGAAAGAGCGTGCTAGGTTCAGTAGCCCAATTGTCACCAAAAAGAGCGATAGAAAACGAAAAGGCGGGGAACTGTGAAAAATGGAGTGCTGAAACATAAGCGATTAACTGGACACAGGTTTTTGTATGCGGATTGTGTCCATAGTACATGGCTCTCCAAATCCTTCCTCATCTCTTCGAGAGAGAGAGAGAGAGAGGAATATATCGTCATCTTTGTTCTTGTTTTCGATCTACAAGTTAATTGCTCTTCACCTTAATAACTTTGGCTTCTTGGAGCACGGCCCACTGTTCGTGCCAGTAAGAGTAACTCGGAAAGTCGGAATAAACGAAAGAATCGGGTTTCAGATAATATTGTTCATCTAGAGAAGAAATGGTGTTGAAAATTTTCCGAATGGGACAAAGACACGTTATATGTGAGCATGAAAACATGTATCAGATGGTAGAGGTACTTGCAAATTAGCTCTCATGCTTAGATACAGTTGAGTGCGTAAATGATCCTTCTTTCGTTGGTTGTGATTCGTGTGCCTTTGGAACAAATTCTTTCAAGAATGTGTCAACAGTCAAAGGTCATGTTTTTATAGCATGATGAGGCTTTTCGATGAGGTGCGGAGTTGCTTCCAAAAAGATCTCTTTTCAAACGGGGGTTGTATTAGACAGTGTGATTCCAGAATGTGGGTCTCTGGAGTTAGATAGAGTACTGTGACTCGGTATTTTGTGAGACAATGAGAAATGTGGGGAGGATTGTGGGACTTTTGGGGAATGAATCACTCACCGTTGAGTCTTAATTAGTTATCCTAGACCTCGGGCGTAATCTGATAGAATAACTGGGTGTCAGATTATCAATAATGAGTCTGAGTTTGTCTGGACGGATGGACGCGTCTGATCACGTGCCTCGACACGGCTCAGATTACGTAAAGATGGCTAACCTGGGCCAAACCACCGCCGCGAGTTGAACGCGTGATTTGGCCACTACACTAACACTCCTGTTCGCGGTGCTTCCGAGCACGGGCAATTTTTTCGTGCGCGCCGCGGAGTTGTGTGTGGCGTGTTAGAAAGAAGAAAGAAAGAAAGAAAGATCCCAAAGGGGGCAAGTGAGGACCAGGGACAATTTGAGGAACGGCTCGTTTTTTTACTTGTTGTGTGCGATAGGGAGGTGTGAGGTGCCCAAAGGTATGGCTTGTTGGGTTTTTGCTGGGCTGGGCTTTTTGGCCTGCTTTCACCGCCAACGTACTACAGTTGCTTCCTCATGAGGCTGAGGTACAACACCGGGACCGACGTGTACAACATAGCATATATCGTTCTACACTCCTTTGTATCAACGCATCTCTCTGTTCGCATCGCTTAGCGCCTATACTGACCTGACGCTTACTTTCCAGCAGCGCCCGGCAACAATCACCACTTTTCAAAACTTATCAACTAATGCCCACCATGTTTTCAACAGATTATCCCCCTTCTTTGAAGAGCGCCCGCCCAACTGCATGCGCTCATAAATCGTGAGGGGGGTTAGCACAAAGTCACCCAGAGGCGAAGCACGTAGTCATTATTACAAGGATACACAAAAATACATCAGATAAGCGGGGGGGAGAGAGTAGTGGGGAGGGGGATTTGGATGGCGTAAAAATCTCGTGGCACCGTCTGAAAGTCCTTAAAATACATCTAAACTGGAAAACCGAAAGGGGAGGTGCGACTTTTCAGAATAGTCAGCGCTTTGTCCAGGAAATCGGGGTCACCGAGTTTCCATGGAGGGACGTTTTGAAGTTCGTGAACGGTACCGTCGATGTGAGCGTTCGTCTGTCCTTTGATCACCTTGCCTAAAAACTTGAGGAGTTCGTCCTTTATGTAGTCGGGATACGTGTAATTGGAAAACATGCCCCGATCTTTCACGGCAATGTCGCAGACAAGATCAAAGATCACTTGCTGTGTCCCATACGAATCGATGTAGTCCTCCCAGTCCGATGTGATAGCCCTAAATGCGCCAATGTAAAGGAAGGAATGGGAATCTCCAAAGGAAGGTGAGGACGACGACAACATCTGTTTGAGCGTGAGGAAATAGAGTTCTACGGTAAAGCCGAGGGCACCGCCGAAACGTAGGTCTTGAAGCCGCGATAGTTGTCGTTCCATAAGTCGATGCTGACCTATTCCCGAGCGTTGGTTCTTTCCGATGGTATTCAGAATCTTCATTATCTCCAGACGGCCCCCATTGTTCCCCCCCTGATTTGGGGAACGCAATCCATGGAGTCGCCGTTGCGGGAATATCAGTTGTGGATGGACGGGGTTGTGAAGGAAGTCGATAATTTGTTTCAAGAAAGTAGGTTCTGCAAGGTCGTCGAAGGGTACGCCAGGCAACCGTCGAGTCAAGTTGTGTGTGGCGTTGTCAATCTCATGTTGAAGATTGGCGATGCTGGTGTCGATCCGGTTCATGCGGTCGGCTTCTTTTTCGACCTGCGCCAGCTCGGAATCATGGCGGCGCAGTATATTATTCGCTGGTCTTTCCACCTTGACTTCACCCAGAGCCTTGAATTCATGCGCTAGTTTCTCCACGCTGCTCCATGCAGTCATGAAATCCTTGTCTATCCTCTGAGCATTCCTGAGCGCCAACTCGTCGACATCCAGGCCATCATCATCCACTTTGTGAGATAGTGCAAGCGTCACGACAGCTCCTTCCGCGATCTCCAGAAGTCGATCGTGCTTCAGCATGTCTCGGATGGCCACTAGAGAAAGACATGTCCAGCGTGTGATAAATGACCGGTTCAAAACAGTTGGTGACAACTCGTGGGTCTTTTCGACTCTGCCTAGGTCACTGAGCAGAGTGGTAATGTCCCCAAACGCGTCCAACTTGGCATCCGTGCTGAGTACGAATGAAGCAGCGGTCACGACGCATGCGCGTGAACGCCTACGCCAATGATCCTCGTTCAGGAAGAGGCCACGGTTGTTACATGTCTCGAACAAGTGACGAATAGGCTTGCATAGCTCAACGACCAAGTTAGGTGTTTTTTTTTGGAGAAGGGGGATGTGTCCTCCATGGTAGCCTCATAGGAATTCTGGGAAAGTGAAAGTTACTCAACACAGTCCCGACGTGGTTGAGGGAAGATCGAAACGTGCCGATGCGTCGCGGGGGTGGCGAGTACCGGGCGTGGATGGGGAGATCATCGCTACTGAGCAGTACCGCCGACGGGTCATTGTAACTGATGTTCTTGTACTCATCTTGGTGGAATTTGGTGTCAGTTTTCTCCATCTTCTGGGCCCATTTCGGGTCAAAGTAGCTGGGGATAGCTAATGCAAGTGCCTCCATCTCGGTATCTTGCGTGAGATCATTGACTAGCCATAGAATTCCCCTGTCATCACGCAAATCGCGAGCCGGATTATCCTCCATTGCTATCCGCATCTGCTGTTTGGCTATAGTAGGACTTCTCTTCTGTATTCCATCCGAGGGATCTTTGCGAGTCTTCCATAAGGGCAGCGACCGGGTTATGTACCAGATTATGTCGGAGAATGGGCTGCGGTATGGAGATTGTGGACTGAAGACTGGCGCAAACGTGCTGAAGAGGTAGAGAGTGGCACAGAACGTAATCGGAAACAAAGTAGCCCTACCAACAGTTTTGTTGACATTCAGTAGGAAGTCCCCGAGCCCAATCAAGAATAAGAACAGGGAGATGTGAACAAGACCAGGTACTGCTTCTGCTACTATTGGCATGTACCACCCGTCAACACCGTCGTGTAGGTACTGTCGAATCCGCGCACTCTTCAAAGAGTGACGATATTGCTTGAAGATGAGCATGTAGTCCCGAGACCACCTTTGAACGAGCGTTGCAAGGAGTGCTGCGCAAAGGCTGAATACAAAACTCATGAACCAGAAGACATTCACTCGGATCTCCGACGGGGATGGACTGGGAGTTGGACTAGGCGGAAGAGAGAAAGGAGGGACAGAGGCTTGCGCAGAAAGGGAGGATAATTGTTGGGATATCTGTGAGAGTAACGCAACAGATTGTTGCTGGTAGAACACCACCTGTTGAGTGGGAGATACTTGTAGGGTCTGAACACGATCTATGGCGAACACAGAGAGTGACGTAGCGAACAAGCCAGCCTAGGGATGGGTCGATGAAACAATGATCAAGCTGGTAGTTGATAGGGAAGGAATTGAACGTACAAATAGAAGTACTCCATCCATATCTTCCTTTAGACTCTTAATTTTAGCCACGTCGTGACCCTTCGCATATTTTCTATAGAGAGACCATAGAGCATTGGCGTGGTCATCAAAATCTCCATGAGAATGTTGTTCTCCAGGTTCAATTATTGAGTGATCGTCGATGTCTTTATCTTTCATAATGATCAGAAAAAAAGAGAGAAAAAAAAGAAAGTTAGACAAAGAGGCGGGACAAGTGGGAGGCGGTGTGAGGGCTTGCGTAGGGATGCGGCATTAATAGATTTATTCCTCCACTTCAGTCCTTCGACGCATTTTTGAATCACCGACGAGCAGCTCGGTTGTGGCCACGCCACGCACAGTGTTCAACCAATTTAATCGACATAGTGGGGTATAAATTTCCGGTGGGATTCCTAGATTTACCTGATTATGTCCTCATGGCATCAAAATTTCATCTCCCGCTGGAGTGGTTGGACGTAATTTTAAGTCTAACTCGGAAGCCGGGCGCTCGAAAGGGGATTGTGGACTTTGAATGTGAGAAAAGCCAAAAAATTAGACTTGAATAAGACAAATGATCTTTACTCTATTCTAAAACCCTCCTGGAGAGGTTTATATTTCAAGACAGAGCAGAGCAGAGCAGAGCAGAGCAGAGGATTAGAATAGAACACTTGCTGTTTGCTGAGTTTATATTATTAAACTCCGATCAGGTTCTGGAGGGAATGAGCTATAATTAGGGAGTACCAGTGTTAGTCTGGTACAGTGAGCTGAATTTGCTGTGATAGCACAAAAATTGACCTAAGAGCAGAGTGAGTGTGAGTAAGAGTACAAGTGATTGTTAAATTTGCTTTTATGAGAACTAAGTGGAAGTAAGCAGTTGGATGGAAGAGGATCAAACTGGATTCAGATTGCCAGACAAACTACTAAGGTTTTTTATACATTTTATCTATAGGAGTCAGAGATAAACTACAAGTCAATCAGGATGAAATGTGAAGCATGGAATGAAAGACAAAGTGTAATGTCTGGTGTGGGACATTCTACATGACTTGTGTGACAGTGTAACATCTGGTGTGAGACATTCTGCACAACTTGTGTGACAGCTTTGTTCATGGGTCAGAAGTATACACCATCAATAGGTGTATGGAGGAATTCAGGATGAGTCACTTGTTGAACCAAGATACTGGTACAGAGGCTCTGTGATAGCAGTATGACATGATTGTGATCATGTGTAGATAATGCAAGTAAAAACATGCTCATAATTAGTTAGATTACTTAGAACATACATCTAAGATCAGGCATGTGATCAAATCACATCAATAACAAGATAATGCACTTGTATAATTAAGTAGCCAATATAGTACATTAAATTGTATATAAACTACTGTATAACTGCTATAGATTAAGCAGTTGCTATTGCATTAACAACTGCATCTAAGTCTCTAAGTAAAACAAAGGTGAGATAGCTAGCAGTAATGTAGTATCTAGTGTAGGCTGCACCATACCTGTAGTGATTGTCAAAGGGTTTCATACCCACGCGGGTAAGCGCCACGGGTTTTGCCGGGTACAGGTACGGGTATACGGCTCCCAACCCGTGGAAACCCGTACCTGTGTGGCGGGTTTGGCGGGTATAGGCGCCGATTATGCATTGACAAGATCAGTAGAATTTCCGAGATAAAACACATCTGCAGCCACAAAAATACAAGATCTCGTCTGATGTATGCTACAGGGTTGTGTTAAATATGTTCTAGTATTATCCTACAAAATATCAAAGCAGATTACCAGTGCGATGTAAAATAAAATCCTTATCAGTGATCCACTTTCTTGAAAACCATGATACATCTGTTTTATTAACACACGATCAATTCTGCCAGTCTGGCACTATCTAAAATACACTCTAGACTACTTTAGACTGTATTGTAATCTAATTATCAAATTAGTTTGCTGAAACAAGGCCTGCGTGTATCTACAAGCTGCATGGGGCAGTGACTACATTGCATCACATGGTGGTCTGATCTCCTTCCTATTAAGGAAGGTTGACTTAAACGCACCAGGACAGTCGTGCTTGTATGAAATGAAACCAGAATAATAAAATAATAATGTAAATAAAAGATCCTTTTAATCTTCTGAACATAAACCAACAATATTTGAGGGATCTTGAGTAGCCATAAATGAATGTGTTGTGTCCAAGTGCTTATCTCCTTGACTGGGATGGCCCAGGCCATTTATCTGAAATGCGCAGAAATGCAAAGAACAGTCATGCTCGTATAAAATTGAAAGCAGAATAATAAAATAAAAATGGAATAATAAATTATCTTAATCTTATGAACATAAAATAGGAATCTTTGAGGGATCTTGAGTAGCCATAAATGAACATGTTGTGTCCAAGTGTGTATCTCCTTGACTGGGATGTCCCAGGCCAGATGTCCGAAATGTGCAATGCAAGTAAAGAACTTGCACGTGTTTCATTTTATGGGTAACCCAGGTATCAAAACAATTATCCAGGGGTTACCCCTGCAAATTGCTATGTGTTCATCAAATTATTTTGCATTCTGTGTGGTTATCTGACAGGCTTTTCATCAATGTTCTATAACATCCTATCTAATCATCTCTGTATACTGTATTTTAGTTAGTGATTGGCAGGGGTAATGTTACGAACCCCGTCTCTTCCTGTCTTTTTCTTCCTACCCAACGACGACCCCTCCTTACCGCCTACCCTACACTACCAGATCACGTCTCCATCGTGGGATCCGTCACGTGCCTTACTTCCTTCCCCGTGATTGACTTTGTCTCTGTTTGCCTCGCTTTGTCTATGATTGACTCCTTCTCCCTTATCTCTTATCCCTTATCGTACGACCGGACACTTACTTAGTTCCCTATCAGAAGCTAGGCTTTACGCCCTTCACTTTCGTATATTTGGGCCCACACGACTCCGTTCTCTTATCTCGTAGACGCCCATTCGATTACGTATATAAGTCCGCTGTAACTACAATGTAGACCTCAGACTCGACTTATTGAATACATCGGTGTTTGTCTTCTGGACTTCCCCTTGAAACCTCTGACTCGATCGTCTCAGTGCTTTGGGCACTTTCCGCTTAACATTGTCACTCGGGAACAGCCCCGTTGACTTTGACTCATCCATTCATACTCCAAGAGGCCCTATTGGTCTCTTATCTGAACATATGAACAAAGCTGTCACACAAGTCGTGCAGAACGTCTCACACCGGACGTAACATCAAGTCAAGTCTCTCACAGTGGCTTCCAGCCGCAGTCAGACCCTCTTTCGGGAAGAACTCATCGAACGCAGAGATGAGAATAATCTTTCACAGCAAGTACTTGGCTCTGCCGCCTGGAAAGATTTTGAGTCCGAGTTTGGATACTACGTCTATCACGACGGAAGATACCAACCGGTAGAATACGACGAAGAGAAAAGAGTTTGGTATTGTATCCGATACTCGGACAGTCGAAACTCTTGGGTTACAACCAGACCTGCCCCACCTGAATTTGGACTAGGCCCGTGGAGAGAAAATCCTCCGGCCATTGTCATGGACTCCGAGCCAGAGGAGTACGTAGAAGAACATAGCGAAGAAGCACTGGTATTAGCGTCGTCTACAGCCCCAGTTGCACCCGAAGTTGTCACGTTCAGAGCCCCTGCTTTGACAACTCCCCAGATTTCTATACAATCCACCAACACCGTCACCCCGTTTTACCAGAACATGTCCACCATTGCCGCCCAGCTTCCAGACCCCGCCCCACCAGCCCCAGTGGTGGCACCACCAAATATTCCTCCTCCATCCGGACGATTATCAGGAGTGCTTCCCCAAACGTTCACTGGGGACCGCTCACAAAGCAAGAAATTCATGTTGGAGTTCACAACCTTTAAAAACTTCAACCATGAGTCCCACAGATTGTCAACCCGTTCCAACGAGCCAATCTGTTCCTTTCCCTGATTCGGGGGGATGCGGTTGACACTGGACCATGGAGCAGCTGGAGTGGCTGAATGAACAAGTCGAAAGTGGGCGTCGTACTACTAGTGAAGGTCTTTGGGAGACCATCGCTGAGCGATTTAAGGACGCCTTCACGGATGGGCAGGCCAAGCAGAAGGCCGCCCAGGAGCTAAAGTCCCTCAGAATGGAGAAGGGAGAACTTGACGCGTACGTCGCCAAGTTCAGAAGTCTAGCCAACAGAGCGGCTATGACACGGACGAAGAAGCAACGTTAGACCTCTTTTCACAGGGTTTACCCAACCCCCTTGTCAAAAACATTATTCAGTTTCATCACCCCCACGATTGGGATACTTGGGTTGACGCTGCTCGGAGGCAGCAACAAGACTACCTTGACTTCCAGACAAGGTTTGGAGTTGACACCAAAAAAGGAAAGACCTGAGACCAGTGGAAGGCAGCGTTCGGAGTGAAGCCCGCACCACATGGCCAGAGGGATCCAAACGCTATGGATACCTCTGCAGATCGGGCCCGAGCTCGGGCAGCACTTACGGAAGACGAGCGACAGACACTAATGAAGGAAGGATGCTGCTTCCGTTGCAGGGCATTGGGGCATATGTCCCGGGACTGTCCAAGAAGGGAGCACGAGTTGCTGTCGCCACGGTGGCACCGGAACACCCCATTCAGAACAACCCCCCTGCCGTGGACAAGCGGTCAAAAGAAGAGAAGGCTCAGGATATATGGGCCAACATGATGAAGGAAAGTGAGGAAGTGCGCGCCATACTAGTAGAGAAGGCGTTTGCAAAGAAGGATTTTTGTTAGGCTCAAACCCATCGCCTGGGCACGAGCACTCCATGTTACCTCTGTGTATGCTAGTCGATTCAAATCTCTGAAAATACCAGTCCATTTTGAAACCACACAGAGGACGGCCGACCGAGATATTTTAGTGGATTCCGGAGCCACAGACAATTTTATTCACCCACGACTAATCAAAACAATGGGCCTGGGACGGCTGGCACTCCCCCAGGAAAAGAACATTTGGAACATTGACAGAACGGCCAATCGCGCTGGAAAAATCACTCATTACACGGATTTGAAGGTCCAGGTCGGAGAGACCACGAAGAACATTGTTTCCTGATTACGGACTTGGGAGACGAAGATCTTATTTTAGGATATCCGTGGCTCGCCGCGTTTGAGCCCAAGATCAACTGGGCTGACGCGACAATGGACAAAGAATCATATCCCACTATCATCACGTCGATAGGATATGACTATGCAGTCAGACATCCAATAATAAGAGCCGCGGGCACGGGAAGGGAAGACCCAGGACGCTGTTACGCCACTAAAGCATCGGAGCTAGCCCAAAAAGCAATACAAGGGCAGGCAGAAAAGACATACAGCGATGTAGTGCCAAGTACCTACCATCGGCATTGGAAGGTGTTTTCCGAGGAAGAATCCCAGCGTTTTCCACCTCCCAGACCATGGGACCACGCCATAGACTTACTCCCTGACACGCCAGCAGCGATAGATTGCAAAATCTATCCGCTGTCCCAGGCTGAACAGGTGGCATTGACGGAATTTTTGGAAGAACATCTGGCAAAAGGATATATTCGCCCATCCAAGTCGCAGTACGCCTCACCCTTCTTCTTCATCAAGAAGAAGGATGGCAAGCTGCGACCAGTCCAGGATTATCGGCGGATTAACGCATACACTGTGAAAAACGCGTACCCCCTACCACTCATCTCTGAACTTATTGACACCATGAGGGATAAGTCCCTCTTCTCAAAGATGGACGTGCGATGGGGATATAACAACGTCAGGATCAAGGAAGGTGACCAATGCAAAGCGGTGTTCAAAACAAATCAAGGGTTGTTTGAGCCCAATGTTATGTTCTTTGGCCTCACGAACTCGCCGGCAACGTTCCAGGCCATGATGAACCACATCTTCCGCGATCTCATTCTCACAGGAGAAGTAGTGGTCTATATGGACGACATTCTAGTAGCCACTGCAGATGATTTGGACCACCACTGACGCCGTGTACATCAGGTACTGGACATACTGCATGAACATGACCTCTACCTCAAACCTGCTAAATGCTCCTTCGAACAACGGAGCGTCGAATATCTAGGGGTCATCTTGGAAGGAGGACGAGTATGCATGGATCCCGTAAAAGTACAGGGAATCCGGGAGTGGCCCGTGCCAACCTGCGTCAAAGATGTCCGATCGTTCATCGGATTCTGTAATTTTTACCGACGATTCGTCAAGGGATTTTCAGGCATAGCGCGACCACTGAACGACCTACTGAAAAAGGACGTACCATGGCATTGGAATGCCGCGCAGCAGCAGGCATTTGAGCAGATTAGGGACCTCGTCGGCTCAGAACCAGTACTCATCCAACCAGATCTGAACCACCCCTTCGAAGTAGAGGTGGACGCCTCGCACTTTGCGAACGGAGCAGTATTATATCAGAGAGATGCCGCACAAGTGCTCCACCCAGTGGTGTACTACTCTGAAACCTTCTCCCCTGCTGAAAGGAACTACGACATCTGGGATAGGGAGCTTTTAGCCATAGTCAAAGCATTGCGACACTGGCGACCCTATTTGGCGGGCACCCCTCATAAGACCATCATTCACACTGATCATTCCAACCTCTTATACTGGAAGGAACCCCACAAGATCAGCCGGCATGTAGCACGAGAAGTCTTGGAGTTAGAAGAATATAACTTCACACTGAAACACATTGCTGGGAGTCAGAATGCTAGAGCAGATGCATTGTCGTGAAGACCAGACATGCATACAGGGGAAGACGACAATAACGACATCACTGTCCTCCCAGAAGAGGTGTTTGCCAAGACGGCCGTCGTCAGTCTCCATGACATGGACCTTTGGGCACAAGTTTCCCAAAATATGAACCAAGACCTGTGCCTTTCATGGGCCGATGCTCACAATCTGAAGAAAATCAGCGGTCTTTGGTGGAAGGACGGGGATCGACTCGTTGTCACCGGTGGTGACAACATTAAGAGGGGGGTGATCCATTTTCATCATGACCTTCCCTCCGCTGGCCACCCAGGCATTGCCAACACTTATGCCCTGGCCAAGAGAGACTATTGGTGGCCCAATATGAAAAAGGACATTGAGAGCTACGTACGAGGATGCGCATCATGTCAAGCGAACAAGGTGAACACACACCCAAAAGTCCCACCAATGCTTCCCATCACTCCCAGTACATCGACTCCCTTCCAGACCATCGCCATGGACTTCATCGTCAAGCTGCCCAAATCACAAGGCTTCGACACTATCCTTACAATCACAGACCATGATTGTTCCAAAGCGGCCCTCTTCATTCCCTGCAACGAAACTATCACAGCTGAAGGAGTGGCGAAACTATACCTGAACCACGTATACCGTCATTACGGACTCCCTAGAAGGATCATCTCTGACCGAGATACCCGTTTTACATCGGCATTTGCGAGAGCCTTATGCAAGGCGCTGGACATCACGCAGAATATCTCGACGGCATACCATCCACAGACAGACGGGCAGTCTGAGCGGATGAACCAATGGTTGGAACAGTATCTCCGGTTTTGGTGCAACGGCAGGCAAGATGATTGGGCAGAATGGTTGTCGACCGCAGAGTTCGCTCACAACTCATGGCCCAATGGGACGACAAAATCCACCCCTTTCTCCCTTATCATGGGCTGGACTCCACGCACCACATGGACAGAGAAGCCCATCAATGTCCCGTCAGTAACCGAATGAATCGGCCAATGGGAAGAGCTGCGGGAATCAGCCAATGAGAATCTGGTAAAGGCGCAACAGCTTCTGGCAGCACAGCCAAGCACATTCACACCTTATCAGACCAATGACTGGGTATGGCTCGAGGGCAGGAATATTCACACGTCACACCCCTCGGCCAAATTAGCGCCCCGACGCCACGGACCCTTCCAAATCACAAGGAAGCTGTCAGACGTCTCTTACGAATTGCAACTGCCGCCGAAATGGAAGATCCATCCAGTCTTCCATGCCAAGCTTCTGACCCCTTACAAGGAAACCTCCATTCACGGAGAGAACTTCCCGAGGCCCCCGCCTGACCTTATCGATGGCGAAGAAGAATGGGAAGTGGAGCGCATTCTAGACTCCAAGCGACAAGGCCGAGGGCACAAGTTATATTACCTGATCAAGTGGAAAGGTTTCCCAGACTCTGACAACTCGTGGGAACCAGCCGGGGATATCTCTGCCCCGGACCTGATTGCGGAGTTCCATTTGCGACATCCCCAAGCGCCCAAGAACAGTTAAAAAAGGGGGGACCAACTCCAGACTTTTCCCCAGAACAACGCTTCACCAGCAACGTCCTAACCACACCTTAACATGTCTTCCTCCTTCATCGCTGCCTCTGCCGCTATTGACGCCTTCACTGCCACTACTGTGACCGTGGAAGCCTTCCCTTCTGCTCACCCCTCCACGCGCCCCTCTTCCCCCATTGACTATGAAGCCGCAGAAACCCGAGTTAAAAACCAATCCCCGAACCCAAACGATGACTTCACCCATCGCGAAGACCCCCACCCCAATGACCTGCTCAATGGAGAGATCGATGACGAAGCCCCAGAATTCCCGTTCATCCCCAACAACCCCAACTCTTCAATGTACTTCCCCTTGGAGATCACAATGGCCGACGGATCTACGGCCATCGCCAAATATATCTATTACACCAATGGCGGGATGGATGTGGCGGGGTGTATGAAGAAGGATGGGCCGGTTTACGGAGCACCTGTCTACCTGGAGGAAAGGTATACAGGTTGACTCCATCACACGCTGACTGACGAACAGTTGGGTCACCTCGCCGCGGAAGACTGTCGCGCTTTCGCGATCGATGAGGTGATGAACGATATGAGACTGCTGCGCTTGAAGGCAGAAGTCATGAGGCTGAGGAAGAGCATCACCTTGAGGAGGACGCTGAACCAACAATATAAGGAGCACGCAAAAATGATGGCAAGGCTGACAAATGGGATGTTCCAGTTGGAGTCGGAGATTGTGGACATCAGGAAGAGGTTGGAAGCAGGGGATGCGTACCAGATGATTGCTGAAAGGTACGCAGACACTTATGCATGACCCCTCCCCCCTCGAACCTTGGGTGCGGCCCCGACGCTGCTGCCGACTCGGCTGGAGATGCCACACTTGCATGAGAACCCGTGCGGGGAAACCTGCTGGCGATGTGATAGCAAGTATCACATAAGCTGGAACTGTCCCCTCAACCGCAAATGGTGCCGACACTGTCGAAGCAATCTCCACTGGAGCAGACACTGTATCTTCCGACGTGTAGGAGTGGCCCCAACCATTACCAACCCATCGGGCTGGTGCGGCAAGTGCCTTCGCCATAACGCTGGGCATAAAGAAATCGACTGCCCCGTCTACGACTTATGCCGTGCATGTGGCCAACGTGGTCCATATGGGTTTCTTCGTACCCACGCGTGTCCGCAAGAGTTGGAGTCGTATAGCATGGATGATCGTAATGTAGCTGACGATTACCTGGAGCTGGTACAGGATGATGACGGTACGAGTCGTTTCTAGCCGGGACTGCTAGAACCAGAAGAGGGGGTGATGTTACGAACCCCATCTCTTCCTGTCTTTTTCTTCCTACCCAACGACGACCCCTCCTTACCGCCTACCCTACACTACCAGATCACGTCTCCATCGTGGGATCTGTCACGTGCCTTACTTCCTTCCCCGTGATTGACTTTGTCTCTGTTTGCCTCGCTTTGTCTATGATTGACTCCTTCTCCCTTATCTCTTATCCCTTATCGTACGACCGGACACTTACTTAGTTCCCTATCAGAAGCTAGGCTTTACGCCCTTCGCTTTTGTATATTTGGGCCCACACGACTCCGTTCTCTTATCTCGTAGACGCCCATTTGATTACGTATATAAGTCCGCTGTAACTACAATGTAGACCTCAGACTCGACTTATTGAATACATCGGTGTTTGTCTTCTGGACTTCCCCTTGAAACCTCTGACTCAATCGTCTCAGTGCTTTGGGCACTTTCCGCTTAACATTGTCACTCAGGAACAGCCCCGTTGACTTTGTGTTACGTCCGGTGTGAGACGTTCTGCACGACTTGTGCGACAGCTTCGTTCGTATGTTCAGATAAGAGACCAATAAGGCCTCTTGGAGTGTAAGTGGGTGAGTCAAAGCCAACGGGGCTGTTCCCGAGTGGCAATGTTAAGCGGAAAGTGCCGGAAGCACTGAGACGATCGAGTCAGAGGTTTCAAGGGGAAGTCCAGAAGACAAACACCGATGTATTCAATAAGTCGAGTCTGAGGTCTACATTGTAGTTACAGTGGACTTATATACGTAATCGAATGGGCATCTACGAGATAAGAGAACGGAGTCATGTGGGCCCGAATATACGAAAGCGAAGGGCGTAAAGCCTAGCTTCTGATAGGGAACTAAGTAAGTGTCCGGTCGTACGATAAGGGATAAGAGATAAGGGAAAAGGAGTCAATCATGGACAAAGCGAGACAAATAGAGACAAAGTTAATCATGGGAGGGAAGTAAAGCATGTGACGGATCCCACGATGGAGACGTGATCTGGTAATGTAGGGTAGGCGGCAAAGAGGGGTTGTCGTTGGGTAGGAAGAAAAAGACGGGAAGAGACGGGGTTCGTAACATCACCCCCTCTTCTGGTTCTAGCAGTCCCGGCTAGAAACGACTCGTACCGTCATCATCCTGTACCAGCTCCAGGTAATCGTCAGCTACATTACGATCATCCATGCTATACGACTCCAACTCTTGCGGACACGCGTGGGTACGAAGAAACCCATATGGACCACGCTGGCCACATGCACGGCATAAGTCGTAGACGGGGCAGTCGATTTCTTTATGCCCAGCGTTATGGCGAAGGCACTTGCCACACCAGCCTGACAGGTTGGTGATGGTTGGTGCCACTCCTACACGTCGGAAGATGCAGTGTCTGCTCCAGTGGAGATTGCTTCGACAGTGTCGACACCATTTGCGGTTGAGGGGACAGTTCCAGCTTATGTGATACTTGCTATCACATCGCCAGCAGGTCTCCCCGCGTGGGTTTTCATGCAAGCGTGGCATCTCCAGCCGAGTTGGCAGTAACGTCGGGGCCGCACCCAGGGTTCGAGGGGGGAGGGGTCATGCATAAGTGTCTGCGTACCTTTCAGCAATCATCTGGTACGCATCCCCCGCTTCCAACCTCTTCCTGATATCCACAATCTCCGACTCCAACTGGAACATCCCATTTGTCAGCCTTGCCATCATCTTTGCGTGCTCCTTATACTGTTGGTTTAGCGTCCTCCTCAAGGTGATACTCTTCCTCAGCCTCATGACTTCTGCCTTCAAGCGCGGCAGTCTCATGTCGTTCATCACCTCATTGATCGCGAAGGCGCGACAGTCTTCCGTGGCGAGATGCCCCAACTGTTCGTCAGTCAACGTGTGGTGGAGTCGACCTGTATACCTCTCCTCCAGATAGACAGGAGCTCCGTAAACCGGCCCATCCTTCTTCATACATCCCGCCACATCCATCCCGCCATTGGTATAGTAGATGTATTTGGCGATGGCTGTAGATCCGTCAGCCATTGTGATCTCCAAGGGGAAGTACATCGAGGAGTTGGGGTTGTTGGGGATGAACGGGAATTCTGGGGCTTCGTCATCGATCTCTCCATTGAGCAGGTCATTGGGGTGGGGGTCTTCGCGATGGGTGAAGTCGTCGTTTGGGTTCGGGGATTGGTTTTTGATTCGGGCTTCTGCGACTTCATAGTCGATAGGGGAAGAGGGGCATGTGGAGGGTGAGCAGAAGGGAAGGCTTCCACGGCCACAGTGGTGGCAGTGAAGGCGTCGATGGCGGCGGAGGCAGCGATGAAGGAGGAAGACATGTCAAAGTGTAGTTAGGACGTTGCTGGTGAGGCGTTGTTCTGGGGGAAAAGTCTGGAGTTGGTTCCCCCTTTTAACTGTTCTTGGGCGCTTGGGGATGTCGTAAATGGAACTCCGCAATCAGGTCCGGGGCAGAGATATCCCCGGCTGGCTCCCACGAGTTGTCAGAGTCTGGGAAACCTTTCCACTTGATCAGGTAATACAATTTGGCCCTCGGCCTTGTCGCTTGGAGTCTAGAACGCGCTCCACTTCCCATTCTTCTTGCCGTTGATAAGGTCAGGCGGGGGTCTCGGGAAGTTCTCTCCGTGAATGGAGGTTTCCTTGTAAGGGGTCAGAAGCTTGGCATGGAAGACTGGGTGGATCTTCCATTTCGGCGGCAACTGCAGTTCGTAAGAGACGTCTGACAGCTTCCTTGTGATTTGGAAGGGTCCGTGGCGTCGGGGCGCTAATTTGGCCGAGGGGTGTGACGTGTGAATATTCCTACCCTCGAGCCACACCCAGTCATTGGTCTGATAAGGTGTGAATGTGCTTGGCTGTGCTGCCAGAAGCTGTTGCGCCTTTACCAGATTCTCATTGGCTGATTCCGCAGCTCTTCCCATTGGCCGATTCGTTCGGTTACTGACGGGACATTGATGGGCTTCTCTGTCCATGTGGTGCGTGGAGTCCAGCCCATGATAAGGGAGAAAGGGGTGGCTTTTGTCGTCCCATTGGGCCATGAATTGTGAGCGAATTCTGCGGTCGACAGCCATTCTGCCCAGTCGTCTTGCCTGCCGTTGCACCAAAATCGGAGATACTGTTCCAACCATTGGTTCGTCCGCTCAGACTGTCCGTCTGTCTGTGGATGGTATGCCGTCGAGATATTCTGCGTGATGTCCAGCATTTTGCATAAGGCTCTCGCGAATGCCGATGTAAAACGGGTATCTCGGTCAGAGATGATCCTTTTAGGGAGTCCGTAATGACGGTATACGTGGTTCAGGTATAGTTTCGCCACTCCTTCCGCTGTGATAGTTTCGTTGCAGGGAATGAAGAGGGCCGCTTTGGAACAATCATGGTCTGTGATTGTAAGGATAGTGTCGAAGCCTTGTGATTTGGGCAGCTTGACAATGAAGTCCATGGCGATGGTCTGGAAAGGAGTCGATGTACTGGGAGTGATGGGAAGCATTGGTGGGACTTTTGGGTGCGTGTTCACCTTGTTTGCTTGACATGATGCGCATCCTCGTACGTAGCTCTCAATGTCCTTTTTCATATTGGGCCACCAATAGTCTCTCTTGGCCAGGGCATAAGTGTTGGCAATGCCTGGATGGCCAGCGGAGGGAAGGTCGTGATGAAAATGGATCACCCCCCTCTTAATGTTGTCACCACCGGTGACAACGAGTCGATCTCCATCTTTCCACCAAAGACCGCTGATTTCTTTTAAATTGTGAGCGTCAGCCCATGAACGACACAGGTCTTGGTTCATATTTTGGGAAACTTGTGCCCAAAGGTCCATATCATGGAGACTGACAACGGCCGTCTTGGCAAATACTTCTTCTGGGAGGACAGTGATGTCGTTATTGTCGTCTTCCCCGTGTGCATGTCTGGTCTGCGCGACAATGCATCTGCTCTAGCATTCTGACTTCCAGCAATGTGTTTCAGCGTGAAGTTATACTCTTCTAATTCCAAGACTTCTCGTGCTACACGTCGGCTGATTTTGTGGGGTTCCTTCCAGTATAAGAGGTTGGAATGATCAGTGTGAATGATGGTCTTATGAGGAGTGCCTGCCAAATAGGGTTGCCAGTGTCGCAACGCCTTGACTATGGCTAAAAGCTCCCTATCCCAGATGTCGTAGTTCCTTTCAGCAGGGGAGAAGGTCTCGGAATAGTACGCCACTGGGTGAAGCACTTGTGCGGCGTCTCTCTGATATAATACTGCTCCGTTCGCAAATGCGAGGCGTCCACCTCTAGTTCAAAGGGGTGGCTCAGATCTGGTTGGATAAGTACTGGTTCTGAGCCGACGAGGTTCTAATCTGTTCAAATGCCTGCTGCTGTGCGGCATCCCAATGCCATGGTACATCCTTTTTAGTAGGTCTTCAGTGGTCGCGCCATGCCCGAAAATCCCTTGACGAATCGTCGGTAAAATTACAGAATCCGATGAATGATCGGACATCCTTGACGCAGGTGGCACGGGCCACTCCCGGATTCCCTGTACTTTTACGGGTCCATACGCACTCGTCCTCCTTCCAAGATGACCCCTAATACTCAACGCTCCGCTGTTCAAAGGAGCATTTGGCAGGTTTGAGGTAGAGGTCATGTTCATGCAGTATGTCCAGTACCTGATGTACCCGGTGTCGGTGGTGGTCCAAGTTATCTGCAGTGGCTACTAGAATGTCGTCCATATAGACCACTACTTCTCCGGTGAGAATGAGATCACGGAAGATGTGATTCATCATGGCCTGGAACGTTGCCGGCGAGTTCGTGAGGCCAAAGAACATAACATTAGGCTCGAACAACCCTTGATTTGTTTTGAACGCCGCTTTGCACTGGTCACCTTCCTTGATCCTGACGTTGTTATAACCCCATCGCACGTCCATCTTTGAGAAGAGGGACTTATCCCTCATGGTGTCAATAAGTTCGGAGATGAGCGGTAGGGGGTAAGCGTTTTTCACGGTGTATGCGTTAATCCGCCGATAATCCTGAACTGGTCGTAGCTTGCCGTCCTTCTTTTTGATGAAGAAGAAGGGTGAAGCGTACTGCGACTTGGATGGGCGAATATATCCTTTTGCCAAGTGTTCTTCCAGGAACTCCGTTAATGCCACCTGCTCAGACTGGGACAGTGGATAGATTTTGCAATCTATTGCTGTTGGCGTATCAGGGAGTAAGTCTATGGCGTGGTCCCATGGTCTGGGAGGTGGAAAACGCTGGGATTCTTCCTCGGAAAACACCTTCCAATGCCGATGGTAGGCACTCGGCACTACATCGCTGTATGTCTTTTCCACCTGCCCTTGTATTGCCTTTTGGGCTAGTTCCAACGCTTTAGTGGCGTAACAGCGTCCTGGGTCTTCTCTTCCTGTGCTCGTGGCTTTTATCATTGGGTGTCTGACTGCATAGTCATATCCTATCGACGTGATGATAGTGGGATATGATTCTTTGTCCATTGTCGCGTCAGCCCAGTTGATCTTGGGCTCAAACGCGGCAAGCCACGGATATCCTAGAATAAGATCTTCGTCTCCCAGGTCCGTAATCAGGAAACGAATGTTCTTCGTGGTTTCTCCAACCTGGACCTTCAGATCCGTGTAATGAGTGATCTTTCCAGCGCGATTGGCTGTTCCGTCAATGTTCCAAATGTTCTTTTCCTGGGGAAGTGCCAGCCGTCCCAGGCCCATTGTTTTGATTAGTCGTGGGTGAATAAAATTGTCTGTGGCTCCGGAGTCCACTAAAATATCTCGATCGGCCGTCCTCTGTGTAGTTTCAAAATGGACTGGTATTTTCAATGATTTGAATCGACTAGCATACACAGAGGTAACATGGAGTGCTCGTGCCCAGGCTGATGGGTTTGAGCCTAACAAAAATCCTTCTTTGCAAATGCCTTTTCTACTAGTATGGCGCGCACTTCCTCACTCTCCTTCATCATGTTGGCCCATATATCCTGAGCCTTCTCTTCTTTTGATCGCTTGTCCACGGCGGGGGGGTTGTTCTGAACGGGGTGTTCCGGTGCCACCGTGGCGACAGCAACTCGCGCTCCCTTCTTGGGGCAGTCCCGGGACATATGTCCCAATGCTCTGCAACGGAAGCAGCGTCCTTCCTTCATTAGTGTCTGCCGCTCGTCTTCCGTAAGTGCTGCCCGAGCTCGGGCCCGATCTGCAGAGGTATCCATAGCATTTGGATCCCTCTGGCCGTGTGGTGTGGGCTTCACTCCGAACGCTGTCTTCCACTGGTCTCGGGTCTTTCCTTTTTTGGTGTCAACTCCAAACCTTGTCTGGAAGTCGAGGTAGTCTTGTTGCTGCCTCCGAGCAGCATCAACCCAAGTATCCCAGTCGTGGGGGTGATGAAACTGAATAATATTTTTGACAAGGGGGTTGGGCAATCCTTGTGAGAAGAGGTCTAATGTTGCCTCTTCGTCTGTGTCATAGCCGGCTCTGTTGGCTAGACTTCTGAACTTGGCGACGTACGCGTCAAGTTCTCCCTTCTCCATTCTGAGGGACTTTAGCTCCCGGGCTGCCTTCTGCTTGGCCTGCCCATCCGTGAAGGCATCCTTAAACCGCTCAGCGATGGTCTCCCAAAGACCTTCACTAGTGGTATGATGCCCACTTTCGACTTGTTCATTCAGCCATTCCAGCTGTTCCATGGTCCAGTCATCAACCGCATCCCCTCGAATCAGGGAGAGGAACAGATTGGCTCGTTGAAAAGGATTGACAATCTGCGGGACGTCATGGTTGAAGTTTTTAAAGGTTGTGAACTCCAACATGAATTTTTTGCTTTGTGAGCGGTCCCCAGTGAACGTTTGGGGAAGTACTCCTGATAATCGTCCGGACGGGGGAGGAATATTTGGTGGTGCCGCCACTGGGGCTGGTGGGGCGGGGTCTGGAAGTTGGGCGGCAATGGTGGACATGTTCTGGTAAAATGGGGTGACAGTGTCGGTGGATTGTATAGAAATCTGGGGAGTTGTCAAAGCAGGGGCTCTGAACGTGACAACTTCGGGTGCAACTGGGGCTGTAGATGATGCTAATACCAGTGCTTCTTCACTATGTTCTTCTACGTACTCCTCTGGTTCGGAGTCCGTGACAATGGCCGGGGGATTTTCTCTCCACGGGCCTAATCCAAATTCAGGTGGGGCAGGTCTGGTTGTAACCCAAGAGTTTCGACTGTCCGAGTATTGGATACAATACCAAACTCTCTTCTCTTCGTCGTATTCTACCGGTTGGTATCTTCCGTCGTGATAGACGTAGTATCCAAACTCGGACTCAAAATCTTTCCAGGTGGCAGAGCCAAGTACTTGCTGTGAAAGATTATTCTCGTCCCTGCGTTCGATGAGTTCTTCTCGAAAGAGGGTCTGACTGCGGCTGGAAGCCACTGTGAGAGACTCGACTTGATGTTACGTCCAGTGTGAGACGTTCTGCACGACTTGTGTGACAGCTTCGTTCGTATGTTCAGATAAGAGACCAATAAGGCCTCTTGGAGTGTAAGTGGGTGAGTCAAAGCCAACGGGGCTGTTCCCGAGTGGCAATGTTAAGCGGAAAGTGCCGGAAGCACTGAGACAATCGAGTCAGAGGTTTCAAGGGGAAGTCCAGAAGACAAACACCGATGTATTCAATAAGTCGAGTCTGAGGTCTACATTGTAGTTACAGTGGACTTATATACGTAATCGAATGGGCGTCTACGAGATAAGAGAACGGAGTCATGTGGGCCCGAATATACGAAAGCGAAGGGCGTAAAGCCTAGCTTCTGATAGGGAACTAAGTAAGTGTCCGGTCGTACGATAAGGGATAAGAGATAAGGGAAAAGGAGTCAATCATGGACAAAGCGAGACAAATAGAGACAAAGTTAATCACGGGAGGGAAGTAAAGCATGTGACGGATCCCACGATGGAGTCGTGATCTGGTAATGTAGGGTAGGTGGCAAAGAGGGGTTGTCGTTGGGTAGGAAGAAAAAGACGGGAAGAGATGGGGTTCGTAACACTTTGACTCATCCATTCATACTCCAAGAGGCCCTATTGGTCTCTTATCTGAACATATGAACAAAGCTGTCGCACAAGTCGTGCAGAACGTCTCACACCGGACGTAACAGGTAACCCTGGGGTATCCTCATTGGTACCCGTACCCGTACCCATACCCGTCACTATGGGTACGGGTAACCCGCGGGTTACCTGCAGGTCACCCGTGAAAACGCGTGCAAGTTCTTTACTTGCATCGCACATTTCGGATAACCGGCCCAGGCCTTCCTGGACCAAGAAGATACACAATGCGTTCATTTGTGGCTGCTTAAGATCCCTCAATGACTCTTATTTTATGTTCAGAAGATTAAGATAATTCATTATTCTATTGTTATTTTATTATTCTGGTTTCAATTTTATACAAGTGCAACTAAAATCCACCCCAATATACAAAGATGATTAGATAGATGTTATAGAACATTGATGAAAAGCCTGTCAGATAACCACACAGAATGCAAAAATAATTAATGAATGCATAGTTATTGGCAGGGATGACCCCTGGATATTTGTTTTGATACCCAGGTTACCCATAAAATGAAACACATGCAAGTTCTTTACTTGCATCGCGCATTTCGGACATCCGGCCCAGGAGATCCCGGTCAAGGAGATACGCACTCAGACACAACGCATTCATTTATGGCTACTCAAGATCCCTCAAAGATTCCTATTTTATGTTCATAAGATTAAGATAATTTATTATTCCATTTTTATTTTATTATTCTGCTTTCAATTTTATACGAGCGTGACTGTTCTTTGCATTTCTGCGCATTTCGGGTAAATGGCCCGGGCCATCCTGATCAAGGAGATAAGCACTTGGACACAATGCGTTCATTTATGGCTACTCAAGATTCCTCAAAAATTGTTGTTTTATGTTCAGAAGATTAAAAGGATCTTTTATTTACATTATTATTTTATTATTCTAGTTTCATTTCATACAAGCGTGACTGTCCTGGTCCCTGGATGCACATTTCTGTGTGTTTAAGTCAACCTTCCTTAATAGGAAGGAGGTCAGACCACCATGTGATGCAATGTAGTTGCTGCCCCATGCAGCTTGTAGATACACGCGGGCCTTGTTTCAATAAAGTAATTTGATAATTAAATTATAGAATAGTCTAAAGTAGTCTAGAGAGTATTTTAGATAGTGCCAGACCGGCAGAATTGGTCGCGCGTTAATAAAACAGATGCATCATGATTTTCAAGAATGTAGATCACTGATAACACTTTTATTTTACATCGCACTGTTGATCTGCTTTGATATTTTGTAGGATAACACTAGAATATATTTAAAGCCACCCTGTATCATACATCAGATGAGATCTTGTATTTTTGTGGCTGCAGATGTGTTTTATCTTAGAATTTCTACTGATCTTGTCAATGGATAATCAGCGCCTATACCTGCCAAACCCACCGCGCGGGTACGGGTTTCCACGGGTTGGGAGCCATATACCCGTACCCGTACCTGGCAAAACCCATGGCACTTACCCGCGCAGGTATGAAAACCCTTGACAATCACTAATTTTAGTTGTGCTTGTATAAAATTGAAAGCAGAATAATAAAATAAAAATGGAATAATGAATTATCTTAATCTTCTGAACATAAAATAAGAGTCATTGAGGGATCTTAAGTAGTGTTTAAAAGTCTGGTCCAGTCCAGTTTTTTCAATATATTTCATGTGGACTGGCAACTGGTCTATAGTAACTCAAATATACTGCAACTGCAGACTGGACTGCTTAGGACCGGTCCATACCAGTCCAGTTTTGGTCCAACAACCAGTTGCAACTGGTTTTCATGCAACCAGTTCAGAACTGGTCTGAACCAGTCCGAACTGGTCAGAGGTCAGTTCCCAGACACTTTCAAGACAAGAGATGTGCTAAAGTTAACCACATAAACTAAACTGTAGGAATATTGGTCATATATCATTAGTGATGTTCCGGCCCGGCTTGGCCCAAAAGCCATGGCTTTGGCTCGGCCTGAGGCGGCTCCAGCTTTCCTGAAGTCTGGGCCGAGCCAAAGCCGCCACAGATGGCTTGGCCCTGGCCCGGCTTGGCCCAAGCTGCGGCTTTTGGCAGAGAAAATTTTATGACATATAACTAGTAGTTATAGTTCAGCTAATCCAAATATGACTTAGTGTGTTACATATTGCAAAGCTATATCGAAGAAAAAGTTTGAAATGCTGCGATAAACATGATCATGTGACCCAAATCAACCACTTTGTGATCAGATTTGTACTGATTTTGATGATTGCTATTGCACTTGTATGTGCTGTTGAAAGCCGCAGCCTGAGCCAGCGGCTTTGGCTTTTAGCTTCTCTGAGCCGGGCCAGGCACATCACTATATATCATGGACTGGTTATTACAAGGAAAGATTAGATTAGATAAAGACAGAGCATTCTAATATAGATAACTACCATTGAAAACTGCACAGAATGCAGATAGTGATGGATGCATAAGGCTTAAGGCAATCAGAGACACTCAGAATTGTGCATAGAGCAAGTATATTACTATTACTACTATCCTACAAAGTTTCAGATCAGATCATGCATCTGATCTGAAGTGAGACAAGAATCAGTTACAGTGACTCAAAAAGGTGATTCAATGATGCATCAGATTAAATTGCCTATATCTCCATGAATACCACTCATAATTACATCATTCCTTTTTTGGTATAAAGCTATTATGTACATCTGCCAGGCCTACACCAAACACGTGGCTCTGTTTGGCCTAGCTTTGTTATTAATTTACAAATAACCAGAAAGTGCCAACATTGAATCACATTTTTGAGTCACTGTAACTGATTCTTGTCTCACTTCAGATCAGATGCATGATCTGATCTGAAACTTTGTAGGATAGTAGTAATAGTAATATACTTGCTCTATGCACAATTCTGAGTGTCTCTGATTGCCTTAAGCCTTATGCATCCATCACTATCTGCATTCTGTGCAGTTTTCAATGGTAGTTATCTATATTAGAATGCTCTATCTTATCTTATCTTTAAGGCACCAAAAAGACCGGTCCAGACCGGTCTATACCGGTCTAGTCCAGTTTTTAGGCAGTCTATCATTGTTGATGGACTGCAGACTGCATGTGTGAAAAATTGGGGCAACTGCAACTGGTGGTCCGGTTGTGTTACGAACCCTGTCTCTTCCTGTCTTTTTCTTTCTACCCAATGACAACCCCTCCTTGCCGCCTACTCTTCACTACCAGATCACGTCTCCATCGTGGGATCCATCACATGCCCTGCTCCCTTCCCCATGACTGTCTTTGTCTCTGTTTGTGTTACTGTACTTATGTTTGGCCCGCCATTGCTTATCTTTTATCTCTTATCTCTATGACCGGACACTTACTTAATTCCCTATCAGAAGCGCGGCTTTACGCCCTCCGCTTTTGTATATTTGGACCCACTTGACTCTGTGATTCTTATCGATAGACGCCCACCTCCTTATGTATATAAGTCGGCTATAGTTTACACTGTAGAGCTCAGACTCGACTTATTGAATACATCGGTGCTTGTCTTCTGGACTTCCCTTTGTCTCTTGAAGTTTGCTTGTCTCAGTGCTTTTGGCACTTTCTGCTCACCATTGTCTTAGAGTACAGCCTCTTTGACTTTGACTCATTACGCTTTACTCCAAGGGATCCGATTGGTCCCTTATCTGAACCCACGAACCGCACTGTCACACAAGTCATGTGGAACGTCCCGCACTGGACGTAACATCAAGTCGAGTCTCTCATCGTGGCTTCCAGCTGCAGTCAGACCCTCTTTAAAGAAGAACCCATCGAACGAAGGGACGAGCCTGATCTTTCACAACAAGTACTTGGCTCTGCCACCTGGAAAGATTTTGAGTCCGAGTTTGGATACTACGTCTATTATGACGGAAGATACCAACCAGTAGAATACGACGATGAGAAAAGAGTTTGGTACCGTATCCGATACTCGGACAGCCGCCACTCTTGGGTTACCACAGGACCTGCCCCACCTGAATTTGGATTAGGACCGTGGAGAGAAAATCCCCTGGCCATTGTTATGGACTCTGAGCCAGAGGAGTACATAGAAGAACACAGCGAAGAAGCACTGGTATTAGTGTCGACTACAACCCCAGTTGCACCCAAAGTTGTCACGTCCAGAGCCCCTGCTTTGACAACTCCCCAGATTTCCATCCAGTCTACCAACACCGTTACCCCATTTCATCAGACCATGTCCACCATCGCCGCACAGCTCCCAGACCCAGCCCCTCCCCCTCCTCCACCACCAGCCATGCTACCTCCGAACATTCCCCCACCTTCAGGACACCTATCAGGAGTACTGCCGCAGACGTTCACAGGGGATCGTTCACAGAGCAAAAATTCATGCTGGAGTTCACGACGTTCAAAAACTTCAACCATGACATCCCCCAAATCATCAACCCTTTCCAACATGCCAACCTCTTCCTATCTTTGATTAGGGGGGAGGCCGTGGACGATTGGATGATGGAGCAGCTGGAGTGGCTGAACGAACAAATTGAGAGTGGTCGCTGCACCACCAGTGAAGGGCTTTGGGAAACTATCGCCCAGCGATTTAAGGATGCATACACAGACGGGCAGGCCAAGCAGAAGGCCACCCGAGAGCTTAAGTCCCTGCGAATGGAGAAGGGAGAATTGGATGCCTATGTGGCAAAGTTCAGAAGCCTGGCTAACAGGGCAGGCTATGATATGGATGAAGAAGCGACCCTGGATCTCTTCTCCCAGGGGTTACCCAATCCACTGGTGAAAAACATTATCCAGTTTCACCATCCCAATGACTGGGACACATGGGTAGACGCTGCTCGACGACAACAGCAAGACTACCTTGACTTCCAGACATGCTTTGGAGTCGACACAAAGAAAGGAAAAACCCGGGACCAGTGGAAGGCCGCCTTCAGGATAAAACCCACACATACTTCCCAGCGTGACCCAAATGCCATGGACACATCAGCTGACAGGACCAGAGCCTGAGCTACGCTCACTGAGGACGAGCAGCAAACACTGATGAAGGAAGGGAGGTGCTTTTGTTGCAAAGCACAAGGGCACATGTCGAGGGAATGTCCGAAGAAAGGGGCATGAGCGGCTGAGGCTACCACCGCTCCTGTACGCAGTAACCCACCGACCGTCGAAAAGAAAACACTGACAAAGGAAGAAAAAGCGCAAGAAATATGGGCAAACATGATGAAGGAAAGCGAAGAAGTGCGAGCCATTCTGGTAGAAAAGGCATTCGCTAAGAAGGATTTTGATCAGCTCAAACCCATCGGCCTGGGCACGAGCACTACATGTAACCTCTGTGTATACTAGTTGCTTCAAGTCTTTGAAAATACCAGTACATTTTGAAACTACACAGAGGATGGCTGACCGAGACATCCTGATAGACTCAGGAGCTACAGATAACTTCATCAGCCCACGAATGGCTAGAACCATGGGGCTAGGAATGCTGGCACTTCCCCAAGAGAAGAATATCTGGAATATTGATGGGACTGCCAACCGGGCAGGAAAGATTACACACTACACCGACCTCAAGGTGTCATGAACTGACACCCTAGAAAACCTCCTGACCCCCAGAAATCCTCAGACACTCCCAGAAGACCTTGTAAAACCCTCAGAGACGAAGATAACCCTAGATTAAGACCAGAGAAGGGCCGGTCCGGACCAGGACCGGACTCCTGCCAAATTGGAGAGCTGTGGGAAGAGTACTAACAGAACCCCACAATGCCTAAACAGCAGTCCACAAACTGTGGACTGTGGACTGCAGACTGC
Organism: Multifurca ochricompacta; assembly: GCA_022496185.1. Classification (NCBI taxonomy): domain Eukaryota; kingdom Fungi; phylum Basidiomycota; class Agaricomycetes; order Russulales; family Russulaceae; genus Multifurca; species Multifurca ochricompacta. The sequence continues at coordinate 179,790 of WTXG01000028.1, read as the reverse complement.
GGATTTCTAAGCCCAAAAGTGGGGCTATTCTCATTGGTGGATCAGTAGGGAGTTAAAGCGAAGTTAACCTCCCCTAAAGTGGTGCACAGACCAAAGTCCCGGTTGTAATTACATATATAAACCCTTTGGGAATAGAATGGACAGCTCCAGACTGTCCACTTGTGATCCGGTTCCTGATTACCCAGGAGATTAGCCCCACCTTGTGGAAGGCTTCTCATCCCCTGCCCTTGAGCTGTTCGCTTCATCTCCTTTGCACTTTCACCCTCACTCTCATCCTTTGCCCACTTCCAAATCCCTTCCCCTTCGCATACAACCCACTGTCCAGACAGTCGACAGTGAGTTGTAACACAAGGTCCAAGTTGGGGAAAGAACAAAGGTTATTCGTTTTCTAGTCACTAATCTGGGTGATGAAGACTTAATTTTGGGATATCCCTGGCTCGCTGCCTTCGAACCAAGAATCAATTGGAGTGACATGACCATGGACAAAGAATTCTACCCAGTTCTCATCACATCGATAGGATATGACTATGCGGTGCGACATTCGGCAGTGCGTAGGATAGAGGAAGGAAGTGAAGATCCAGGCCGCTGTTTTGCTACCAAGGCATCGGAGCTCGCGCAGAAGGCAGTTGAGGGGCACATGGAGAAGACGTTCGAAGAGGTAGTACTGAAGGAATATCACCAACACTGGAAGGTCTTCTCCGAGGAGGAGTCCCAACGCTTTCCACCTGCGTGGCCATGGGACCATGCCATTGACTTCATACCCGATACCCCATCAGCAATCGATTGTAAAATCTACCTGCTGTCACAGGCAGAACAGACCGCGCTTACAGCATTCCTTGAGGAACATCTTGCAAAAGGGTACATTCGTCCATCGAAATCACCATACGCATCGCCGTTCTTCTTCATCAAGAAAAAAGACAGCAAACTTCGACCTGTTCAGGATTACCGACGTATAAACGCCTACACTGTAAAGAATGCCTACCCCTTGCCACTTATCTCGGAGCTCATTGACACCATGAGGGATAAATCCTTGTTCTCTAAAATGGATGTCCGTTGGGGTTACAATAACATCTGGATCAAAGAAGGGGACCAGTGCAAGGCGGCTTTTAAGACCAATCAGGGACTTTTTGAACCGAATGTTATGTTCTTTGGCCTTACCAACTCACCTGCTACCTTCCAATCGATGATGAATCACATTTTCCGCAACCTCATTCTTACCGGTGAAGTAGTGGTTTACATGGATGACATATTGGTTGCCACCATGAATGATCTAACCCATCATCGAGAGTGAGTACATCAGGTGCTAGATATCCTGCACGAAAACGACTTGTACCTTAAGCCCGCCAAGTGCTCATTTGAACAATCGAGTGTAGAGTACCTGGGAGTCATCTTGGAAGGAGGACAGGTTCAAATGGACCCCATAAAGGTGCAAGGGATCCGGGAGTGGCCAGTGCCTACATGTGTCAAGGACATACAGTCTTTCATTGGTTTCTGTAACTTCTATCGACATTTCTATAGAACAGGTATGGCGCAGCCTACACTAGATACTACATTACTGCTAGCTATCTCACCTTTGTTTTACTTTGAGACTTAGATGCAGTCGTTAATGCGATAGCAACTGCTTAATCTATAGCAGTTATACAGTAGTTTATATACAATTTAATGTACTATATTGGCTACTTAATTATACAAGTGCGTTATCTTGTTATTGATGTGATTTGATCACATGCCCGATCTTAGATGTATATTCTAAGTAATCTAGCTAATTATGAACGCGTTCTTACTTGCGTTATTGTTACGACCTCTGCCAAGTAACCCCGTTTTCTTCACCCTTCCTAACGACGACCCCTCCCTACCACCCACCCTACATTTTATGATCACGTCCCCGTCCTGGGACCCGTCACATGCTCTCCTCCCATCCCCGTGATCCCCGTTGTACTTGTTGACTCGTGTTTACCTATGATTGACTCTTATCTTGTTATCTCTTATCCCGTATCTTTACGACCGGACACTTACTTAATTCCCTATCAGAAGCCAGGCTTTACGCCCTTCGCTTTAGGATATTTGGGCCCACATGACTCCACGTTATCTTATCTTTAGACGCCCAGTCGATTACGTATATAAGTCCGCTGTAGCTACACTGTAGACTCCAGACTCGACTTATTGAATCCATCGGTGCTTGTCTTCTGGACATCTCCTTTGAAAGCCTTGACTCGTTTGTCTCAGTACTTCCGGTACTTCTCCGCTCACCATTGTCATCGGGTACAGCCCTGCTGACTTTGACTCACTCCATCTCGACTCCAAGAAGCCCTATTGGTTTCTTACTTGAACCCGTGAAACCGTGCTGTCACACAAGTCGTGTGGAACGTCCCGCACCGGACGTAACATCAAGTTGAGTCTCCTCCCAACGTGGCTTCGTCCAGCCGCAGTCAGACCCTGTTCAAAGAAGAGCTCATTGAACGCAGAGACGAGAATAATCTTTCACAACAGACACTTGGCTCTGCCGTCTGGAAAGACTTTGAATCCGAGTTTGGATACTACGTCTATCACGACGGAAGATACCAACCAGTAGAATACGACGACGAAAAGAGAGTCTGGTATCGTATCCGATACTCGGATAGTAGACATTCGTGGGTTACCACTGCTCCCGCTCCACCAGAGTTCGGTCTCGGACCTTGGAGGGAAAACCCACCGGCCATCATCACAGACTCAGAACCAGAAGAATATATTGAAGAAAATAGTGAAGACGCACCAGCATTAGCATTGCCTACGTCCCTGGTTGCACCGGCAGTTGTCACGATCAGAGCCCCTGCTTTGACAACTCCCCAGATATCAATACAGTCCTCCGATACCATCATTCCATCCCACCCAATCATGTCGACCATCGCCGCCCAGCTTCCTGATCCTGCTCCGCCTCCCCCTCCCCCTCCTCCTGCTGTCCCAAACATTCCGCCACCATTTGGACGTCTGTCAGGGATCTTACCTCAGACCTTCACAGGAGATCGCTCCCAGAGTAAAAAGTTTATGTTGGAGTTCACTACATTCAAGAACTTCAATCATGATGTCGCCCAAATCGTCAACCCCTTCCAACGCGCCAATCTCTTCCTATCACTTATAAGAGGAGATGCAGTTGACGATTGGACGATGGAACAACTCGAATGGCTGAATGAGCAGGTGGAGAGTGGACGTCGTACCACTAGCGAAGGCCTCTGGGAAACTATCGCCCAGAGGTTCAAGGATGCATTCACTGATGGGCAGGCCAAGCAGAAAGCGGCCAGAGAGCTGAAGTCCTTGCGGATGGAAAAAGGAGATCTTGATGCCTATGTGGCAAAATTTCGAAGCCTGGCAATCGCGCCGGCTATGACACAGATGAAGAAGCAACCCTGGATCTCTTCTCCCAGGGATTGCCGAACCCGCTTGTCAAAAACATCATTCAGTTTCACCATCCCCATGACTGGGACGAATGGGTTGACGCTGCTCGACGACAGCAGCAGACTATCTCGACTTCCAGACTCGGTTTGGTGTCGATACCAAGAAAGGAAAGACCAGAGAACAGTGGAAGACGGCATTTGGAGTTAAACCCACGCATGCCGCCCAGAGGGATCCCAACGCCATGGATACCTCAGCAGATAGAGTCAGGGCAAGAGCCACTCTCACCGAGGACGAACGACAGACGCTTATGAAAGAAGGGCGATGCTTCCGCTGTAAAGGGCAAGGGCATATGTCCGGGACTGTCCAAAGAAGGGAGTGCGAGTAGCAGAAGCAACAACTACGCCCGTCCACAACAACCCACCCGCCATAGACAAGCGAACCAAGGAAGAGAAGGCCCAGGATATATGGGCAAACATGATGAAAGAAAGTGAGGAAGTGCGTGCTATCCTTGTTGAAAAGGCATTCGCGAAGAAGGATTTTTGTTAAGCTCTACCCCATCGGCCTGGGCACGAGCACTCCATGTTACCTCTGTGTATACTAGTCGATTCAAATCATTGAAAATACCAGTTCATTTCGAGACTACACAGAGGACGGCCGACCGAGATATCTTAGTGGACTCAGGAGCCACCGACAATTTTATCAGTCCGCGACTGATTAAAACCTTAGGCCTGGGGATACTGGCCCTTCCCCAAGAAAAGAATATCTGGAATATCGACGGAACAGCTAATTGCGCCGGAAAAATCACACATTATACCGACCTGAACGTCCAAGTCGGAGAAGCAACAAAAGTCATTCGCTTCCTGATTACCAACTTAGGGGACGAGGATCTCATCCTCGGATACCCCTGGCTTGCCGCGTTCGAGCCCAAGATCAACTGGGCTGATGCGACAATGGATAAAGAGTCATACCCCACCATCATTACTTCAATGGGTTATGATTATGCAGTCAGACATCCGACTATAAAAGCGGCCTGCATGAATGAAGATGACCCTGGTCGCTGCTATGTTACCAAAGCATCAGAGCTGGCTCAGAAGGCGATACAAGGGCAGACAGAGAAGACATATAGCGAGGTAGTACCAAGCGCCTATCAACGGCATTGGAAGGTGTTTTCTGAAGAGGAATCTCAGCGCTTTCCACCCTCCAGACCATGGGATCATGCCATAGACCTACTCCCCGATACACCACAGCGATAGATTGTAAAATCTATCCGCTGTCCCAGTCTGAACAGGCAGCACTGACAACATTCCTCGAAGAACATTTGGCAAAAGGGTACATTCGTCCATCCAAGTCACAGTATGCCTCACCCTTCTTCTTTATCAAAAAGAAGGACGGCAAACTACGACCAGTCCAAGATTATCGACGGATTAACGCCTACACTGTGAAAAACGCCTACCCCCTGCCGCTCATTTCAGAGCTCATCGACACCATGAAAGACAAATCCCTCTTCTCCAAGATGGACGTGCGATGGGGGTATAATAACGTCAGAATCAAGGAAGGCGATCAGTGCAAGGTGGCATTTAAAACCAATCAGGGGTTATTTGAACCAAATGTCATGTTCTTCGGTCTCACGAATTCACCGGCAACCTTTCAATCTATGATGAACCACATATTTCGTGATCTCATTCTCACGGGAGAAGTGGTGGTCTACATGGACGACATCTTAGTAGCCACCCCAGACAATCTAGAACATCATCGAAATTGCGTACATCAGGTACTGGATATATTGCACGAACATGACCTATACCTCAAACCGGCCAAATGCTCCTTTGAACAGCGAAGCGTTGAATACCTAGGTGTGATCTTAGAAGGAGGACGAGTGCGTATGGATCCCGTTAAAGTACAGGGAATCCGGGAATGGCCTGTACCGACCTGTGTCAAGGATGTCCGATCCTTCATTGGATTCTGCAATTTCTACCGACGATTCGTCAAAGGGTTTTCAGGCATCGCGCGACCCTTAAACGACTTACTAAAGAAGGATACACCATGGCACTGGGATGCAGCGCAGCAGCAAGCGTTTGAACAGATCCAGGACCTTGTCGGCTCTGAACCGGTACTTATCCAGCCAGATCTGAGCCACCCCTTCGAACTAGAAGTAGACGCCTCTCATTTTGCAAATGGAGTGGTATTGTACCAGAGAGATGCCGCACAAGTACTTCACCCCGTAGCGTACTACTCCGAAACCTTCTCCCCAGCTGAAAGAAACTATGACATCTGGGATAGGGAACTCTTAGCCATAGTCAAGGCATTACGACATTGGCGACCTTACCTGGCGGGAACCTCTCATAAAACCATCATCCATACTGACCATTCCAATCTCCTATACTGGAAGGAACCCCACAAAATCAGTTGACGCGTAGCGCGAGAGGTCCTGGAATTGGAAGAATACAACTTCACCTTGAAGCACATTGCTGGAAGTCAGAACGCTAGAGCAGATGCACTGTCACGAAGATCAGATATGCATACAGGTGAGGATGACAACAATGACATCGTTGTCCTCCCAGAAGAAGTGTTTGCAAGGAACGTGGTAGTCAGTCTCCACGACATGGACCTGTGGGCACAAGTCTCTCAAAATATGAACCCCGACCTGTGCCGCTCATGGGCTGAAGCGCATAACCTAAAGAGGTTAATGGCTTGTGGTGGAAAGATGGGGATCGACTCGTTGTCACCGGTGGCGACAACATTAAGAGGGGGGTGATCCATTTTCACCACGACCTCCCCTCTGCTGGCCACCCTGGCATCGCCAACACCTATGCCCTTGCCAAAAGAGACTATTGGTGGCCCAACATGAAACAGGATGTCGAGAGTTACGTGCAGGGATGCGCAGCATGTCAAGCAAACAAGGTGAATACACACCCGAAACTCCCACCGATCTACCCTATCACTCCTACTGCGTCAACTCCTTTTCAAACCATCGCCATGGACTTCATTGTCAAGCTGCCCAGATCTCGAGGCTTTGACACTATCCTTACAATCACAGACCACGACTGCTCCAAAGCAGCCCTCTTCATCCCCTGTAATGAAACTATCACAGCTGAAGGAGTGGCAAAACTGTACCTAGACCACGTATACCGCCACTACGGACTCCCTAAGAAGATCATCTCCGACCGAGATACCCGCTTCACATCGACATTTGCGAAGGCCCTATGCAAGGCGTTAGACATCACGCAAAATATCTCTACAGCATACCACCCACAAACAGACGGACAGTCTGAACGAACAAACCAATGGCTAGAACAGTACCTTCGGTTTTGGTGCAATGGCAGACAGGACAACTGGGCAGAGTGGTTGTCAACAGCGGAGTTCGCGCACAACTCATGGCCCAACGGAACGACGAAAGCCACCCCATTCTCCCTCATTATGGGATGGACCCCACGTACCACATGGGCAGATAAGCCTACCAATGTCCCATCGGTAACCCAACGAATAGGCCAATGGGAGGAATTGCGGCAATCGGCCAATGAAAACCTGATAAAGGCACAGCAACTTCTGGCAGCACAGCCAAGCACATTCACACCTTATCAGACCAATGACTGGGTATGGCTCGAGGGCAGGAACATTCACACGTCACACCCCTCGGCTAAACTAGCACCCCGACGCCACGGGCCCTTCCTGATTACACGGAAGCTGTCAGATGTGTCCTATGAACTGCAACTGCCGCCGAAATGGAAGATCCATCCAGTCTTCCATGCCAGACTCCTGACCCCGTATAAGGAAACCTCCATTCATGGGAAGAACTTCTCGAGACCCCCACCTGACCTTATCGACGGAGAAGAGGAGTGGGAAGTGGAGCGTGTTCTAGATTCTAGACGACAAGGCCGAGGGCGCAAACTGCACTACCTAATCAAGTGGAAAGGATTCCCAGACTCTGACAACTCGTGGGAACCAGCCGGGGATATCTTTGCCCCGGCCCTTATCTCGGAGTTCCATGTCCGACACCCAGAAGCGCCCAAGAATAGTTAAAAGGACGACCCAGATCCTAAGCAAATCCCCCAGTACATGCCCCCACAGCAACGTCCTACAACCACAGAATCCATTATGTCTTTCATCGCTGCCAATGCTGCCGTCGACGCATTCACCGCTACCACCGTAGTTGTTGAGAACTTCCCCTCTGCCCATCCCTCCACACGCCCCTCTTCGCCCATTGACTATGAAGCTGCTGAAGCTCGAACCAAGAACCAGTCCCCTAACCCAAATGATGATTTCGAGCACAGTGAAGAGCCGCACCCAAACGACCTGCTCGGCATGGAGTCGGATGACGAGGTGCCAGAATTCCCATTCTTTACCAACAACCCCAACTCCTCGACCTATTTCCCCTCGAGATCACCATGGCTGACGGGACTGTCGCCATCGCCAAATATATATTTTACACCAATGGAGGAATGGACATCGCCGGCTGTATGAAAAAGGATGGCCCTGTCTACGGGGCTCCGGTTTATTTAGAGGAAAGGTATACCGGACGTCTTCATCACACAATGACTGATGAACAGCTCGGGCACTTGGCCGCCGAGGACTCTCGCACCTTTGCAATCGATGAGGTGTTGAATGATATGCGCCTGCCGCGTCTCAAGGCAGAAGTAATGAGACTGCGGAAGAATCTAACACTGCGCACAACACTCAACAGGCAATACAAGGAGCATGCGAAGATGATGGCGAGGCTTACAAACAGGATGTTCCAGGTGGAGCAAGAGTTGGTGGAGATCAGGAAGAGGTTGGAGAAAGGAGATGCATACCAGACCATTGCTGAACGGTACGCCGACACATATGCACGACCCCTTCCCCCACGATCACTGGGGGCCGCCCCGACGCTGATACCAAACCGGTTCGAAATGCCGCGCATGCATGAGAACCCCCGCGGAGAAACATGTTGGCGGTGTGACAGTAAGTACCATATCAGCTGGAACTGTCCCCTCAACCGCAAGTGGTGTCGGCATTGTTGCAGCAACCTCCATTGGAGTCGATTCTGCATTTTCCGCCGTGTAGGAGTCGCCCCGACCATCGTCAATCCGTCAGGATGGTGCGGCAAGTGTCTACGACATAACTCTGGGCACCGTGAACTGGACTGTCCAATCCATGACTTGTGCCGCCTATGTGGTCAGCGCGGCCCTTATGGATTCCTCCGGACCCACCAGTGTCCACAGGACTCGGACAAAGAAAACTACACGATGGACGATCGTAATGTAGCTGATGATTACCTGGACTTGGTGCAGGATGATGACGGTACGAGTCGTTTCTAGCCGGGTCTGCTAGAACCAGAAGAGGGGGTGATGTTACGACCTCTGCCAAGTAACCCCGTTTTCTTTACCCTTCCTAACGACAACCCCTCCCTACCACCCACCCTACATTTTATGATCACGTCCCCGTCCTGGGACCCGTCACATGCTCTCCTCCCATCCCCGTGATCCCCGTTGTACTTGTTGACTCGTGTTTACCTATGATTGACTCTTATCTTGTTATCTCTTATCCCGTATCTTTACGACCGGACACTTACTTAATTCCCTATCAGAAGCCAGGCTTTACGCCCTTCGCTTTAGGATATTTGGGCCCACATGACTCCACGTTATCTTATCTTTAGACGCCCAGTCGATTACGTATATAAGTCCGCTGTAGCTACACTGTAGACTCCAGACTCGACTTATTGAATCCATCGGTGCTTGTCTTCTGGACATCTCCTTTGAAAGCCTTGACTCGTTTGTCTCAGTACTTCCGGTACTTCTCCGCTCACCATTGTCATCGGGTACAGCCCCGCTGACTTTGACTCACTCCATCTCGACTCCAAGAAGCCCTATTGGTTTCTTACTTGAACCCGTGAAACCGTGCTGTCACACAAGTCGTGTGGAATGTCCCGCACCGGACGTAACACATACCTGGCCGGATCTCCGCACAAAACCATCATCTACATGGACCACTCCAACCTTCTTTATTGGTGAGAACCACATAAGATCAGCCGACGAGTAGCACGAGAGGTTTTGGAGCTCGAAGAGTACAACTTCACACTCAAACACCTACCTGGAGCTCGTAATGCACAAGCCAATGCCTTGTCCAGACCAACTGGACATGATGAAGGAGAAAACAACAATGACAATATCGTCGTTTTACCAGAAGAAGTTTTTGCGAAAACTGCCATTGTTAGTCTATATGACATGGATCTATGGGCCCAAGTGATGCAGAACATGAACCAGGAGTTGTGCAAATCCTGGGCAGAGCTGCATAACATAAAAATGAAAGACGGACTCTGGTGGAAAGATGGCGATCGATTGGTTGTCACTGGTGGCGACAACATTAAGAGGGGGGTGATCCATTTTCACCACGACCTTCCCTCTGCAGGACACCCCGGCATTGCAAACACCTACGCCCTTGCCAAACGAGATTACTGGTGGCCGAACATGAAAAAGGATGTTGAAGCATACGTCAAAGGATGTGCGGAATGCCAGGCAAACAAAGTAAACACCCACCCAAGACTGCCGGCACTCTCACCCATTACTCTGATAGCAACAGCTCCCTTTCAGACCATTGCTATGGATTTCATTGTCAAGCTGCCACAGTCACAAGGATACGACTCCATACTCACTATCACGGACCATGACTACTCGAAGGCCGCCCTTTTCATCCCCTGTAATGAGACAATATCAGCAGAGGGGGTCGCAAAACTTTACCTAAACCACGTCTATTGACATTATGGACTCCCACAGAAGATCATCTCTGACTGAGACCCACAATTCGCTTCTATGTTCGCCCAAGCTCTCTGTAAACACCTCGATATCCAGCAGAACATGTCACAGCCAGATGCCTGCTGTGTCCAGTCGCGTTTTCGGTGTCCGAAGGCCCTCAAGATCCGGGCGCACTCAAGATTCAAGTTCTAGTAAAGAAGATCCAGTTCAGGTCAACGTTTCAAGTGCCCACAATGATATGGAGGGGGCGCGTGCAGAAAACGAGTCGAAGGCAGCGGCAATAGGCCCTGCTAAGCTACTGGGAAGAAGACTCCTCAAGCTGCTACTTAGGGAGTTCAAGTGGGGTTCTATGAAGTCGAATGCACCTGTATTAGATACAAGAGAACAGACTTAAGGTCTGTCTCTGTGATCTAAGTAGCTTAAATACAGTTTTGAGAAGTCAAATCAAAGAGAGGCACATCAGAAGATCTAAGCTAATCAGAAGGTTCTGATAGGTATCCCCAGTAGTCATAGATTCCAGGGGTTAGGCCCTGGAGTGAGATAGAATAGGATAAGAGTAAGCAAGAGGGGTTGCACCCTCAATAAAGAAAATATAGTAGAACAATCATATTCAGAGATCAGAGCTGTTACGAACCCCGCTGCGTCGTCTTGTTTCTTTTTCCATCACGTGACGTGCTGTTTGACTCTGTTTACCCCCTTTGTTGACCATGTTATGACTTCCTTTGTACATATTTGTCCCTTATCTCTGACCAAGGCTGTGCTTATCTCTGACTCATACATTACACAAGAACGCTTACGTATTTTCCCACCAGAATCGCAACTATACCAGATCCGTCTACGTATATTCTCATCTGGCCCACTTAGTTCCGTTCCCTCTTAGGATAGATTACAACTTCGTTGATACACCGAGTACGATACTCCGATTCAGACCCTGATCTCTATTACGTATATAAGGCCTGCCTAGATAGCCTGTATGCCTCAGACTCGACTTCTTAATCAACTTGGTGCATTACCTTCTGGGTGATTCCTAAGACCCGACCTTTGAATCGTCTCAGTGCTTCTGGCACTCTTCCGCTCACCGGTACTAAGGGATTAGCTCCTTGGTATTGACTTCTCACCCGAACTCCGTGTACTTGAAAGACAGTACACACCTGACTTCATAGTTTCGCTACGCAACTTATCACACGTCGTGACGAACGCCTGCACCAGGCGTTACATTAAGTCGAGTCTCTCCCCACCGTGGCTTCATCCAGCCGCAGTCAGACCTTGCACAACGAAGAACTCATCGACCGCCGAGACAAGGATAATCTTTCACAACAAGTCCTTGGCTCTGCCGTCTGGAAAGATTTTGAAACTGAGTTTGGGTACTACGTCTATCACGACGATCAGTACCAGCCAGTTGAATATGACGAACAGAAGAGGGTCTGGTACTGTATCCATTACTCTAGAAGCCATTGTTCCTGGGTTACCACAGGACCTGCCCCACCAGAGTACGGCCTAGGACCTTGGAGAGAAAATCCTCCGGCCATCGTCACAGATTCAGAACCAGAAGAATACATCGAAGAAAGCAGCACAGACGCACAAGTCATAGCCACTAGATTTACGGCTCAGACAGTTGCACCAGAGAGTACTACGTTCAGAACATCTGCTTTAGTCTCTCCCCAGATCACACGACAAACCTCAGACACCCCGACCATCACTTATCCTACGATGTCAACCATCGCTGCACAGTTACCCGACCCCACTCCAATTGTCCCTGCCCCAAACCTTCCCCCTCCATCAGGACGCCTTACGGGAGTCCTGCCGATGACATTCACCGGTGATCGATCACAGAGCAAGAAGTTCATGCTCGAGTTTGAGACGTTCAAAAATTTCAATCATGACGTCCCACAAATCGTGAACCCCTTCCAACGAACCAACCTCTTCCTCTCACTTATCAGAGGGGATTCCGTCGATGACTGGACAATGGAGCAGATCGAATGGCTGAACAACAGAGTTTCAGCCGGAATCAGAACCACGGATGAGGATCTGTGGGATGTAGTGGCGCAAAGATTTAAAGACGCCTTCACAGATGGGCAGGCCAAACAGAAGGCTGCCAGAGAATTGAAGTCCCTAAAAATGGAAAGAGGGGACTTGGATGGCTATGTAGCCAGATTTCGCAACCTGGCCAAGAGAGCAGGGTACGATGTAAATGAAGAGGTGACGCTCGACCTCTTCTCCCAGGGACTGCCCAACCCCCTGGTGAAAAACATCATTCAATTCCATCACCCTGAGTCATGGAGCCAGTGGACAAGTGCTGCCAGAACACAGCAGCAAGACTATCTAGACTTCCAAACAAGGTTTGGAGTTGACACGAAGAAGGGTAAAACCCGTGATCAGTGGAAAGCGGCGTTTGGGGTAAAACCTACCCATCCCCGAGACCCCAACACCATGGATACGTTGGCAGATCGCACCAAAGCCCGTGCAGCCCTTACCGATGATGAAAAGAAAAATCTCATGAAGGAAGGGCGCTGCTTTCACTGTCGAGCACAAGGGCATATGTCACGATTCTGCCCGAAGAAAACAGTCCGTGCCGCCAAAGCAACAGTAGCCACCACTACCACGATGCCGCCAATACAGAACCTACCTATCCCAGTAAAAGAAAACCCAGTAACCGCCCCAAAGACTAAAGAACAGAAAGCAGCAGCTATCTGGGAACACATGATGAATGAAGACGAGGCAGTACGCGCCTTGATCGTTGACAAGGCCTTTGGCCAAAAGGATTTTTGATTGGCTTGACCCCATCGGCCTGGGCAAGAGCACTCCATGTAACTTCTGTGTACACTAGTTGTTTCAAATCGTTAAAAATACCAGTACATTTTGAAACCAAACAGAAGACGGCCAACAGACGGATATTGATCAACTCTGGAGCTACAGACAACTTCATTAGCCAACGACTCCAGAGGACGCTAGGACTGGGGACACAGTTACTCCCCAAGAGAAAAACATTTGGAACATAGATGGGACAGCTAACAAAGCTGGGAAGATCACACATTGCTGTGATTTAGAAGTACAGGTTGGGGAGTGAATGAAGCAACTTCGCTTCCTCATCACGGATCTAGGAGAGGAAGATATGGTTCTAGGATACCCATGGCTGGCAGCATTCGAACCCAAGATCAACTGGGCAGAGGCCACCATGGATAAAGATTTCTACCCAGTTATCATTACGTCCCTAGGATACGACTACGCTGCATGACACCCTCTCACCCATGCTATTGTCATGGGATCGGCCATCACCTGGAGTGACGTAGAACCTGTGGATCAGGTGTATTGTTATGTTACAAAAGCATCGGAACTAGCCCAGGCAGAGGCGCAGAAGAACCCAGAGAAAACGTTTGAAGAAGTAGTCCCCGCAGAGTATCATCGGCATTGGAAGGTCTTCTCAGAGGAAGAGTCACAACGCTTCCCTCCCTCTCGACCTTGGGACCATGCTATTGACTTCGTCCCGGATGCCCCACGATCAGTGGACTGTAAGATCTACCCCTGTCACAGCCGGAGAAGGAAGCGCTTTCTACCTTCCTGGAGGAACACCTGGCGAAAGGATATATACGACCTTCCAACTCGCCTTATGCATCACCCTTCTTTTTCATTAAAAAGAAGGACGGGAAACTGCGACCGGTACAAGACTACAGACGGATTAACGAACTCACGGTGAAAAATAACTATCCACTTCCTCTAATCTCAGAAATCATCGACAAAATGTGTGATAAAGCCCTGTTTTCAAAGATGGACGTTCGTTGGGGGTACAATAACATTTGTATCCGAGAAGGCGACCAGCCCAAAGCCACCTTTAAGACCAATCAAGGACTCTTCGAACCCAACGTTATGTTCTTTGGCTTGACAAACTCACCGGCGACCTTCCAGGCCATGATGAATCACATTTTCCGAGACCTGATCCTTACAGAGGAGGTTGTGGTGTATATGGACGATATTCTGGTAGCCACGAAAGACGACATTCACCATCACCGAACCCGAGTTCACGAGGTACTGGAGATCCTAGCAAAACACGACCTCTATTTGAAACCTGCCAAATGTTCCTTCGAACAAAAGACCATCGAATATCTGGGTGTTATCCTGGAAGGAGGGCAAGTGCGCATGGACCCTATAAAAGTGCAAGGCATTCGAGAATGGGCCGCCCCCCAGTGTACCAAGGACGTTAGATCATTCATTGGATTTTGTAATTTCTACCGGCGTTTTGTCAAAGGATTCTCAGCCATCGCCCGACCGCTCAATGACTTGTTGAAGAAGGATGTGCTGTGGCACTGGGACAAACTACAGCAGCAGGCATTCGACCGAATAAAACAATTATCAGTTCCGAACCGGTCCTCATCCAACCTGACCTGACTAATCCCTTTGAATTGGAAGTTGATGCTTCCATGTATGCCAACGGCGCAGTCCTATCACAAAGAGATACCGGAGGGATTCTTCATCCTGTTGCATTCTACTTGGAAACGTTCTCATCGGCGGAAAGAAATTATGACATTTGGGACAGAGAACTATTGGCTATCGTAAAAGCGTTACAACATTGGCGACCATACTTGGCTGGATCCCCGCACAAAACCATCATTTATACAGACCACTCCAACCTTTTGTACTGGAGAGAACCGCACAAGATCAGCCGACGAATAGCACAAGAAGTCTTGGAGCTTGAAGAGTACAACTTCACGCTCAAGCACTTACCTGGAGCTCGTAATGCACGAGCTGATGCCCTGTCTAGACCAACCGGACGAGATGAAGGGGAAAACGACAATGATAATATTGTCGTTTTACCAGAAGATGTCTTCGCAAAAACCGCTGTTGTTAGCCTCCATGACATGGATCTATGGGCCCAAGTGATGCAGAACATGAACCAGGAACTGTGTAAATCCTGGGCAGAGCCGCATAACATAAAAATGAAAGACGGCCTCTGGTGGAAGGACGGCGATCGATTGGTTGTCACCAGTGGCGACAACATTAAGAGGGGGGTGATTCATTTTCACCACGACCTTCCCTCTGCAGGACACCCCGGCATCGCAAATACCTACGCCCTTGCCAAACGAGATTACTGGTGGCCAAACATGAAAAAGGATGTTGAAGCCTATGTCAAAGGATGCGCAGAATGCCAGGCAAACAAAGTAAACACTCACCCAAGACCGCCGGCACTTTCACCCATTACGCTGATTGCAACAGCTCCCTTCCAGACCATCGCCATGGATTTCATTGTTAAACTTCCTCAGTCACAAGGATACGACTCGATACTCACCATCACGGACCATGACTACTCAAAGGCCGCTCTCTTCATCCCCTGTAATGAGACAATTTCAGCGGAAGGAGTTGCGAAGCTTTACCTGAACCATGTCTACCGGCATTATGGACTGCTGCAGAAGATCATTTCCGACCAAGACCCACGATTTGCCTCCATGTTCGCCCGAGCACTCTGTAAACGTCTCGATATTCAACAGAACATATCCACCGCATATCACCCCCAGACGGATGGACAGTCGGAACGAACAAACCAATGGTTGGAACAGTACCTTCGATTTTGGTGTAACGAACGACAGAACGACTGGGCAGAATGGCTGGCAACGGCTGAGTTTGCGCACAACAGCTGGCCAAATGGAACGACAAAGACCACTCCCTTCTCTCTTATTATGGGGTGGAACCCTCGTACCACATGGACAGACAAGCCCACGAATGTACCATCTGTGACACAGCGTATCAACCAATGGGAGGAAATACGGGAATCAGCCAATAGAAACCTTCAGAAGGCGCAAAGGACCCTGGCCGAGAAGCCCACTAAGTTTACGCCCTACCAGGTCGGAGATCAAGTCTGGCTAGAAGGACGCAATATCCATACATCACACCCAACAGCAAAATTAGCTCCCAGACGCCATGGCCCCTTTGTAATCGAACAGAAGCTCTCGGACGTTACGTATAAGCTCACATTACCCGCCACCTGGAAGATACACCCTGTCTTCCATGCGAACCTTTAACGCCATACAAAGAAACTGCCATCCATGGACAAAACTTTCCCAGACCCCCCCTGACCTGTTGACAGAGAACCGGAGTGGGAAGTGGAACGTATTGCCGATGCCAAATGGAAGGGTCGAGGACATAATCGAAGACTCCATTACTTGATCAAATGGAAGGGATTCCCAGATGCCGACAACTCGTGGGAACCTGCTGCAGATGTCTTTGTGCCCAAGCTCATCGAAGACTTCTATAGACGCCACCCAGAGGCAGATAAAGAGCCAGAGAAAATACGAGTTGCTGAACAGCTCTTTCCCCCACAACTGACCAGAAATTCGCCCATGTCATCGTCTAAGATCCACGCCTCTGCCACCATCGATGCGTTTCCCGTACTTACTCCTGTGCATCCTCCTTCTCGCCCACTTTCTCCTATTAACTATGATGCGACCGCCCAAGTGGCCCAAGGGGACAGAATCATCGACATCGACGAAGATTTTAATTTGCCCGAACACCCCCATCCCAACAACCTGATCGACGTGGATTTCGGCAATGAGTCCCCCGAATTCCCCTTTTTCCCAAATGACCCCAACTCGCAGTTCTACTTTCCGCTCATGATCCCATCGTCCAAAATGACGGCACTACAGAAGTGGCGAAGTACATTTACTACACCAATGAAGGTATGGATGTAGCCGGATGCTTAGAAAAGGAGGGCCTGTCTATGGGCCCCAGTCTACCTTGAGGAGAAAAACGTCGGCAACTCCACTATGTCCTGGGCCTGAGCATTTGCAACACCTCTCGGCCATGACCCACGCGCCTTCGCGATAATGAAGTACTTCGGGACTTACGAATGCCATGACTAACTGCCGAAATTGCACGACTCCGCAAGTTCCAGGCACTTCGGGACAACTTAGAGATGCAGCGCTGCGACTACGAATGGCAAATGGTAAAGATCAACCGAGGAGTTTTTGACATAGAGCACCACCTGGCAAGCATCAGGACGAGGTTGGAGAAGGAGAGGCATACCAGACTATTTCCGAATGGTACGCCGACATTTTTGCACGACCACTCCCTCGTCGCCGCCTCGACCTTGCGCCCCAGCTTAACCCCACTGTTTCGAAATGCCACGTCTTCATGAAAACCCCGACAGCAAGCTTTGCTGGCATTGCAGCAGCAAGTACCACCTAGCTGGTGTTGTCCCAAGGCCGCAAAATGATGTCGACATTGCCAGAGCACCTCGCACTGGAGTCACCAGTGCTTGTTCTGACGACTCACGCAGGCTCCCACCGTCCAGAACCCCTCAGGGTGGTGTGGCAAGTGTCTCTCCCATAACGCCGGTCATCGGGAGATCGACTGCCATGTTTACGATGGCTGCTTTCGCTGTGGGAGACGAGGGCCCTATGGTTTTCTACGAACACATGTTTGCCCCGCCGACGAAGAAAAGGAGAACTATGATGTGGACCACTACGCTGTAGCCGACGACTACCTCTCCCTAGTCCAGGATGATGACGGTGCGCCAATCTAGCTGGCTCTGCTAGGACTTAGAAGAGGGGTAATGTTATGAACCCCGCTGCGTCATCTTGTTTCTTTTTCCATCACGTGACATGCTGTTTGACTCTGTTTACCCCTTTGTTGACCGTGTTATGACTTCCTTTGTACATATTTGTCCCTTATCTCTGACCAAGGCTGTGCTTATCTCTGACTCATACATTACACAAGAACGCTTACATATTTTCCCACCAGAATCGCGACTATACCAGATCCGTCTACGTATATTCTCATCTGGCCCACTTAGTTCCATTCCCTCTTAGGATAGATTACAACTTCGTTGATACACCGAGTACGATACTCCGATTCAGACCCTGATCTCTATTACGTATATAAGGCCTGCCTAGATAGCCTGTATGCCTCAGACTCGACTTCTTAATCAACTTGGTGCATTACCTTCTGGGTGATTCCTAAGACCCGACCTTTGAATCGTCTCAGTGCTTCTGGCACTCTTCTGCTCACCGGTACTAAGGGATTAGCTCCTTGGTATTGACTTCTCACCCGAACTCCATGTACTTGAAAGACAGTACACACCTGACTTCGTAGTTTCGCTACGCGACTTATCACACGTCATGACGAACGCCCGCACCAGGCGTTACAAGAGCGTGTGCAACATTCTTGTCACGACCGTGTCACGAACCGTTACAAGTCGTCACGCAACTGTTACATCACCCCCCTTGTACAGTTCAGCTTGGCCGCAAGCTTAGTCGTCGTGGGAAAGGTCGATAACGCGTGGGACAGGCGTTGAAGAAATGCGTGGGTCGCGGTGTTGTCTTGGACGTCAAGAGCTCCCGACCCCACGTGCATGAATGTTACGTCCGGTGCGAGACGTTCCGCACGACTTGTGCGACAGCTTCGTACGATAATCAGATAAGAGGTCAATAGGACCTCTTGGAGTTCGAATGATAAAGTCAAAGTCAAAGGGGCTGCTCCCTAGTGACGATGTTGAGCGGAAAGTGCCAAAAGCACTGAGACTTATGGAGCTAGAGGTTCCAAGGGGAAGTCCGGAAGACAAACACCGATGTATTCAATAAGTCGAGTCTGAGGTCTACATTGTAGTTACAGCGGACTTATATACGTAATCGAATGGGCGTCTATAGATAAGATAACACCAAGTCATATGGGCCCGAATATACGAAAGCGGAGGGCGTAAAGCCTGGCTTCTGATAGGGAATTAAGTAAGTGTCCGGTCGTAAAGATAAGGGATAAGAGATAGCGAGATAAGAGTCAATCATAGGCAAACAATGGGTCAACAAGTACAAAAGAGGTCACGGGGATGGGAGGAGGGCATGTGACGGATCCCACGATGGAGACGTGATCTGATAGTGGAGTGTGGGCGGTAGAGAGGGATTGTCGTTGGGCAAGTAAAAGAATACGGGCGAAGACGGGGTTCGTAACATCACCCCCTCTTCTGGTTCTAGCAGACCCGGCTAGAAACGACTCGTACCGTCATCATCCTGCACCAGCTCCAGATAATCATCAGCTACATTACGATCGTCCATCGTGTAGTTCTCCTTGTCTTCGTCTTGGGGACATTGGTGAGTGCGGAGAAACCCGTAAGGGCCACGTTGCCCACAGAGGCGGCACAGGTCGTGAATGGGACAGTCCAACTCCCGGTGTCCCGAATTGTGACGCAGGCATTTGCCGCACCATCCGGATGGGTTGTTGATCGTCGGCGCAACCCCTACTCGGCGGAAGATACAAAACCTGCTCCAGTGCAGGTTGCTGCGACAGTGCCGGCACCACTTGCGATTGAGAGGGCAGTTCCAGCTGATGTGGTACTTACTGTCGCACCTCCAGCATGTCTCCCCCCGAGGGTTCTCGTGCATGCGCGGCATCTCGAACCGGTTCGGCAGCAACACCGGGGCAGCCCCTAGCGACCGCGGTGGGAGAGGTCGAGCATAGGTGTCAGCGTACCTCTCAGCAATTGTCTGATATGCGTCCCCCTTTTCCAACCTCTTTCGGATCTCCACTAGCTCCTGCTCGATTTGGAACATTCCGTTGGTCAGCCGAGCCATCATCTTGGCATGTTCTTTGTACTGCCGATTGAGTGTGTTGCGTAGGGTCAGGTTCTTCCGCAGCCTCATTACCTCGGCTTTAAGGCGCGGAAGTCGCATGTCACTCAGTACCTCGTCGATGGCAAAGGCCCGGGGATCTTCGGCGGCCAAGTGCCCCAGCTGCTCATCGGTCATCGTGTGATGCAGACGACCTGTATACCTTTCCTCCAGGTAAACTGGAGCTCCATAAACCGGACCGTCCTTCTTCATGCACCCAGCGACGTCCATCCCTCCGTTGGTGTAGAAGATGTACTTGGCGGTGGCAACGGTCCCGTCGCCCATGGTGATCTCCAATGGGTAGTACGTGGAAGAGTTGGGGTTGTTAAGAAAGAAGGGGAATTCCGGGACCTCATCATCCGATTCCATACCTGCCAGGTCATTTGGGTGTGGCTCCTCACAGTGTTCGAAGTCATCGTTGGGGTTGGGGGATTGGTTTTTAACTCGAGCTTCGGCGGCCTCGTAGTCAATAGGTGAAGAGGGGCGTGTAGAGGGATGGGCGGAGGGGAAATTCTCGACAACTACGGTGGTAGCGGTGAAGGCGTCGACGGCAGCGTTGGCAGCAATGAAGGACATGATTGATTGTATAGTGGTAGGACGTTGCTGGGGAGCATGTACTGGGGAACATCTGGGAGTCTGTTTTTCTCTTTTAATTGTTTTTGGGCGCCTGGGGATGTCGTAAATGGAACTCCGCAATCAGGTCCGGGGCAGAGATACTCCCGGCTGGTTCCCACGAGCTGTCAGAGTCTGGGAAACCTTTCCACTTGATCAGGTAATACAGTTTGCGCCCTCGGCCTTGTCGCTTGGAGTCTAGAATGCGCTCCACTTCCCATTCTTCTTCACCATCGATAAGGTCAGGCGGGGGTCTCGGGAAGTTCTCTCCATGAATGGAGGTTTCCTTATAGGGGGTCAGAAGCTTGGCATGGAAGACTGGATGAATCTTCCATTTCGGCGGCAATTGCAATTCGTAAGATACATCTGACAGCTTCCTCGTGATCTGGAAGGGTCCGTGACGTCGGGGCGCTAGTTTGGCCGAGGGGTGTGATGTATGAATGTTCCTGCCCTCGAGCCATACCCAGTCATTGGTCCGATAAGGTGTGAATGTGCTTGGCTGTGCTGCCTGAAGCTGTTGCGCCTTTACCAGATTTTCATTGGCTGATTGCCGCAGCTCTTCCCATTGGCCTATCCGTTCGGTTACTGATGGGACGCTGGTGGGCTTATCTGTCCATGTGGTGCGTGGGGTCCAGCCCATGATAAGGGAGAAAGGGGTGGATTTTGTCGTTCCATTGGGCCACGAGTTATGAGCGAATTCTGCCGTTGACAGCCATTCCGCCCAGTCGTCCTGCCTGCTGTTGCACCAAAACCGGAGATACTGTTCTAGCCATTGGTTCGTCCGCTCGGACTGTCCGTCTGTTTGTGGATGGTATGCTGTCGAGATGTTCTGTGTGATGTCTAGTGTCTTGCATAGGGCTCTCGCGAATGTCGATGTAAAGCGGGTATCTCGGTCAGAGATGATCTTCTTAGGGAGTCCGTAGTGACGGTATACATGGTTCAGGTATAATTTCGCCACTCCTTCGGCTGTGATAGTTTCGTTACAGGGGATGAAGAGGGCCGCTTTGGAGCAGTCGTGGTCTGTGATTGTAAGGATGGTATCGAATCCTTGTGATCTGGGCAGCTTGACAATGAAGTCCATGGCGATGGTCTGGAAGGGGGTCGATACAGTAGGAGTGATAGGGAACATTGGTGGAACTTTCGGGTGCGTGTTCACCTTGTTTGCTTGACAGGATGCGCATCCTTGTATGTAGCTTTCGATGTCCTTTTTCATATTGGGCCACCAATAGTCTCTCTTGGCCAGGGCGTAGGTGTTGGCGATGCCCGGATGGCCAGCGGAGGGAAGGTCGTGGTGAAAATGGATCACCCCCCTCTTAATGTTGTCACCACCGGTGACAACGAGTCGATCCCCATCTTTCCACCAAAGGCCCTGTATCTCCTTCAAATTGTGCGCATCAGCCCATGAGCGGCATAATTCCTGGTTCATGTTCTGTGACACTTGTGCCCACAGGTCCATGTCATGGAGGCTGACTACGGCGGTCTTCACAAACACTTCCTCAGGAAGAACAGTAACATCATTATTGTCATCCTCTCCGGTATGCATATCCGGTCTTCGTGACAATGCATCGGCTCTCGCATTTTGGCTTCCTGCGATGTGTTTCAGGGTGAAACTATACTCTTCAAGTTCCAAAACTTCTCGCGCTACGCGTCGGCTGATTTTATGGGGTTCCTTCCAATACAGCAAGTTGGAATGATCGGTGTAGATGATAGTTTGATGGGGAGTTCCTGCTAGGTAAGGTCGCCAGTGTCGCAAAGCCTTGACAATGGCCAGGAGCTCTCTATCCCAGATATCATAATTTCGTTCTGCCGGCGAAAAGGTCTCAGAGTAATATGCCACTGGGTGAAGTGTCTGTGTGGTATCTCTTTGGTATAGTACTGCTCCATTTGCGAAGTGAGAGGCGTCTACTTCCAGTTCAAAGGGGCGGCTCAGGTCGGGTTGAATGAGTACCGGCTCTGAGCCGACAATATCTCTAATCTGCTCAAATGCCCGCTGCTGTGTGGCCTCCCAATGCCATGGTATGTCCTTCTTTAAGAGATCATTCAGTGGTCGTGCAATACCGGAAAATCCCTTGACAAAGCGTCGGTAGAAGTTACAGAAGCCAATGAATGATCGGACATCTTTGACACAGGTCGGTACAGGCCATTCTCGAATTCCTTGCACTTTGACGGGATCCATGCGTACTTGTCCCCCTCTAGAATGACTCCCAGGTATTCGACGCTCCGCTGTTCAAAGGAGCATTTGGCGGGTTTAAGATATAAGTCGTGTTCATATAGTATGTCTAGCACCTGGTGCACTCGTTGTCGGTGATGGTTTAGGTCATTTGAGGTGGCTACGAGGATATCATCCATATAGACCACGACCTCTCCAGTAAGAATAAGGTCGCGGAATATGTGGTTCATCATGGACTGAAATGTTGCTGGTGAATTCGTAAGGCCGAAGAACATGACGTTCGGCTCGAACAACCCTTGATTTGTCTTGAACGCCGCTTTACATTGGTCGCCTTCTTTGATCCTGACATTGTTGTAGCCCCATCGTACGTCCATTTTTGAGAAGAGGGACTTGTCCCTCATGGTGTCAATGAGTTCAGAGATCAGTGGCAGGGGGTAGGCATTCTTTACAGTGTACGCATTGATCCTGCGGTAGTCCTGGACAGGTCGCAGTTTGCCGTCCTTCTTTTTGATGAAGAAGAAGGGCGACGCATACTGCGACTTGGATGGGCGAATGTATCCTTTGGCTAGATGTTCTTCCAGGAATTCCGTAAGTGCGGCTTGTTCGGACTGGGACAGAGGGTAGATTTTACAGTCTATGGCAGCCGGTGTGTCAGGGAGAAGGTCAATGGCATGATCCCATGGCCGCTCTGGAGGAAAGCGATGTGACTCTTCCTCGGAGAATACCTTCCAATGCCGCTGATAAACATCTGGCACTATCTCATGGTAGGTCTTCTCATTCTGTCCTTGTACTGCCTTCTGGGCCAGTTCTGATGCTTTGGTGACGTAGCAGTAGCCAGGGTCTTCTTCTGTATGCGCGACCCGTATTACTGGATGCCGGATTGCATAATCATACCCTATTGACGTAATGATAGTAGGATATGATTCTTTATCCATTGTCGCATCCGCCCAGTTGATCTTGGGTTCGAACGCGGCAAGCCACGGGTATCCTAGGATAAGATCTTCGTCTCCTAGGTCCGTAATTAGGAAACGAATGTTTTTTGTAGCCTCTCCAACCTGGACCTTTAGATCCGTATAGTGAGTGATTTTGCCAGCGCGATTGGCTGTTCCGTCAATATTCCAGATATTCTTTTCCTGGGGAAGTGCCAGCTGTCCCAAACCCATGGTTTTAACTAGTCGTGGGTGAATAAAATTGTCCGTGGCTCCAGAGTCCACTAAAATATCTCGGTCGGCCGTCCTCTGTGTAGTTTCAAATGGACTGGTATTTTCAATGATTTGAATCGACTAGCATACACAGAGGTAACATGGAGTGCTCGTGCCCAGGCCGATGGGTTTGAGCCTAACAAAAATCCTTTTTCGCAAACGCCTTTTCTACCAGTATGGCGCGCACTTCCTCACTCTCCTTCATCATGTTGGCCCATATATCCTGAGCCTTCTCTTCTTTCGACCGCTTATCCACAGAAGGGGGGTTGTTTTGGACGGGGTGTTCTGGCATTATGGTGGCAGCGGCGACTCGTGCCTCCTTCTTTGGACAGTTCCGGGACATGTGTCCCAGTGCTCTGCAACGGAAGCAGCGCCCTTCTTTCATCAGCGTCTGCCTTTCGTCTTCCGTAAGTGCTGCCCGAGCTTGGGCCCGATCTGCAGAGGTGTCCATAGCATTTGGATCTCTCTGGCCATGTGGGGCAGGCTTTACTCCGAATGCTGCCTTCCACTGATCTCGGGTTTTGCCTTTCTTGGTGTCGACTCCAAACCTTGTCTGGAAGTCGAGATAGTCTTGTTGCTGCCTCCGAGCAGCATCAACCCAAGTGTCCCAGTCGTGAGGATGATGGAATTGAATAATGTTTTTGACTAGGGGGTTGGGCAAACCTTGCGAAAAGAGGTCTAATGTTGCCTCTTCGTCGGTATCGTAGCCGGCTCTGTTGGCTAGGCTTCTGAACTTGGCGACGTATGCGTCAAGTTCTCCCTTCTCCATTCTAAGGGACTTTAGTTCCCGGGCTGCTTTCTGCTTGGCCTGTCCATCTGTGAAGGCGTCCTTGAACCTTTCTGCTATGGTCTCCCAAAGACCTTCGCTTGTGGTTCGTCGCCCACTCTCAACCTGCTCATTCAGCCACTCCAACTGTTCCATAGTCCAGTCATCCACTGCATCCCCTCGAATTAGGGAAAGAAACAGATTGGCACGTTGGAATGGGTTGACAATCTGTGGGACATCGTGGTTGAAGTTCTTGAATGTCGTGAATTCCAACATGAACTTCTTGCTTTGTGAACGGTCCCCAGTGAACGTTTGGGGCAACACTCCGGACAGACGTCCGGAGGGCGGGGGGATGTTTGGTGGTGGTGCCACAGGGGCTGGTGGGGCGGGGTCTGGAAGTTGGGCGGCGATGGTAGACATGTTCTGGTAAAACGGGGTGACGGTGTTGGTGGATTGTATAGAGATCTGGGGAGTTGTCAAAGCAGGGGCTCTGAACGTGACAACTTCGGGCGCAACTGGGGCTGTAGACGACGCTAATACCAGTGCTTCTTCGCTATGTTCTTCTACGTACTCCTCTGGTTCGGAGTCCGTGACAATGGCCGGGGGATTTTCTCTCCACGGGCCTAGTCCAAATTCGGGTGGGGCAGGTCCTGTAGTGACCCAAGAGTGTCGGCTGTCCGAGTATCGGATGCGATACCAAACTCTCTTTTCGTCGTCGTATTCTACCGGTTGGTATCTTCCGTTGTGATAGACGTAGTATCCAAACTCGGACTCAAAGTCTTTCCAGGTGGCAGAGCCAAGTACTTGCTGTGAAAGATTATGCTCGTCCCTGCGTTCGATAAGTTCTTCCCGGAAGAGGGTCTGACTGCGGCTGGAAGCCACTGTGAGAGACTCGACTTGATGTTACGTCCGGTGCGAGACGTTCCGCACGACTTGTGCGACAGCTTCGTACGATAATCAGATAAGAGGTCAATAGGACCTCTTGGAGTTCGAATGATAAAGTCAAAGTCAAAGGGGCTGCTCCCTAGTGACGATGTTGAGCGGAAAGTGCCAAAAGCACTGAGACTTATGGAGCTAGAGGTTCCAAGGGGAAGTCCGGAAGACAAACACCGATGTATTCAATAAGTCGAGTCTGAGGTCTACATTGTAGTTACAGCGGACTTATATACGTAATCGAATGGGCGTCTATAGATAAGATAACACCAAGTCATATGGGCCCGAATATACGAAAGCGGAGGGCGTAAAGCCTGGCTTCTGATAGGGAATTAAGTAAGTGTCCGGTCGTAAAGATAAGGGATAAGAGATAGCGAGATAAGAGTCAATCATAGGCAAACAATGGGTCAACAAGTACAAAAGAGGTCACGGGGATGGGAGGAGGGCATGTGACGGATCCCACGATGGAGACGTGATCTGATAGTGGAGTGTGGGCGGTAGAGAGGGATTGTCGTTGGGCAAGTAAAAGAATACGGGCGAAGACGGGGTTCGTAACAATGAAGTATTGCACGAAGTTCAGGGTGTGGTGTGTAAAGGATTGCCTCGTCCGGGTGCATTGGGCAGTCCCAAGCGTAGGCGTAGGTTAGATAAGGGAAAAGGCGATAATAAACATCACCTCTAGACAGTGCCTGGACTGTGGTTCGAATATCGTGATGCGTTTGGTCCGCCTGTCGTCGCCAGTGCGCTAGCTCGCGATGTATGGTGTCAAGTCGTCATGTGGCATGCCGGTAGCGCAAAACTTCGGCCCAGACTCCGGGGTCGCGAAGGTCATCCAGTGCTGAGCTAACCAGGAGCGTGTAATCTTGGTCTGCCTCAAAGAGGTGTTGTTGGGCCTGATTGAGGATTGGGTTTGTGCCGTGCGTATATCGAGGGTGAGAGCGAGTATGTAGAGGGAAGTAAAAGATAGGCTGATGGGCCCCCATGGTACAGGCAATCCGAGGGTCTGTGCGTTGATATTCAAAGGCAATATAACGGGCTTCCACCATATGTCCCCAGTTGTCGGCAATCTCTTGAGGGAAGTGGAAGGGTGAGTTCTTATGGTTGTGTTCGAACGGGGCGCCTGGATTATTGTATCTATTGGCGTTGTCTGCGTCTGGACTAATCACCCCAACTCCAGGTAGTTGACTCAATGCTGAGGGCGCTGGTTCATAATCGTCTGGGTACTTGCCATCTTCAATAGTGGTGTCAGCCTCCAGACGCGTTCTAGTCCCTTGAAGTATGGTCAGCACGCGATCGTGAGCCTCCAGTTTGGAATTCTGAGTATGGTTGGCTAGTGTTATGGAGTCAGTTGTGTTCTGGGTAGGGTTATTTTCCATGGTAGACGCGAAGTGGGTAGCGGGGGTGGATGATGTCGGGGTCGGGGGAAGCATGGGGGCGTTGTCAGGGTACTTGAGTGTTACGCTCAGCGGAGCGTTCTGTGCGGCGTGCA
The DNA here is from genome assembly GCA_022496185.1 of Multifurca ochricompacta. NCBI lineage: Eukaryota > Fungi > Basidiomycota > Agaricomycetes > Russulales > Russulaceae > Multifurca > Multifurca ochricompacta. The sequence continues at coordinate 152,931 of WTXG01000028.1, read as the reverse complement.
CGGGTCGGCACAGGTCCATTACCTCAGCCACGAGCCTAGCACAATAAGGCTAGACTCTGGGCACTGTCTAGCTTCGGAATTGGTCAAGGTTTGGTGCTATAATCAAGCACAGAGGGAGACGGGATGAGCCAGCCAAAGGGAGCTAATCCCCTAAGGCTGTTAAGTGGGGACAGGGCCCAGCTGCTGTGCCGGAAGCACACCAAGTGCACTGGAGCCCTTAGGGAGTGGCAAAGGGGTTCAAAAGGAAGGGTACACACCCATTGCCAGAGGCAATGGGGGTCCCTGCAGGGATCTCAAGGACGCAAAAAAGGGGGAAAAGGCTTCTGATGTATTGGGGTCTAAGATCTCTAGGCTGAAGGCCCAAGAGGTCAAATCTAGGGTTGTACAAACTGTCTACAGGGTCTTATATACTGTATGGGGATCTGGTTTGTAGCTAATCAGGAACAGGGTCAGAGTCCTTATCATCCAATAGCAGATAAGATGTCAAAGATAGTCCATGATAAGGATAAGCCTTATCAGAAGCATAATCATGTGGGACAGCCCCACAGGAGTCATATCAGTGTGGGAGGATTCCCACCAGGGTCAGGGGTAGATGGGGAGATAACAGGTCCCACAGGAGTCAGGGTGGATGTGGGAATACTCCCACAGGAATCAGAGAAGTGAATGATAAGCCAGATGGGCCATGTGATCAGAAAGGGTAAATGATCAGATGAAGATGCTGTGATCAGGGTCAGGGATCACATGGTCCAAAGTCACATGGTCAGGGATCACATGGTCAAGGATCACATGGTCAAGGATCACATGGTCAAGGATCACATGGTCAAGGATCACATGGTCAAGGATCACATGGCCAAGGGTCACATGGCCAGGAGTCACATGACTGGCAGAGGGTCAAGTACAAGCCAAAGTCATCTAGTTGTCTGGACTGGTCAGATTGGCAGGGACAATGTCAGGGGCAGTGGCCAAGGCATAAGCCAAGGCAGCAAGGAAGGGTGGTGTACATCCAACAGTGTAGCAGCTTAACTACCAGCAGGTTAGGTGTAAATGGTGGCATGGGAGGTCAGTCCTATGAACAATGTCACAGGAATCAGGGTAGGGTCCTGGGCACACAGGCCACAGGCATCAGGAAGGTCCCAAGGCAGCATACCAAGGGCATCAGGGAGTGGTCCAGAGAAGGGGAAAGTCAAGGATGGTGCAAAGAATAAGGCATGGTGTGCAGGGCCAGGAAAAAGAGTAGGGTCATAACATTGAGGGCTCCTAGAGTGGCGGCGTCATTGATGGCCTCTATGGTTGGCCTGATGATGGTCATATCTGCAAGGTGAAGAGGGTTGTAATTGGAAGATGTCATCCTGGGAACAGGTTTAGTTAGCTTTCGTGGTCGGAAAAGACGTGTGGTGCGTTTCGTGCGAGCCAGAGTGAGAAAATTTGTGGAGGTAGGGAATTGGGTCTGGGATCAGTGAAATTTACTCCCTCCTTAAGTGTGGTGCCGACCCTGGCGCCGTGACAGCGAGGTATTGTAGGACTTGAGGAGGTCCGGTGCATGGCAATCCACCTCATCTACCCATGAGTTGTCACTCGCTGGGTAACCTTTCCAGCTGACAAGGTACTGCAATGTTTTCGATCGGCCATGTGTGCGATGATTCAAAATCACGTCTATTTCATACTCTTCCTCCTGATTGATGAGGTCGGGCGGGGGCCTTGCATAGTTAGGACCATGTGCATCAGTTTCTTGATAAGGAGTTAAGAGATCGATATGAAATACGTTGTGGATCTTCATGTGTGTCGGCAAATTCAATCGATAGGCCACTGGGGAGATACAGGTTGTTATTTCGAACGGTCCATACCGTCGAGGGGCTAGTTTGGTGGAAGGAAAGTGTGTTTTGAGGTGCTTTCCTTCTAACCACACTTGTGTTCCGATTTCTAGCTGTGGGCGGATCGGTTGTTCCTTAGTTGTCTTAAAAGCAGCCTCCGCACGGGTTCGCGCGTCTCGAAGATCGCGCAATCGCTCGTCTACCTGTGGAACAGTCGTCTCACCCATCTCCGCCTTCCAGTCAAATGTCATGCCATGGATTAGTGAGTGTGGAGAGAGCTTCGTTTTGTCGTGCGGCCACGAGTTGTGCACGTACTCGGCGAGAGGTAAGTATTCGGGCCATTTATACTGATCGTCTCCTAGCCAAAGTCTTAGGTATTGTTCTAGCCAAAGGTTCATACGTTCGCTGGAACCATCAGTTTGAGGGTGGAATGCTGTAGACAGGTTTTGTTTGATCTGAAGAGCGTTTGCCAGTGCCCGCGAGAAGTGCGATGTGAAGCGCGGATCGCGATCCAAGATAATGCGTCTTGGAATTCCGAAGAATGGGAAGAGGTGATGGTAGTATAGGGTGGCAACACCTTCTCCAGTGATGTCCTTAGAGCAGGGTATAAAGCGCGCGGCTTTTGAGCACCCTTGGTCGACCACAGTCAGTACAGCGTCATATTTTCTGGTTGGTGGGAGATCCGTAATTAGATCTATAGCAATATATTGAAATGGTCCGGTCGTCGCCGGTACGTCCATTGGGAAGGTCAGCACTTTCTTCGTAAGCTTTGGCTTATTCTCTTGACATTTAGCACATCCTCTGACATAATCACGTACAAATTCTTTGAGATCGTGTCCCTCATATTCGCGCTGCACCCCTCGTGTGGTTTTGTCTATGCCCGGGTGTCCCGCTAGGACGTGATCATGATATCGTTGGAGTACCTCACGTCGTTCGGCAAGGGTGCTAGGGAATGGGTGTTTTTCCAATTGAGACGTCTTAATGAACAACTCTGATGGGAGCATTGTAATTTCTTCGTTGTTGTCCGTGCCATGATCGGCATCTGGTTGGCACGAAAGCATATCTGCAACTGTGTGAAGCTTTCCTGGGACATGCTCCAGTGTAAAGTCGAAATCAGCGAGTTCCTGGAGCCATCTGGCTTGCTGGCGATTTAATTTTTGTGGTTCCTTGAAGTACTGGAGGTTATTATGATTGGTGCGTACTTGTACTTTGTGCTTGGCACCTAGGAGATATTGCCACCAAGATCTAAAGGCAATGATGATTGCAAACAATTCATGATCATAGATGTCCCAATTTCGTTGCGTCGCATCAAGAGTCTTTGATAAGTAGGCAACAGGATGGAGTCGTCCCTCCTGATCCTTTTGACTGAGTGTCACTCCTAGTGCGTATCCCGAGGCATCAGCATCTACAATAAAGGGCTCTTCGAAGTTTGGTTGCATCAATACTGGTTTAGAGGTGACTCGCTGCTTGAGGGTATCAAATGCTCCTTGTTCTATGGCAGTCCACATCCAGGGGTTCTTTGCGCTCGTGAGGGCATTCAATGGTGCTGCAATCTTACTGAATCCTTGAATAAATTGTCGGTAGAACTGACAAAATCCTAGGAATGACCGGATTTCCTTCACCGTTTTGGGTACCTTCCAGGTAGCGACGCCCTCAACTTTAATTGGATCCATGTGTACTTGATTTCCTTCGAGGATAAGTCCGAGATACTCTATGCGCATCTGCTCAAAAGTGCATTTCTCCAGTTTAAGATAGAGATCTAACTTATTGAGCTTATCCAAGACACAATGTACTTTAGATTGATGGTTCCGGAGGTCGTGATCAGTGTGAATAAGAATGTCATCCATGTAAACGGTGAACCAGGCTTTCCCTGTTTTGTCTCGCTCATTAAGTTCATCCCTAAACTCTGCATTCATCATGGTCTGAAACATGGCCGGGGAGTTTGTTAGACCAAAGAACATAACGTTAGGTTCGTATAGACCACGATTTGTTTTGAAAGCTGCCTTCCACCGATCTTCAGGGGCGATGCGGATGTTGTTATACCCCCAGCGAACATCCATCTTTGTAAATAGGGTACTTCCGCAGACTCGATCTATGAGTTCGGGGATGAGTGGCAGGGGATAAGTGTTTTGGATCGTCCACTCATTGAGCTTGCAATAGTCTTGAACCGGTCTTAGCTTTCCATCCTTTTTCTTGATAAAAAAGAATGGAGATGCATATGGGGATTTAGACTCCTGAATGTACCCCTTCTGCAAATGTTCCTCCAAGAATTTACTCAATGCGTCTTGCTCTCCCGGTCCTAAGGGATAGATCTTACAGTCGAGCGTTGCCGGAGCCTCTGGTTTTAGTTCAATCCGATGATCCCAAGGTCTGGCTTCCAGGAACCGTTGAGCCTCTTGATCGCTGAACACTTTCTGATGTCGATGATACTCCAGGGGTACTATCTGATCCCAAGAGCGCTCTAGGTCATCCTTCGCTTTAATCGCCAGCTCCTGGGCTATATTGAGTTGCTTAATGTGTTCACCAGGTATGTTAAGTCGGATAGACTGCATAAGATGTCCTCGTGTCCAATCTATAGGCGGGTTACTGGCAGCAAACCATGGATATCCTAAAATCATCTGGTCTGTCCCAATTGATGCAATATAGAACCGATGTCGTCTAAGTTTATCATCAGTGATTACGTCGAGGTCAACGTATTGATCGATGTTTCGAGTGGCGTTAGGTGTTCTGTCTGTGTTTCGTAGTTTCTTCGGAATTGTGAGCCGTTTAGTTGGTAGTCGGTATCTGACAACTGTTCTATAGTTAATAAAGTTCTCTGTTGCACCACTATCAACAAGTGCTTCTATGTTGGCCATTTCTTTCACACCATGTACAGGAATGGATATTTTCATTGCTCGGATTGGTGAAATGAATACATGGTGCAAAACTAACACTTGAATGAAGGCCGCGTCACTCAAGCAATATAAAAATCCTCATTGTCCTTGAATTGATTTTGTAACTCTAGGCGTTGATCGTCGGTCATCGTTTTCAAAGCGGTCGCGAGCGCTGCAATGTCGATTGCGGATTTGGATTCGGTTGATCCGGTGGGTACCGTCGCAGTCGTCGGAGTGATCTCAGTGATAGTGGTGGTCCGAGCCGGCGCGGTCGTCGTCACTTGAGGTGTCTTGTTTGGGCAATCTCGAACGAGGTGTCCTCGCCATCCACATTTGAAGCATCGGCCTTCCTTCTTATAGCATTCCTTGTCCTCTGTGGTAACAGCCTTTTTGATGACATCGACATCCATCGCGTTTGGGTCGTGTCTATGTTACGAACCCCGTCTTCGCCCGTATTCTTTTTCTTGCCCAACGACAATCCCTCTCTACCGCCCGCACTCCATTATCAGATCACGTCTCCATCGTGGGATCCATCACATGCTCTTCGTCCATCCCCGTGACCTTCTTGCTCGTTCATGTTTACCTACCGCTATCTTCGTTATCGCTTATCCTCTTATCATACGACCGGACACTTACTTAATACCCTATCAGAAGCTAGGCTTTATGCCCTCCGCTTTTGGATATTTGGGCCCACCTGACTCCGTTTCCTTATCTCGTAGACGCCCACTGAATTACGTATATAAGTCCGCTGTAGCTACCCTGTAGACCTCAGACTCGACTTATTGAATACATCAGTGTTTGTCTTCTGGACTTCCCCTTGAAATCTCTGACTCGAACATCTCAGTGCTTTTGGCACTTCCCACTCAACATCGTCACTAGGGAACAGCCCCTTTGGCATTGACTCATCCATTTGAACTCCAAGAGGCCCTATTGACCTCTTACCTGAATAACGTACAAAGCTGTCGCACAAGTCGTGCAGAACGTCTCACACCGGACGTAACAGTCTACGAGGAAGCATGAATTTGTTCCCTCGGTTGTTGTTTCTATTGCCAATTGGTGCTTTATCGCCAAACATACGCTGCATAAAGATCCAGTTGGCGTGATGCTTTCGTGCTGATTCTGCCGTGTTGTCAAATGTCTGGGGGGTGTCCTGGGTGACCATGGTTTGTACGAGTTGTCGTGGTAACCCTTTAAGGAAGTTTTGGTGCGTCGCGGGGTCATCCAGGTACAACTCAGCCCGAGCTGCGAGACTTCGGAAGTCGGCTATGTAGTCATCAATATTTCCACCTGTCATTCTCAAATTTGCTAATTCCTGTAATGCCTTTTGTCCTGCGGCTACATCGGCAAAGGCCGTCAGGAATGTTTGTCAGAACTTCTCCCACGGGTGCAGCTCTATAATTTTGGAGTGGGACACGTTGGCTAACCACCTCATTTGTTCCGTCACCCATCAGCTAACTTTGGGACCTCTAATCAAGGCCAATATGTATGATATTTTCGATATCTCGTTTTTCATGACTGTGGCCTCGGTGTTCAAGAAGATATGAAGCTCTACCTGGGTCCACCAGTCATCGGCTGTCGCTCGGTTTCCGTCGAAGAACGGGGGTGGTACCCCTTCGATTCGTCCTCCGGTCGTGCTTCCTTTAGGTGTGGCGAGTATCGCGGTAGGTCCTCCGCCTGGGTCTTCTGGACTAACTGAACATTGTCTCTGTTTAGGTTGTGGTTCTGGAAGGGTCGTCATTTCTGTGGGATCTATATCGACGGGTAGGGCTTCGAATAGCAGCTGGAGAACCTGTTCGGTTAGTGGGGTTCTGGTGGTGCTAGGTGCGTTAAGTCCTGTTTCGTGAGGAGCTACTCTGATGGCTTCAATTTGTCCTCTATTAGGGCAGACGTGATACCAAGTCCCTTGGTAGAGGTCGACGGCGATACAGGTAGTCCTGTAGGGAACCCAGTATCCTCGGAAAGGTGCATTTTCTTGTCTGATCTCTAACCAACGCGCGTTTCCCTTTAGCTCTGGTTCAACGTCGTCGGTTAATCGTGTGGGGAGGATGAATGGGAATGAAGTTGCCACAGCTGCAAGATGGGTGTCAATGGATGTCAATGAGGGTTCCTGGAGCAGTCCTGCTTCCAGTCGAGGTTCAAGGAGAAAGTCGGGGTTCACAGGTTCGTTGCGGGAGACGCTTTCGGTCGGGGAATCGCTTGCCAGGAGGGCAAAGCGGTTTCGTGTCGCAGGTGAGGTTATTTCAAGGGGCGGTGTTACTGATCCTTCCGCTTCTAGGTTTTGTTCCGGTGACAGGTACTCAAGAGATTCGTTGTCAGACGGCGTCTGAGGTTCCCTTGCGGAATAAGACATCGTTAATTGGAGGTCAGGCAAGGAGACGCGTCGTCGTCACCTTGCGGTGTCGGGTGAGTAATTCGGTTTCTAAGATCTGGAAGTCTGTTCTAATGTCACAGCCAGATGCCTGCTGTGTCCAGTCGCGTTTTCGGTGTCCGAAGGCCCTCAAGATCCGGGCGCACTCAAGATTCAAGTTCTAGTAAAGAAGATCCAGTTCAGGTCAACGTTTCAAGTGCCCACAATGATATGGAGGGGGCGTGTGCAGAAAACGAGTCGAAGGCAGCGGCAATAGGCCCTGCTAAGCTACTGGGAAGAAGACTTGTTACGAACAGGGCCCAGCAGCCCTATTTTCTTTACCCTCCCTAACAGAGACCCCACTCGCCCACCGACATTACACTTCCTTATTACGTCTCCATTGTGGGATCCCTCACATGCACTCCTCCCATCCCCGTGACTGTTGTTTGGACTTGTATATGTACTGTTTGCCTATGCTTGTCTCTTTTACTTCGTTATCTTCTTATCTTACGACCGGACACTTACTTAGTTCCCTATCAGAAGCCAGGCTTTACGCCCTCCGCTTTCAGATATTCGGGCCCACTTGACTCCATATCCTTATCTCTTAGATGCCCACTGAGTTACGTATATAAGTCCGCAGTAGCTACCTTGTAGACCCTAGACTCGACTTATTGAATACATCGGTGTTTGTCTTCTGGACTCCCCCTTGAAACCTTTGACTCGATCGTCTCAGTGCTTTCGGCACTTTCCACTCAACATCGTCACTAGGGAACAGCCCCTTTGACTTTGACTCATCCATTCTAAAACTCCAAGAAGTCCTATTGGCTTCTTATCTGAACAGACATACAGGAGCTGTCGCACAAGTCGTGCAGGATGTCTCACACCGGACGTAACAAGACTCCTCAAGCTGCTACTTAGGGAGTTCAAGTGGGGTTCTATGAAGTCGAATGCACCTGTATTAGATACAAGAGAACAGACTTAAGGTCTGTCTCTGTGATCTAAGTAGCTTAAATACAGTTTTGAGAAGTCAAATCAAAGAGAGGCACATCAGAAGATCTAAGCTAATCAGAAGGTTCTGATAGGTATCCCCAGTAGTCATAGATTCCAGGGGTTAGGCCCTGGAGTGAGATAGAATAGGATAAGAGTAAGCAAGAGGGGTTGCGCCCTCAATAAAGAAAATATAGTAGAACAATCATATTCAGAGATCAGAGCGCGTGCGACATTCTTGTCATGACCGTGTCACGAACCATTACGAGTCGTCATGCAACTGTTACAGAACATCTCCACAGCATATCACCCTCAGACAGATGGCCAATCAGAGCGTACGAACCAGTGGCTAGAGCAATATCTTCGATTTTGGTGTAACGAATGACAGAATGACTGGGCAGAGTGGCTGGCAACGGCTGAGTTCGCACATAATAGCTGGCCAAATGGAACAACGAAAGCCACTCCCTTCTCCCTTATTATGGGATGGGACCCTTGCACCACGTGGACAGATAAACCCACGAATGTACCATCTGTGACACAGCGTATTGGCCAATGGGAAGAGATACGGGAATCGGCCAATAGAAATCTTCAGAAGGCGCAAAGGACCCTGGCCGAGAAGCCTACTAAGTTTATGCCCTACCAAGTCGGAGACCAGGTCTGGCTGGAAGGGCGCAATATCCACACATCGCACCCAACAGCGAAATTAGCTCCCCGATGACATGGCCCCTTTGTAATTGAACAGAAGCTCTCAGACGTCATGTACAAGCTCATGTTACCTATCACCTGGAAAATACATCCCGTCTTCCATGCCGGTCTTTTGACACCGTACAAAGAAACTCCCATTCATGGACAGAATTTTCCCAGACCTCCCCCTGACCTAGTTGATGGAGAGCCGGAATGGGAAGTAGAACGTATCGCGGATGCAAAATGGAAGGGTCGAGGGCGCAATCAGAAGCTCCATTATTTGATCAAATGGAAGGGATTCCCAGATGCCAACAACTCATGGGAACCTGCTGCGGATGTCTTTGCGCCCAGGCTCATCGAGGACTTCTACAGGCGCCACCCAGAGGCAGATAAAGAGCCAGAGAAAATACAAGCCACCGAACAGTTCTCTCCCCCACAACTGACCAGAAACCCATCCATGTCGTCATCCAAGATCCATACCTCTGCTGCCATCGATGCGTTTCCCGTACTTACTCCTGTGCATCCTCCTTCTCGCCCACTTTCTCCTATTGACTACGATGCGACCACCCAAGTGGCCCAAGGGGACAGAATCATCAACATCGACAAAGATTTTAATCTGCCCAAACACCCCCATCCCAATGACCTGATCAATGTGGATTTTGGTGATGAGTCCCCCAAGTTCCCTTTCTTCCCCAACGACCCCAACTCCCAGTTTTATTTCCCACTCATGATCCCATCATCCAAGAATGACAGCACTACAGAAGTGGCCAAATATATTTATTACACCAACGAAGGTATGGATGTGGCTGGATGCTTGAAGAAAGGAGGACCTGTCTATGGAGCCCCAGTCTATCTAGAGGAAAAGAACATCAATCGGCTACACTACGTCCTAGGACCCAAACATTTGCAACACCTCTCAGCCCACAATCCACGTGCCTTCGCGATTAATGAAGTACTTCAGGACCTACGAATGCTGCGACTGACTGCTGAGATTGCATGACTCTGCAAGTTCCAAGCGCTCCGGGACAACTTGGAGATGCAACGTCGCAACTATGAGCAACAAATGGTAAAAATCAACCAAGGGGTCTTCGACATAGAGCATCACCTGGCGAGCATCAGGACAAGATTGGAACGGGGGGAGGCATATCAGATCATTTCCAAACGGTACACCGATATTTTTGCATGACCACTCCCTCGTCGCCACCTTGATCTTGCGCCCCGACTTAATCCCCACTGCTTCGAAATGCCACGTCTCCATGAAAATCCCAATGGCAAGCTTTGCTGGCATTGCAGCAGCAAGTACCATCTCAGCTGGTGCTGCCCCACAGCCAAGAAACGCTGTTGACATTGCCAGAGCACCTCACACTGGAGTCGCCAATGTCTGTTCCAACGACTCACGCAGGCCCCCACTGTCCAGAATCCCTCTGGATGGTGCAGCAAGTGCCTCTCCCACAACACCAGTCACCGAGAAATCAACTGTCATGTTTACGACAGCTGCTTTCACTGTGGGAGACAAGGGCCCTACGGTTTTCTATGAACACACGTTTGCCCCACAGATGAAGAAAAGGAGAATTATGATGTGGACCACTACACTGTAGCCAATGACTATCTCTCCTTGGTCCAGGATGACAATGGTATGCCAATCTAGCTGGCTCTGCTAGGACTTAGAGAGGGGGTAATGTTACGAACCCCGCTGCATCATCTGTTTCCTTTTCTCCATCACGTGACGTGTTGTTTGGCCATGCTTGCCCCTTTGTTGACTGTGTTATGACTTCCTTTGTACCTGTTTATCCCTTATCTTTGACCCGGGCTGTGCTTATCTTTGACTCATACTTTACACAAGGACTCTTATGTATTTTCCCACCAGAATCACGACTATACCGGATCTGTCTACATATATTCTCACCTGGCCCACACTGACTCTGTTCCCCACTAGGTTATATTATGACTTTGTTGATACATTGAGTACGGTACTCTGATTCAGACTCCAACCTCTATTACATATATAAGGCCTGCCTAGATAGCCTGTATACCTTAGACTCAACTTCTTAATCAACTTGGTGCATTACCTTCTGGGTGATCTCTAAAGCCCAACTCTTGAATCGTCTCAGTGCTTTTGGCACTCTTCCACTCACCAGTACTACGGGATTAGCTCCTTAGTATTGACTTCTCATTTGACCTCTGTGTACTTGAAAGACAGTACACACCTGACTTCGTAGTTCCGCTACGCGACTTATCACACGTTGTGACAAACGCCCGCACCAGGCATTACACAGTGCTTCTTCACTAGGTTCTTCTACGTACTCTTCTGGTTCAGAGTCCGTGATAATGGCTGGGGGATTTTCTCTCCACGGTCCTAATCCAAATTCAGGTGGGGCGGGTCCTGTAGTAACCCAAGAGTGTCGGCTATCCGAGTATCGGATACGATACCAAACTCTTTTCTTGTTGTTGTATTCTACCAGTTGGTATCTTCCATTGTAATAGACATAGTATCCAAACTCGGACTCAAAATCTTTCCAGGTGGCAGAGCCAAGTACTTGCTGTGAAAGATTATTCTCGTCTCTGCATTCAATGAGTTCTTCTCAAAAGAGGGTCTGACTGCAGCTGGAAGCCACGATGAGAGACTTGACTTGATGTTACATCTGGTGCAGGACGTTCCACACGACTTGTGTGACAGTTCGATCTGCGGATTCAGGTAGGGAATCAATAAGACTCCCTGGAGTTCGGGTGAGGTGAGTCAAAGTCCGAAGGGCTGCCCCTTGAGACAATGTTGAGTGGAAAGTGCCAAAAGCACTGAGACGAACGAGTCAGGGATTCAAAGGGGATGTCCAGAAAACAAGCACTGATGTATTCAATAAGTCAAGTCTGAGGTCTACCATGTAGCTACAGCGGACTTATATATGTAATCAAATGAGCGTCTACAAGATAAGGGACTAGGATCAGGTGGGCCCGAATGTTACGCCCGGTGCAGGACGTTCCACACGACTTGTGTGACAGCGCGGTTCGTAGGTTCAGATAAGAAACCAATAAGGCCTCTTGGAGATGAGATGGGATGAGTCAAAGTCAAAGGGGCGCTCCCTAAGACGATGTTGAACAGGAAAGTACCAGAAGTACTTGAGACAACTGAGTCAGAGATCAAAGGGGATGTCCAGAAGACAGGCACCGATGTATTCAATAAGTCAAGTCTGAGGTCTACAGTGTAGCTACAGCGGACTTATATACGTAACTCGATGGGCGTCTACGAGATAAGGACACGGAGTCAAGTGGGCCCAAATATATGGAAGCGGACAGCGTAAAGTCTAGCTTCTGATAGGGTATTAAGTAAGTGTCTGGTCATAAAGATAGGGAGATAACAAGATAAGAGTCAAAGGGTCAAACACAAGTATACAGTACGTCAACAAGTTCAAAGCGAGTCACGGGGATGGAAGTAAAGCACGTGATGGATCCCAGGATGGAGATGTGATTGAGAAGTGCAAAGTGGGTGGCAAGGAGGGGTTGTCGTTGGGGAGTAAAAAGAAAACAGGGACAGACAGTAGAGGTTGTAACATCACCCCCTCTTCTGGTTCTAGCAGACCCGGCTAGAAACGACTCGTACCGTCATCATCCTGTACCAGCTCCAAGTAGTCATCAGCTACATTATGATCATCCATTGTATAGTTCTCCTTGTCTTCGTCCTGGGGGCATTGGTGAGTGCGGAGGAATCCATAGGGGCCGCGTCGACCACACAAGCAGCACAGATCGTGGACAGGGCAGTCCAACTCTCGGTGCCCTGCATTGTGACGCAGGCACTTGCCACACCATGCGGACGGGTTGTTGATCGTCAGGGCGACTCCCATTCGGCGGAAGATACAGAACCTGCTCCAGTGCAGGTTGCTGCGACAGTGCCGACACCATTTGCGATTGAGGGGACAGTTCCAGCTGATGTGATACTTGCTATCACAACGCCAGCACGTCTCTCCTCGAGGGTTCTCGTGCATACGTGGCATCTCAAACCGATTCGGCAGTAACACGGGAGCAGCCCCCAATGATCGTGGGGGCAGGGGTCGGGCGTATGTGTCGGCGTACCTTTCCGCGATTGTCTGATAAGCATCCCCCTTTTCCAACCTCTTTCGAATCTCCACCAATTCCTGCTCGACCTGAAACATCCCGTTGGTCAGCCGGGCCATCATCTTCGCGTGTTCTTTGTACTGTTGGTTGAGTGTTTTGCGTAAAGTTAGATTCTTCTGCAGCCTCATTACCTCAGCTTTGAGGCGCAGAAGTCACATGTCACTCAGCACTTCGTCGATGGCAAAGGCCCGCGAGTCTTCAGCAGCCAGGTGCCCCAGCTGTTCGTCGGTCATGGTGTGATGCAGACGACCAGTGTACCTTTCTTCCAGATAGACTGGAGCTCCATAAACGGGACCGTCCTTTTTCATGCATCCGGCCACATCCATTCCTCCATTGGTGTAGAAAATGTATTTGGCGATCGCAACTGTCCCGTCACCCATGGTGATCTCCAACGGGTAGTACGTGGAGGAGTTCGGGTTGTTAACGAAAAAGGGGAATTCAGGGACCTCGTCATCCGACTCCATACCTATCAGGTCATTTGGATGCGGTTCTTCACAGTGTTCAAAGTCATTGTTGGGGTTAGGAGACTGGTTCTTGACTCGGGCTTCAGCGACCTCGTAGTCGATGGGTGAGGAGGGACGTGTGGAAGGGTGAGCGGAAGGGAAGTTCTCGACAACTACTGTGGTAGCGGCGAAAGTGTCAATGGCGGCGTTGGCAGCGGTGAAAGACATAATGGATTCGATAGTTGTAGGATGTTGCTGTGAGAGCATGTACTGGGGATTTTCTTGGGATCTGGGTCATCTTTTAACTGTTCTTGGGCGCTTCTGGGTGTCGGTCATGGAACTCCGAGATAAGGGCCGGGGCAAAGATATTCCCGGCGGGCTCCCACGAGTTGTCAGAGTCTGGGAATCCCTTCCACTTGATTAGGTAGTGTAACTTGCGCCCTCGGCCTTTACATGAGGAATCTAGAATCCACTCCACTTCCCACTCCGCTTCTCCGTCAATTAGTTCAGGGGGGGGTCTCGGGAAGTTTTCCCCATGCAGGGCTGTCTCTCTGTACGGTGTCAGGAGTCGGGCATGGAAGACTGGGTGAATTCTCCATGTGGGTGGAAGTTTGAGTTCATATGACACATCTGACAGCTTCCTTGTTATCATGAAGGTCCGTGGCGTCGGGGGCTAATTTAGCAGTGGGGTGTGACGTGTGAATGTTCTTTCCCTCCAGCCAGACGAGGTCATTGGTCCAATAAGGTGTGAACTTCGACAGCCTTTCGGATAGGTTCTTTGTGCCTTGAGCAGGTTTTCATTGGCCGATTTCCTGATCTCCTCCCATTGGCTGATACGCTGCGCAGCCGATGGGACATTTGTGGGTTTCTTGGTCCAGTTGGTCCGTGGCGTCCATCCCATGATAAGTGAGAATGGGGGGTCTTGGTGGTTCCGTTGGGCCATGAGTTGTGTGCAAACTCTGCCATTGCTAACCAGTCAGCCCAGTCATCCTGCCGTCCATTGCACCAGAACCGAAGATACTGTTCTAGCCATTGGTTCGTCCTTTCTGATTGTCCATCAGTCTGTGGGTGATAGGCGGTCGAAATATTCTGGGTGATGTCCAAGGTCTTACAGAGCGCCCTAGCAAAGGTGGAGGTGAAGCATGGGTCGCGGTCAGAGATGATCTTTTCTGGGAGGCCATAGTGTCTGTAGACGTGATCCAGGTAAAGTTTGGCTACGCCTTCTGCTGTGACAGACTCATTACAGGGTATGAACAGTGCTGCTTTAGAGCAATCATGGTCGGTGATGGTCAGATAGAGTCGAATCCTCTGGAGATGGGGAGTTTGACTATAAAGTCCATCGCAATGGTCTGGAACGGTAATGAGGCGTAGGTGTGATCGGGAATGGTGCTGGTGGGTGCGGGTGTGTGTTTACTTTGTTGGCTTGGCAGTCCGCGCATCCTTTCACATAGTTTTCCACATCCTTCTTCATGTCTGGCCACCAGTAGTCTCGTTTGGCCAGGGCATATGTGTTAGCAATGCCAGGGTGGCCCGCAGAAGGGAGGTCGTGGTGAAAATGGATCACCCCCCTCTTAATGTTGTCGCCACCGGTGACAACGAGTCGATCCCCGTCCTTCCACCAAAGACCATCATCTTCTTCAGATTATGTGCATCTGCCCATGACTCGCATAATGTTGGTTCATATTTTGTGACACTTGAGCCCATAGGTCCATGTCATGGAGGCTCATGACGGCGGTCTTCGCAAAAACCTCTTCAGGCAGGACGTGACATCATTATTGTCCTCTTCCCACTGTTCCAGTCAGGCCGTCGCGACAAGGCATCTGCGCGTGCATTGCGACTTCCTGCAATATGTTTCAGCACGAAGTTATATTCCTCCAGTTCTAGGACTTCGCGGGCAACCCGTCGACTAATCTTGTGGGGTTCCTTCCAATATAATAGGTTGGAGTGATCAGTGTGAATAATGGTTTTATGGGGAGTTCCTGCTAGGTACGGTCGCCAATGTCGTAGTGCTTTCACAATGGCAAGCAGTTCTCTGTCCCAAATATCATAATTCTGTTCTGCCGGTGAGAATGTTTCCAAGTAAAAGGCACAGGATGAAGCAATCCTGTCGATCCCGTTGGTTTAGTATGGCTCCGTTTGCAAAACGCGATGCATCTACTTCGAGTTCAAAGGGTCTTTCCAGGTCTGGTTGCAGAAGAACTGGTTCTGAGCCTACAATGTCTCGATTTGTTCAAAGGCTCGTTGTTGTTCGTCTCCCCAGTGCCAGGGTGTATCCTTCTTTAACAGCCTATTAGTGGTTGGGCCATACCCGAGAATCCTCGTACAAATCGTCGGTAGAAATTGCAGAATCCGATGAAGGATCGCACATCCTTGATACACGTGGGTATGGGCCATTCCCGAATCCCTTGCACTTTTACTGGATCCATCCGAACCCGTCCTCCTTCCAGGATAACCCCCAGGTACTCTATGCTTCACTGTTCAAATGAGCACTTGGCTGGTTTGAGGTATAGATCATGTTCGTGCAAATGTCCAGTACTTGGTGAACACGCTCCGGTGATGGACCAAATTGTCTGTTGTAGCCACAAGGATGTCGTCCATGTACACCACTACTTCGCCCATGAGGATAAGATCGCGGAAGATGTGGTTCATCATAGATTGGAAGGTGGCAGGTGAGTTGGTAAGACCGAAGAACATGACATTTGGCTCGAAGAGCCCCTGGTTGGTTTTGAACGCCGCTTTGCACTGATCTCCTTCCTTAATCCTGATGTTATTGTATCCCCACTGGACATCCATCTTGGAGAATAGGGACTTGTTCTCATGGTATCGATGAGTTCGGAGATGAGGGGAAGAGGATAGGCATTCTTTATGGTGTGGGCATTTATCCGTCAGTAGTCCTGAACAGGTCGAAGTTTCCCGTCTTTCTTCTTGATGAAGAAGAAAGGCGACGCGTATGGCGACTTTGACGGGCGAATGTACCCTTTTGCAGGTGTTCTTCAAGGAACACTGTGAGTGCTTCTTGCTCTTTCTGGGATAATGGATAAATTTTGCAGTCGATGGCAGACGGGGTATCAGGCGTGAATTCGATAGCATGGTCCCAAGGTCACATAGGCGGGAAGCGTTGTGACTCCTCTTCTGAGAACACCTTCCAGTGTCGGTGATAAACCTCCGTACTACCTCTTCGAAGGTCTTCTCTGTATGTCCTTCTGCTGCCTTTTGGGCCAGTTCTGATGCTTTGTGACATAGCAGCGTCCCACGTCCTCCTCCTCGGTCTTTGATATCTTTGCATGTCGAATGGCATAATCATACCCCAATGACGTGATAAGAACTGGGTAATAGTCCTTATCCATGGTTGCATCGCTCCAATTGATCTTTGGCTCGAATGCAGCCAACCATGGGTACCCTAGGATTAGGTCTTCACTTCCTAAATTGGTGACAAGGAAGCGAATTGTCTTTGTCCTTTCTCCTACTTGGACGTTAAGGTCGGTGTAATGGGTAATCCTTCCAGCTCTATTGGCCATTCCATCTATATTCCAAATGTTCTTCTCCTGGGGAGTTCCAGCATCCCCAAGCCCATGGTCCTTGCCATTCATGGGCTGATGAAGTTATTGGTGGCTCCTGAATCAATCAGGATGTCACGGTCGGCCGTCCTTGTGTAGTCTCGAAATGTACTGGTATTTTCAATGACTTGAAGCAACTAGTATACACAGAGGTTACATGTAATGCTCGTGCCCAGGCCGACGGGGTAGAGCCAATCAAAAATCCTTTTTGGTGAAGGCCTTTTCTACCAAGATGGCCCGCACTTCCTCGCTCTCCTTCATCATGTTGGCCCATATTTCCTGCGCCTTCTCTTCTTTTGTCGGTGTCTTCTTATCGACGGTGGGTGGGTTGTTACGGACAGGCGCAATGGTTGCTTCTGCCACTCGTACCCCTTTCTTTGGGCATTCCCTTGACATATGGCCCAGTGCTTTACAGCGAAAGCACCTCCCCTCCTTCATCAAAGTCTGCCTTTCGTCTTCCATTAGTGCAACCCGTGCTCTAGTTCTGTCGGCTGAGGTATCCATTGCATTCAGATCCCTCTGGGGAGCATGGGCGGGCTTGACCCTGAAGGCAGCCTTCCACTGGTCTCGAGTTTTTCCTTTCTTGGTATCGACGCCAAAGCGTGTTTGGAAGTCGAGATAATCTTGCTGCTGTCGTCGAGCAGCATCAACCCATGCATCCCAGTCCTGGGGTGGTGGAACTGGATGATGTTTTTGACCAGTGGGTTAGGCAACCCTTGCGAGAAGAGGTCCAGTGTTGCCTCTTCATCCATGTCATACCCAGCTCTGTTAGCCAGGCTTCTGAATTTAGCCACATAGGCATCCAGTTCTCCCTTTTCCATTTTGAGGGACTTCAATTCTCGGGCAGCTTTCTGCTTGGCCTGTCCGTCCGTAAATGCGTCTTTGAATCTCTGGGCGACAGTTTCCCAGAGAACTTCACTAGTGGTGCGACGCCACTTTCAACTTGTTCATTCAGCCACTCCAGCTGTTCCATTGTCCAGTCATCTACTGCGTCCCCTCGTATCAAAGATAGGAAGAGGTTGGCGCGTTGGAAGGGGTTAATGATCTGGGGGACATTGTGGTTGAAGTTTTTGAATGTTGTAAACTCCAACATAAACTTCTTGCTCTGGGAGCGGTCCCCTGTGAACGTCTGGGGTAGTACTCCTGACAGTCGTCCAGAGGGTGGGGGTATGTTTGGCGGCATCATGACTGGTGGAGGTGGCGGAGGTGGAGGGGCTGGGTCGGGGAGTTGGGCGGCGATAGTGGACATCTTTTGTTTCGTGGTGACGGTGCTGGTGGACTGTACAGATATCTGAGGAGTTGTCAAAGCAGGGGCTCTGAACGTGACAACTGCTGGTGCAACTGGGGTTGTAGTCGACGCTAATACCAGTGCTTCTTCGCTTTGTTCTTCTACGTACTCTTCTGGTTCAGAGTCCGTGACAATGGCCGGGGGATTCTCTCTCCACGGTCCTAATCCAAATTCAGGTGGGGCAGGTCCTGTAGTGACCCAAGAGTGTCGGCTGTCCAAGTATCGGATACGATACCAAACCCTCTTCTCGTCGTCGTATTCTACCGGTTGGTATCTTCCGTCATGATAGACGTAGTATCCAAACTTGGACTCAAAGTCTTTCCAGGCGGCAGAGCCAAGTGTCTGCTGCGAAAGATTATTCTCGTCTCTTCGTTCGATGAGCTCTTCTTTAAACAAGGTCTGACTGTGGCTGGAAGCCACGATGAGAGACTTGACTTGATGTTACGCCTGGTGTGGGACATTCCACATGACTTGTGTGACAGCGCAGTTTGTAGGTTCAGATAAGAAACCAATAAGGCCTCTTGGAGATGAGATGGGATGAGTCAAAGTCAAAGGGGCGCTCCCTAAGACGATGTTGAATGGGAAAGTACCAGAAGTACTTGAGACAACTGAGTCAGAGATCAAAGGGGATGTCCAGAAGACAGGCACCGATGTATTCAATAAGTCAAGTCTGAGGTCTACAGTGTAGCTACAGCGGACTTATATATGTAACTCGATGGGCGTCTACGAGATAAGGACACGGAGTCAAGTGGGCCCAAATATACGGAAGCGGACGGCGTAAAGTCTAGCTTCTGATAGGGTATTAAGTAAGTGTCTGGTCATAAAGATAGGGAGATAACAAGATAAGAGTCAAAGGGTCAAACACAAGTATACAGTACGTCAACAAGTTCAAAGCGAGTCACAGGGATGGAAGTAAAGCACGTGATGGATCCCAGGATGGAGACGTGATTGAGAAGTGCAAAGTGGGTGGCAAGGAGGGGTTGTCATTGGGGAGTAAAAAGAAAACAGGGACAGACGGTAGAGGTTGTAACACCGAATATACGGAAGCGGAGGGCGTAAAACCTGGCTTCTGATAGGGTATTAAGTAAGTGTCTGGTCATAAAGATAAAGAGATAACAAGATAAAAGATAAGGGGTCAAACATAGGTATACAGCACATCAACAGATACAAAGCGAGTCACGGGGATGGAAGCAAGGCACGTGAGGGGTCCCAGGATGGGGATGTGATCAGGAAGTGTAGAGTGGGTGGCAGGGTGGGGTCATTAGTGATTGTCAAAGGGTTTCATACCCGCGCGGGTAAGCGCCACGGGTTTTGCCGGGTACGGGTATGGGTATACGGCTCCCAACCCATGGAAACCCGTACCCGCACGGCGGGTTTGGCGGGTATAGGCGCCGATTATGCATTGACAAGATCAGTAGAATTTCCGAGATAAAACACATCTGCAGCCACAAAAATAAAAGATCTCGTCTGATGTATGCTACAGGGTTGTGTTAAATATGTTCTAGTATTATCATACAAAATATCAAAGCAGATTAATGGTGCGATGTAAAATAAAATCCTTATCAGTGATCCACTTTCTTGAAAACCATGATACATCTGTTTTATTAACGCGTGACCAATTCTGCCAGTCTGGCACTATCTAAAATACACTCTAGACTACTTTAGACTGTATTGTAATCTAATTATCAAATTAGTTTGCTGAAACAAGGCCCATGTGTATCTACAAGCTGCATGGGGCAGCAACTACATTGCATCGCATGGTGGTCTGACCTCCTTCCTATTAAGGAAGGTTGACTTAAACGCACCAGGACAGTCACGCTTGTATGAAATGAAACCAGAATAATAAAATAATAATGTAAATAAAAGATCCTTTTAATCTTCTGAACATAAACCAACAATTTTTGAGGGATCTTGAGTAGCCATAAATGAATGCGTTGTGTCCAAGTGCTTATCTCCTTGACTGGGATGGCCCAGGCCATTTATCCAAAATGTGCAGAAACACAAAGAACAGTCATGCTCGTATAAAATTGAAACCAGAATAATAAAATAAAAATGGAATAATAAATTATCTTAATCTTATGAACATAAAATAGGAATCTTTGAGGGATCTTGAGTAGCCATAAATGAATGCATTGTGTCCAAGTGCGTATCTCCTTGACCAGGATGTCCCGGGCCGGATGTCCGAAATGCGCGATGCAAGTAAAGAACTTGCACGCGTTTCATTTTATGGGTAACCCAGGTATCAAAACAATTATCCAGGGGTTACCCCTGCAAATTGCTATGTGTTCATCAAATTATTTTGCATTCTGTGTGGTTATCTGACAGGCTTTTCATCAATGTTCTATAACATCCTATCTAATCATCTCTGTATACTGTATTTTAGTTGTGCTTGTATAAAATTGAAAGCAGAATAATAAAATAAAAATGGAATAATAAATTATCTTAATCTTCTGAACATAAAATAAGAGTCATTGAGGGATCTTAAGCAGCCACAAATGAACGCGTTGTGTATCTTCTTGGTCCGGGAAGGCCCGGGCCGGGTATCCAAAATGCGTGATGCAAGTAAAGAACTTGCACGCGTTTTCACGGGTGACCCACAGGTAACCCGCGGGTTACCCGTACCCGTAGTGACGGGTACAGGTATGGGTACGGGTACCAATGAGGATACCCCAGGGTTACCCCTGCCAATCACTAGGGGTCATTGTGGGGAAGGGTAAAGAAGATGGGGTTACTCGGCAAAGGTTGTAACACCATGCAACATGAGTATATTCTCGACCTCAAGAGTGATGCAAGTGGTGTGAGCATGCCTGAAGTAGGCATTCAATATGTCAGGCATTTCAGCTTGCATAAGCAAATCTACAACTCGCATGCAAAACTCACAACCCACACTTGAGAGTTAGAGAAGTTGGATCTCTGGCTGGTGACATGTTCATTCAATTGTGAATGGCAGTGTGCTCATTTAACTCATTTCCACTTATGATCGATGCCTTCACCATGGAGGGATGTTGACACAGGACATGTCTGGAGATGCTTCAGGCATCTAAGGTTCGCTTCAGCTGTAGATTAGATTAGATTAGATCTCGGAGTATCGGACTTTTTATGTTATCTTTATTACATTTCTTTCTCACCTTACTCAGCTGATTAGTGATGGACTTAGTAATGCACAGTAGGCATGTGATATCTCTTTGGCCAATGGCCTTTATCCCTCTTTGTTTATTGTCCAGCACTCATGGACTTATTCCCAGTGTGCACAGACCATTTCCCCTGGCCCCTATGGGTATATAAGGGTGTCTGTTTCATCTCTTTCACTTCAGAGTTCTTCTATCTCTGAAGTGTAAGTTCCTCTTTTACTATACTGTTCTTTTACCTTTAACTAACTGTCTTATGTAGACCACCTGTTTTCTAGGTCAGTAGTATAGTTAATACAGAGTTCTTCTATCTCTGAAGTACCACCTGTTTTCTAGCCTTGCATGCTACTAATCACAGTCAGTATAACCAGCAGCATGATTGTTTGACACAGTAGATAGCTTGTTGGGTGGTTTATGAAAGAAAAGCAGAGACAGATAAAGGATAGAAATGTTACAGAACCTGAGATGATGGCGACATACTTGAGGTCATCAACAACTCTGCCAATAGATGCAAGAGAAGCTTGCATCTCATCCAGCCTATCAAGGTGAGCACATACATTGTCATCTTCACCACATTTCATGTTTTGGAACTTCCTTCCAAGATCTTGAAGTGATTATAGACACAAAAGAAGACAAGTGGAGACACACAAGTGTGGAAGCGAAGCAAGACTCTCTCTGATTTGATACAAGCAAAACTAATAGGTTTTTTATACAGTTTATACTATAGGAGCCAAATAGGAGACACAATACAAAGGAGTTGAAGCAGAAAGCCAAAAGCAATGGCTAGGGGTTGATACAATGTAGATTACAAGTCCTTTAGAATGAAATGTAATGCATGCGATGCTGAGTAAAAGGGGGTGCACAATAGAATGATTACTGAAACAGATTTAAGTCATGCTTGAATAAAATATAACTGGAATAATGAAATGGAAAGGTAAAATGCATTAACTCTTCCAAACATGAAACCATAGAATTTCGAGCAGTGTCCAAAGAATTAAGCTTGTCCAATTTGCACATCTTGGGATCCATGTTACGTCCGGTGCGGGACGTTCCACACGGCTTGTGTGACAGCGCGGTACGGAGGTTCAGGTAAGAGACCAATAAGATCTCTTGGAGTAAAAGGTGACGAGTCAAAGTCAAAGAGGCTGTACTCTAAGACAATGGTAAGCGGAAAGTGCCAGAAGCACTGAGACGAGAAGACGTTCAAGAATCTAGGGAGAGTCCAGAAGACTAGCACCGATGTATTCAATAAGTCGAGTCTAAGGTCTACAGAGTAGCTATAGCGGACTTATATACGTAAGGCAATGGGCGTCTACGAGATAAGGAAACGGAGTCAAGTGGGCCCGAATATCTGAAAGCGGAGGGCGTAAAGCCTGGCTTCTACTGATAGGGGATTAAGTAAATGTCCGGTCGTATGATAAGGAGATAAACGATAAGCAAGGAAACAAGTAGGTAAACATAGGCAAACAAGTGAGTCACGGGGATGGATGAAGAGCATGTGACGGGTCCCACGATGGAGACGTGATCTGGTAATGAAGTGTGGGCGACAGGGAAGGGTTGTCGTTGGGTAGAAGGAAAAAGACAGGCAAAGACAGAGTTCGTAACATCACCCCTCCTTCTGGTTCTAGCAGTCCCGGCTAGAAACGACTCGTACCGTCATCATCCTGAACCAACTCTAGGTAGTCGTCAGCTACATTACGGTCATCCATGCTGTATGACTCCAACTCCTGCGGACATGCGTGGGTACGAAGGAATCCGTACGGGCCGCGCTGGCCACACGCGCGGCATAAGTCGTAGACGGGGCAGTCGATCTCTTTATGCCCGGCGTTGTGACGAAGACACTTGCCGCACCATCCTGATGGGTTGTTGATCGTCGGGGCCACCCCCACTCGTCGGAAAATGCAGAATTGGCTCCAATGGAGGTTGCTGCGGCAGTGGCGACACCATTTGCGATTGAGCGGGCAGTTCCAACTGATGTGGTATCTGCTGTCGCAACGCCAGCAGGTTTCTCCACGGGGGTTTTCATGGAGATGTGGCATCTCGAGTCGACTTGGCAGCAGCGTCGGGGCCGCGCCCAAGGTTCGAGGAGGGAGGGGTCGAGCGTAAGTGTCGGCGTACCTTTCAGCGATCGTTTGATATGCATCTCCTTTTTCCAGCCTCTTCCTGATCTCGACAATCTCTTGTTCCAGCTGGAACATCCCGTTCGTAAGCCTAGCCATCATCTTCGTGTGCTCCTTGTACTGCTGGTTCAGCGTCCTCCGCAATGTGATGTTCTTCCTCAACCTCATAACTTCTGCCTTCAGGCGTGGGAGCCTCATGTCATTCATCACTTCGTCAATCGCATAGACGCGGCAGTCCTCCGCGGCAAGGTGGCCCAACTGTTCATCGGTCAGCGTATGATGAAGTCGGCCGGTATACCTTTCCTCCAAATACACGGGAGCCCCATAGACCGGTCCATCCTTCCTCATACATCCCGCCACATCCATTCCTCCATTGGTGTAGTAAATATATTTGGCGATGGCTGTGGTCCCGTCGGCCATGGTGATTTCTAGGGGGAAATACATGGAGGAGTTGGGGTTGTTGGGAATGAAAGGGAATTCGGGGGCTTCATCGTCAACTTCTCCGTTGAGTAGATCGTTGGGATGGGGGTCTTCGCTGTGAGTGAAGTCGTCGTTTGGATTTGGGGACTGGTTCTTGACACGGGCCTCCGCGGCTTCATAATCGATGGGAGAAGAGGGACGGGAGGACGGGTGGGCAGACGGGAAGTTCTCGACAACAGTCATGGGGGAGGTGAAAGCGTCAACGGTGGCAGAGGCGGCGATGAAAGACATAATAGAGTGTTCGGTGGTAGTAAATCGCTGAAGTGGCATATACTGGGGAGATCAAGAGGGTTTGGGACTGTCCTTTTAACTGTTTCTGGGCGCTTCTGGATGCTGGGTATGGAATTCCGTGATAAGGACCGGGGCGAAGATATCTCCGGCTGGTTCCCACGAGTTGTCGGAGGCTGGGAATCCCTTCCACTTAACTAGGTAATGCAGCTTGCGCCCTCGGCCTTGTCGCTTCGAGTCTAGAATGCGTTCTACTTCCCACTCCTCTTCTCCGTCGATAAGGTCAGGTGGGGGTCTTGGGAAGTTTTCCCCGTGCAGGGGTGTTTCCTTGTAAGGTGTCAGCAGCTTGGCGTGGAAGACTGGGTGGATGCGCCATGCGGGAGGAAGCCCGAGTTCATATGACACATCTGACAGCTTCCTTGTGATCTTGAAGGGTCCGTGACGTCGGGGCGCTAATTTGGCCGTGGGGTGTGACGTGTGAATATTCTTCCCTTCCAACCATACCAGGTCATTGGTCCGATAAGGTGTGAACTTCGAAGGTCTTTCTGCTAGGGTCTTTTGCGCCTTCAACAGGTTCTCATTGGCTGATTTCCGAATCTCTTCCCATTGGCTGATACGCTGCGTGGCTGAAGGGACGCTCGTCGGCTTTCCGGTCCACGTGGCCGAGGTGTCCATCCCATGATAAGTGAGAATGGGGAGGTTTTTGTGGTACCGTTGGGCCAAGAGTTGTGTGCGAATTCTGCCGTCGCTAGCCAGTCCGCCCAATCATCCTGTCGTCCGTTACACCAGAACCGAAGGTACTGTTCGAGCCACTGGTTCGTCCTTTCCGATTGTCCGTCTGTCTGTGGGTGATACGCTGTAGAAATGTTCTGGGCGATATTCAGCGTTTTACAGAGCGCTCTAGCAAATGCGGATGTGAAGCGTGGGTCGCGGTCTGAGATGATCTTTTCAGGGAGGCCATAGTGTCTGTAGACGTGATCCAGGTAAAGTTTGGCCACTCCTTCCGCTGAGATAGATTCTTTGCAAGGTATGAATAGTGCCGCTTTTGAACAGTCGTGATCGGTGACGGTCAGGATCGTGTCGAAACCTCTGGAAGTGGGGAGTTTGACGATGAAATCCATGGCGATGGTCTGGAATGGTTGTGAGGCTGTTGGTGTAATTGGGGATGGTGCCGGTGGTTGCGGGTGCGTGTTCGCTTTGTTGGCCTGACAGTCTGCACATCCCTTCACATATTCCTCCACATCTTTCTTCATGTTCGGCCACCAGTAGTCTCGTTTGGCAAGGGCATATGTATTAGCGATGCCGGGATGTCCTGCAGAGGGAAGGTCGTGGTGAAAATGGATCACCCCCCTCTTAATGTTGTCGCCACCGGTGACAACGAGTCGATCCCCGTCTTTCCACCACAGGCCGTCAACCTTTTTCAGGTTGTGTGCATCGGCCCATGCTTCGCATAACTGTTGATTCATATTTTGGGATACTTGGGCCCATAGATCCATATCGTGAAGACTGACAACTGCCGTGTTTGCAAAGACCTCTTCGGGGAGCACCGTAATATTGGTGTTATCTTCTTCGCCATCGTTCAAATCCGGCCGTCGCGACAGTGCATCCGCTCGTGCATTGCGACTCCCTGCAATGTGTTTGAGCACGAAGTTGTATTCTTCCAATTCTAAGACTTCGCGCGCAACTCTTCGACTAATTTTGTGGGGTTCCTTCCAATACAGTAGATTGGAGTGATCGGTGTGAATAATAGTCTTGTGAGGAGTTCCTGCTAGGTATGGTCGCCAATGTCGCAATGCTTTCACAATAGCCAGTAACTCCCTGTCCCAAATATCATAATTCCGTTCCGCTGGCGAGAATGTCTCCGAGTAAAAGGCTACAGGGTGAAGGAGTCCGCTGTATCTCGCTGATTCAATACGTGCCATTCGCAAAGTGTGATGCATCGACCTCGAGTTCGAAAGGTTTCTGCAAATCTGGTTGTAACAGGACCGGTTCTGAGCTGATAATGTCGCGAATCTGTTCAAAAGCCGTTTGATGTTCTTCCGTCCAGTGCCAGGGGACGTCCTTCTTCAGTAATCCGTTCAGTGGTTGGGCGATCTTGAGAATCCCCGAACAAAGCGTCGATAGAAGTTACAGAAACCAACGAAGGACCATACGTCCTTGACACATGTAGGCACTGGCCACTCCCGGACTCCTTGCACCTTTACAGGGTCCATCCGTACCCACCCCCTTCTAGGATAACTCCTAGGTACTCTACGCTTGGCTGTTCGAATGAGCATTTTGCGGGTTTAAGATACAGGTCGTGTTCGTGAAGGATATCCAACACCTGATGCACTCGCTTTCGATGATGAGTCAGGTCGTTTGTGGTGGCAACCAATATGTCGTCCATGTAAACCACTACTTCGCCAGTGAGAATGAGGTCGCGAAAGATGTGGTTCATCATTGATTGGAAGGTAGCAGGTGAGTTGGTAAGGCCAAAAAACATAACATTCGGTTCGAACAGCCCCTGATTGGTCTTGAACGCCGCTTTACATTGATCCCCGTCCTTAATTCGAATGTTATTGTATCCCCAGCGGACGTCCATCTTGGAGAATAAGAACTTATCCCTCATGGTGTCGATGAGTTCCGAAATAAGTGGCAAGGGGTAGGCGTTTTTCACAGTGTAGGCGTTTATTCGTCGGTAATCTTGAACGGGTCGAAGTTTACCATCCTTTTTCTTGATGAAGAAGAACGGCGATGCGTATGGTGATTTCGACGGTCTAATATATCCTTTCGCAAGATGCTCCTCTAGGAAGGTTGTGAGCGCGATCTGTTCTGCCTGTGACAATGGGTAGATTTTGCAGTCAAGTGCTGATGGAGTATCAGGTATGAAGTCGATGGCGTGATCCCATGGTCGCGCAGGAGGAAAGCGCTGCGATTCCTCTTCTGAGAATACCTTCCAGTGTCTATGGTATTCCGCAGGCACTACTTCTTCGAATGTCTTTTCCATCTGTCCTTCTATCGCCTTCTGCACGAGCTCTGATGCTTTGGTGACGAAACAGTAGCCCGGATCCTTCTCTGTCGTTACCATTGCTACAGTGTGCCGGGCTGTGTAGTCATAGCCCATAGATGTGATAAGCACGGGATAGGAGTCCTTGCTCATCGTTGCGTCGCTCCAATTGATTTTAGGTTCAAATGCGGCGAGCCAGGGATATCCCAGAACCAAATCTTCTCCGCCTAGGTTGGTGACTAGGAAGCGTATCGTTTTTGTCTGCTCCCCTACTTGGACGTTTAGGTCGGTGTAATGTGTAATTTTCCCTGCCCGATTGGCAGTTCCGTCAATATTCCAGATATTCTTCTCCTGGGGAGTGCCAGCATTCCTAGTCCCATAGTCCTCACCATCCACGGGCTGATGAAGTTGTCGGTGGCTCCTGAGTCAACCAGGATGTCACGGTCGGCCGTTCTCTGTGTGGTCTCGAAATGTACTGGTATTTTCAATGATTTGAAGCGACTAGTGTACACAGAGGTTACATGTAATGCTCGTGCCCAGGCCGATGGGGTTGAGCCGATCAAAAATCCTTTTTCGCGAATGCTTTTTCTACTAGGATGGCTCGCACTTCCTCACTTTCTTTCATCATATTTGCCCATATGTCCTGCGCTTTTCTTCTTTTGTCTTTTGTCGACGGTCGGTGGATTGTTTTGGACTGGTTTGACCACAGCTTCCGCCGCTCGCGCCCCCTTCTTCGGGCATTCTCTGGACATGTGCCCTTGCGCCTTGCAGCGAAAGCATCTTCCTTCTTTCATCAACGTCTGCCTTTCGTCTTCTGTGAGTGCCACCCGGCTCTGGTTCTGTCAGCGGAGGTATCCATGGCATTTGGATCCCTCTGACTGGTATGCGCGGGTTTGACCCCGAAGGCGGCCTTCCACTGGTCGCGGGTTTTCCCCTTCTTCGTATCGACTCCAAAACGCGTCTGGAAATCGAGGTAATCTTGCTGCTGTCGTCGAGCAGCATCAACCCATGTATCCCAGTCATTGGGATGGTGAAACTGGATGATGTTCTTGACCAGTGGGTTGGGTAACCCCTGGGAGAAGAGGTCCAGTGTGGCCTCTTCATCGGTGTCATAGCCGGCCCTGTTGGCCAGGTTTCTGAACTTCGCGACATAAGTGTCGAGCTCTCCCTTCTCCATTCTAAGGGACTTGAGTTCTCGAGCAGCCTTCTGCTTGGCTTGCCCATCCGTGAATGCATCCTTGAACCTCTGGGCGACGGTTTCCCATAGGCCCTCGCTAGTGGTACGATGACCACTCTCAACTTGTTCGTTCAGCCACTCCAGCTGCTCCATGGTCCAGTCATCTACCGCCTCCCCTCGGATCAGGGAGAGGAAAAGGTTCGCGCGTTGGAAAGGATTGATGATCTGGGGGACATCATGGTTGAAGTTCTTGAAGGTCGTGAACTCCAACATGAACTTCTTGCTTTGCGACCGATCTCCAGTAAACGTTTGGGGCAGTACTCCTGACAGTCGCCCCGATGGCGGGGGAATGTTGGGTGGTGCTATGGCTGGTGGAGGGGAGGGGGTACTGGGTCCGGGAGCTGAGCGGCGATAGTAGACATATTTTGGTAAAATGGGGTGACGGTGTCGGTAGACTGTATCGAAATCTGGGGAGTTGTCAAAGCAGGGGCTCTGGACGTGACAACTGCTGGTGCAACTGGGGTTGTAGTCGACGCTAATACCAGTGCTTCTTCACTGTGTTCTTCCACGTACTCTTCTGGCTCAGAGTCTGTAACAATGGCCGGGGGATTTTCTCTCCACGGTCCTAATCCAAATTCAGGTGGAGCGGGTCCTGTAGTAACCCACGAGTGTCGGCTGTCCGAGTATCGGATACGGTACCAAACTCGTTTCTCGTTGTCGTATTCTACCGGTTGGTATCTTCCGTCGTGATAGACGTAGTATCCAAACTCAGACTCAAAATCTTTCCAGGTGGCAGAGCCAAGTACTTGTTGTGAAAGGTCAGGCTCGTCCCTTCGTTCGATGGGTTCTTCTTTAAAGAGGGTCTGACTGCGGCTGGAAGCCACGATGAGAGACTCGACTTGATGTTACGTCCGGTGCGGGACGTTCCACACGACTTGTGTGACAGCGCGGTACGGAGGTTCAGGTAAGAGACCAATAAGATCTCTTGGAGCAAAAGGTGACGAGTCAAAGTCAAAGAGGCTGCACTCTAAGACGATGGTAAGCGGAAAGTGCCAGAAGCACTGAGACGAGAAGACGTTCAAGAATCTAGGGAGAGTCCAGAAGACTAGCACCGATGTATTCAATAAGTCGAGTCTAAGGTCTACAGAGTAGCTATAGCGGACTTATATACGTAAGGCGATGGGCGTCTACGAGATAAGGAAACGGAGTCAAGTGGGCCCAAATATCTGAAAGCGGAGGGCGTAAAGCCTGGCTTCTACTGATAGGGGATTAAGTAAATGTCCGGTCGTATGATAAGGAGATAAACGATAAGCAAGGAAACAGGTAGGTAAACAGAAACAAACAAGTGAGTCACGGGGATGGACGAAGAGCATGTGACGGGTCCCACGATGGAGACGTGATCTGGTAATGAAGTGTGGGCAACAGGGAAGGGTTGTCGTTGGGTAGAAGGAAAAAGACAGGCAAAGACGGAGTTCGTAACAAGGCCCATGGAGAGAAAATCCCCCAGCCATTGTCACGGACTCCGAACCAGAGGAGTACGTAGAAGAACCGAGTGAAGAAGAAGCACCGGCATTAGCAGCAACTATGTTTCCGGTTGCACCTGCGGTTGTCACGTTCAGAGCCCCTGCTTTGACAACCCCCCAGATATCGATACAATCGACAGAAACCATCACCCTACCTCATCCACCCATGTCTACCATCGTGGCCCAACTTCCAGACCCCACCCCACCAGCCCCTGTGGCACCACCAAACATCCCCCCCCTTCTGGATGTCTGTCCGGAGTGTTGGCCCAAACATTTACTGGGGACCGTTCACAAAGCAACAAATTCATGCTGGAGTTCACAACGTTCAAGAACTTCAATCATGATGTCCCACAGATTGTCAACCCATTTCAATGTGCCAATCTGTTTCTTTCCCTAATCCGAGGGGATGCAGTGGATGACTGGACGATGGAACAATTGGAGTGGCTGAATGAGCAGGTTGAAAGTGGGTGCCGAACTACAAGCGAAGGTCTTTGGGAGACCATAGCCGAAAGGTTCAAAGACGCCTTTACAGATGGGCAGGCCAAACAAAAGGCAGCCCGGGAACTCAAGTCCCTCAGAATGGAAAAAGGAGAACTTGATGCCTACGTGGCCAAGTTCAGAAGCTTAGCCAATAGGGCCGGCTATGACACCAACGAAGAGGCAACACTAGACCTCTTTTCGCAAGGATTACCCAACCCCCTAGTCAAAAACATTATCCAATTTCACCATCCTCATGACTGGGACACTTGGGTCGATGCTGCTCGAAGGCAGCAACAAGACTACCTCGACTTCCAGACAAGGTTTGGAGTTGACACCAAGAAAGGAAAGACCCAAGACCAGTGGAAGGCAGCGTTTGGAGTAAAGCCTGCCCAGCATGGCCAGTGGGATCCAAACGCTATGGATACCTCCGCGGATCGGGCCCAAGCTCGAGCAGCACTTACGGAAGAAGAGCGGCAGACTCTAATGAAGGAAGGGTGCTGCTTCCGTTGCAGAGCACTGGGACACATGTCCCGAGACTGCCCCAAGAAGGGAGTACGAGTCGCCGCTGCCACCGTAGTGCCAGAACATCCCATTCAGAATAACCCTCCTGTTGTGGATAAGCGGTCGAAAGAAGAAAAAGCTCAGGATATATGGGCTAACATGATGAAGGAGAGTGAGGAAGTGCGCGCCATACTAGTAGAAAAGGCGTTTGCAAAGAAGGATTTTTGTTAGGCTCAAACCCATTGGCCTGGGCACGAGCACTCCATGTTACCTCTGTGTATGCTAGTTGATTCAAATCATTGAAAATACCAGTCCATTTTGAAACTACACAGAGGACGGCTGATCGAGACATTCTGGTGGACTCCGGAGCCACGGACAACTTTATTCACCCATGGTTAATCAGGACAATGGGTTTGGGACGGCTGGCACTTCCCCAGGAAAAGAACATTTGGAA
This sequence comes from Multifurca ochricompacta, assembly GCA_022496185.1. Classification (NCBI taxonomy): domain Eukaryota; kingdom Fungi; phylum Basidiomycota; class Agaricomycetes; order Russulales; family Russulaceae; genus Multifurca; species Multifurca ochricompacta. The sequence goes on along the minus strand of WTXG01000028.1, from coordinate 121,757 downwards.
TATTGACGGGACAGCCAATCGCGCTGGAAAGATCACTCACTACACGGATCTGAAGGTCCAGGTTGGAGAAGCGATGAAGAACATTCGTTTCCTAGTCACGGATCTAGGAGATGAAGATCTTATTCTGGGGTACCTGTGGCTCGCCGCATTCGAACCCAAGATCAATTGGGCTGATGCGACAATGGATAAAGAATCATACCCCACCATCATTACGTCAATAGGATATGATTATGCAGTCAGACATCCGACAATAAAAGCCACAAGTACAGAAGAAGAAGATCCAGGTTGTTGTTATGCCACCAAAGCATCAGAGCTAGCCCAAAAAGCAGTACAAGGGCAGACAGAAAAAACATTCAGTGATATCGTGCCGAGCACCTACCATCGGCATTGGAAGGTGTTCTCTGAAGAAGAATCCCAGCGTTTTCCACCCTCCAGACCATGGGACCACACCATAGACCTACTCCCTGATACGCCAACAGCAATAGATTGCAAAATCTATCCGCTGTCCCAGTCTGAGCAGGTGGCACTAACGGAATTCCTTGAAGAACATTTGGCAAAAGGATACATTCGCCCATCCAAGTCGCAGTATGCCTTGCCCTTCTTCTTCATCAAAAGAAGGATGGCAAGCTGCGACCGGTTCAGGATTACCGGCGAATCAATGCGTACACCGTGAAAAATGCCTACCCCCTGCCGCTCATCTCTGAGCTCATTGACACTATGAGGGATAAGTCCCTCTTCTCAAAGATGGACGTGCGATGGGGTTACAACAATGTCAGAATCAAGGAAGGTGACCAGTGTAAGGCGGCGTTCAAGACAAATCAAGGGTTGTTCGAACCCAATGTCATGTTCTTTGGTCTCACGAACTCGCCGGTGACATTCCAGTCTATGATGAACCACATCTTCTGCGATCTCATTCTCACGGGAGAAGTAGTGGTCTATATGGATGACATCTTAGTAGCCACCCCAGATAACTTGAACCATCACCGACGTTGTGTGCATCAGGTGTTGGACATATTGCACGAACATGATCTATATCTCAAACCCGCCAAATGCTCCTTCGAACAACAGAGCGTAGAGTACCTTGGAGTTATTTTGGAGGGAGGACAAGTACGCATGGATCCTGTTAAAGTACAAGGAATCCGGGAATGGCCTGTGCCGACCTGCGTCAAGGATGTCCGATCATTCATCAGATTCTGTAACTTTTACCAACGGTTCGTCAAGGGATTTTCGGGCATAGCACGACCAATGAACGATCTGCTGAAAAAGGATGTACCATGGCGTTGGGATGCCGCACAGCAGCAGGCGTTTGAACAGATTAGGGACCTTGTCGGCTCAGAACCAGTACTCATCCAACCAGATCTAGGCCACCCCTTTGAAGTAGAAGTGGATGCCTCGCACTTTGCGAACGGGGCAGTGTTATACCAGAGAGATGCCGCACAAGTGCTTCACCCTGTGGCATACTACTCCGAAACCTTCTCCCCAGCTGAAAGGAATTACAACATCTGGGACAGGGAGCTCTTAGCCATAGTCAAGGCATTGCAACACTGGTGACCCTACCTGGCAGGAACCCCTCACAAGACCATCATCCACACTGATCATTCCAACCTATTATACTGGAAAGAACCCCATAAAATCAGTTGACGTGTGGCACGAGAGGTCTTGGAGTTAGAAGAATATAACTTCACATTGAAACACATTGCTGGGAGTCAGAACACTAGAGCAGATGCATTGTTGCGCAGACCAGACATGCATACAGGGGAGGACGACAGTAACGACATCACTGTCCTCCCAGAGGAGGTATTTGCCAAGGCGGCCATCATCAGTCTCCATGACATGGACCTTTGGGCACAAGTTTCCCAAAACATGAACCAAGACCTGTGCCTTTCATGGGCCGACGCTCACAATTTGAAGAAAATCAATGGTCTTTGGTGGAAAGATGGGGATCGACTCGTTGTCACCGGTGGTGACAACATTAAGAGGGGGGTGATCCATTTTCACCATGACCTTCCCTCTGCTGGCCATCCAGGCATCGCCAACACCTATGCCCTGGCCAAGAGAGACTATTGGTGGCCTAATATGAAGAAGGACATTGAGAGCTATGTACAAGGATGTGCATCATGTCAAGCAAACAAAGTGAACACGCACCTGAAAGTCCCACCAATGCATCCCATTACCCCCACTACATTGACTCCTTTCCAGACCATCGCCATGGACTTCATTGTCAAGCTGCCCAAGTCACAAGGCTTTGACACTATCCTTACAATCACAGACCATGATTGCTCCAAAGCGGCCCTCTTCATTCCCTGTAACGAAACTATCACAGCCGAAGGAGTGGCAAAACTATACCTGGACCATGTATACTGTCATTATGGACTCCCTAAAAAGATCATCTCCGACTGAGATACCCGTTTTACATCAGCGTTTGTGAGGGCCCTATGCAAAACGTTGGACATCACACAGAACATCTCAACAGCATACCATCCACAAACAGACAGACAGTCCGAGCGGACAAACCAATGGTTGGAACAGTATCTCCGGTTTTGGTGCAATGGCAGGCAAGACGACTGGGCAGAATGGCTGTTGACCGCAGAATTTGCTCATAACTCATGGCCCAATGGAACAACAAAAGCCACCCCCTTCTCCCTTATCATGGGTTGGACTCCATGCACCACATGGACTGATAAGCCCATCAACGTCCCGTCAGTAACCGAACAGATAAGCCAATGGGAAGAACTGTGGCAATCAGCCAAAGAAAATCTGGTAAAGGCGCAACAGCTTCTGGCAGCACAGCCAAGCACATTCACACCTTATCAGACCAATGACTGGGTATGGCTCGAGGGCAGGAACATTCACACGTCACACCCCTCGGCCAAACTAGCGCCCTGACGTCACAGACCCTTCCAGATCACAAGGAAGTTGTCAGATGTATCTTATGAACTGCAGTTGCCGCTGAAATGGAAGATCCACCCAGTCTTCCATGCCAAGCTTCTGACCCCTTACAAAGAAACCTCCATTCATGGAGAGAACTTCCCAAGACCCCTGCCTGACCTTATTGATGGCGAAGAAGAATGGGAAGTGGAGCGCATTCTAGACTCCAAGCGACAAGGCTGAGGGTGCAAACTGTACTACCTAATCAAGTGGAAGGGATTCCCAGACTCTGACAATTCGTGGGAACCAGCCAGGGATATCTTTGCTCCGGCCCTTATCTCGGAGTTCCACATTCGGCATCCAGAAGTGCCTGGGAGAGCTTAAAAGAAATGCCCTGAGACCCCATCGATTTCCCCAGTACATGCTCTCTCAGCAACATCCTAACACCACCCAGTCTATCATGTCTTTTGTCGCTGCCAACGCTGCCATCGATGCCTTCACTGCCACCACCGTAGTGGTTGAGAGCTTCCCTTCCGCTCATCCCTCCACACGTCCCTCCTCTCCTATTGACTATGAAGCTGCTGAGGCCCGGGTCAAGAACCAGTCCCTGAACCCGAACAACGACTTCGAACACAGTGAAGAACTGCACCCAAATGACCTGTTGGGTATGGAGTTGGATGACGAAGTACCAGAATTCCCCTTTTTTGCCAACAACCCCAACTCTTCGACCTATTTCCCCCTCGAAATTACCATGGCTGTTACGCCCGGTGCGGGACGTTCCACACGACTTGTGTGACAGCGCGGTCTATGGATTCAGATAAGGGATCAATTGGACCCCTTGGAGTTAGGTGTGACGAGTCAAAGTCAAAGAGGCTGTACTCTAAGACGATGGTGAGCGGAAAGTGCCAGAAGCACTGAGACTAGTGATCTTCAAGAGACAAAGGGGAGTCCAGAAGACAAGCACCGATGTATTCAATAAGTCGAGTCTGAGGTCTACAAGGTAGCTACAGTGGACTTATATACGTAATCGAATGAGCGTCTAAAGATAAGATACGACAGAGTCATGTGGGCCCGAATATACGAAAGCGGAGGGCGTAGAGCCGCGCTTCTGATAGGGAATTAAGTAAGTGTCCGGTCATAGAGATAAGGGATAAGAGATAAGCAATGGCGAGTCAAACAGTTGTACAGTAACACAAACAGAGACAAAGACCGTCACGGGGAAGGGAGCAAGGCACGTGATGGATCCCACGATGGAGACGTAATCTGATAGTGAAGGGTAGGCGGCAGGGAGGGTTGTCATTGGGTAAGAAGAAAAAGACTGGGAGAGACGGGGTTCGTAACAATGGCTGACGGAACGACTGCCATTGCCAAATACATATTCTACACCAATGGAGGAATGGATGTAGCTGGGTGTATGAAGAAAGACAGCCCTGTCTATGGGGCCCCAGTCTATTTAGAAGAAAGGTATACAGGACGTCTTCACCACATGATGACTGATGAGCAGCTCGGACACTTGGCTGCCGAGGACTCCCGCGCCTTTGCAATCGATGAAGTATTGAATGATATGTGCCTTCTGCATCTCAAAGCTGAGGTGATGAGACTGCGGAAGAATCTAACATTGCGCACGACGCTCAACAAACAATACAAGGAGCATGCAAAAATGATGGCAAGGCTGACTAACGGGATGTTCCAAGTGGAGCAGGAGTTGGTGGAAATCAGGAAAAGGCTGGAGATAGGGGACGCATATCAGACTATCACTGAACAGTACGCCGACATGTATGCACGACCCCTTCCCCCACGATTGTTAGGGGCTGCCCCGAGGCTGATACCGAACCGGTTTGAAATGCCACATATGCATGAGAACCCTTGGGGAGAAACATGCTGGCGGTGCGACAGTAAGTACCTTATCAGCTGGAACTGTCCCCTCAATCACAAGTGGTGCCAGCACTGTCGCAGCAACCTCCACTGGAGCCAGTTCTGTATCTTCCGCCATGTGGGGGTCGCCCCAACGATCGTCAATCCGTCGGGATGGTGCGGCAAGTGCCTCCGCCACAACTCCGGACATCGGGAGCTGGACTGTCCAATCCATGACGTGTGCCGCCTTTGTGGCCAGCGTGGCCCGTATGGATTTCTCCGCACCCACCAGTGTCCACAAGACTCAGACAAGGAGAATTACACATTGGATGATCATAATGTAGCCGACAATTATCTGGACCTGGTGCAGGATGATGACGGTACGAGTCGTTTCTAGCCGGGTCTGCTAGAACCAGAAGAGGGGGTGATGTTACAATCCCTACCGAGCAACCCCATTTTCTTCCACCTCCCCAACAGCAACCCATCCTCACCGCCCACCTTGCATTTCATGATCACATCCCCATCCTGGGACCCATCACGTGCCTTACTCCCCTCCCCATGACTTGCTTTGGACTTGTTGACATACTGTATGCCTATGATTGACCTTTATCTCTTATCTTGTTATCTTTACGTTCGGACACTTACTTAATACCCTATCAGAAGCCCGGCTTTATGCCATCCGCTTTCGTATATTCGGGCCCACTTGACTCCGATTCCTTATCTCGTAGATGCCCATTCGATTACATATATAAGTCCGCTGTAACTACATTGTAGACCTCAGACTCAACTTATTGAATACATCGGTGTTTGTCTTCTGGACTTCCCTTGGAACCTTTGACTCAATTGTCTCAGTGCTTTTGGCACTTTCTACTCAACATTGTCACTAGGGAGCAGCCCCTTTGACTTTGACTCATCCATCTGAACTCCAAGAGGTCCTATTGATCTCTTATCTGAACGAACGTACAAAGCTGTCGCACAAGTCGTGCGGAACTGTTATGCTCAGCCGGGCATTTCGTGTGCAACGTGCACAGGTCAGTGCGGATCCATTACCTCAGCCGGGAGCCTAGCACAATAAGGCTAGGCTCTAGGCTACTGTCAAGCTTTGGAGTAGAATAGAGTTTGGTGCTATAACCAAGCACGGAGAGAGACGGGACGAGTCAGCCAAAGGGAGCTAATCCCCTAGGGCTGTTAAGTGGGGATCAGGCTCAGCTTGCAGTGCCAAAAGCACATCAAACAGACTGAAGCACAAGGGAGTGAAAAAGAGGGGTCAAAGGGGAGGGCACACACCCATTGCCTCTGGCAATGGGGGTCCCTGTAGGAATCTCAAAGGTGCAAAAGGAGGGAAAAGGCTCTGATGTATTCTGGGGTCTAAGATCTCTAGGCTGAAGGCCTAAGAGGTCAAATCTAGGGTTGTACAAACTGTCTACAGGGTCTTATATACTGTATGGGGATCTGGTTTGTAGCTAATCAGGAACAGGGTCAGAGTCCTTATCATCCAATAGCAGATAAGATGTCAAATATAGTCCATGATAAGGATAAGCCTTATCAGAAGCATAATCATGTGGGACAGCCCCACAGGAGTCATATCAGTGTGGGAGGATTCCCACCAGGGTCAGGGGTAAATGGGGAGATAACAGGTCCCACAGGAGTCAGGGTGGATGTGGGAATACTCCCACAGGAATCAGAGAAGCGAATGATAAGCCAGATGGGCCATGTGATCAGAAAGGGGTAAATGATCAGATGAAGATGTTGTGATCAGGGTCAGGGATCACATGGTCCAAAGTCACATGGTCAGGGATCACATGGTCAAGGATCACATGGCCAAGGGTCACATGGCCAGGAGTCACATGACTGGCAGAGGGTCAAGTACAAGCCAAAGTCATCTAGTTGTCTGGACTGGTCAGATTGGCAGGGACAATGTCAGGGGTTCCTATGGGTGTCAAGCACAGGGACAGGGTCAGGAGCAGTGGCCAAGGCATAAGCCAAGGCAGCAAGGAAGGGTGGTGTACATCCAACAGTGTAGCAGCAGAACTACCATCAGGTTAGGTGTAAATGGTGGCAAGGGAGGTTGGTCCTGTGAGCAGCAGGTCACAGGCATCAGGGTAAGGTCTAGGGTTTAAAGGTTCAGTTAACTTAACTGAAAAAAGACCAGGACCGAACCGGACTGAACCGAAAAAAGACCGAAAAACGGTCCCGGTTAAGGCATTTTCACTTCATGTAGTTAACCAGTCTTACATCTTCAAGCATCCCAAAAGACCGATAAAAACACAGTCTTAACCAGTCTTAACCGGTCTTTTTATGTCATTTTATTCATAATGCCTTTGCTGTAATATAATGCTGTCATATAATGTAGATAACATGAAAGAAGCCTGTTGAAAACTGCACAGAATGTGGATATTGATTCATTTTTGCATTTTTAAGACTTGAGGCAATCAGATGCATTCAAAATTGCTTATACAGAAATAATATTCATATAACTAGTATCCTACAAAATTTCAAGTCAGATCATGTGTCCGATCTTAAATGAGACAAGAATCAGTTGTGTTATCTATGCAAACGCAAAAAAATGCGAAAAAATGTGAAAAAAACGCAAAATGCGGGGCGCGCCGATCGGACCGTGCATTACCTTCCTATCTAGGAAGGTAGGCTTAAGAATGCACGCACGCACGTCATCAGTACAGAGATGCCAGAATCGGTCCGGCATAATTTAATTAGTACATCTCAGATCAAATCACATCATCCGCTCATTTAATTTAATAGCTGATATAGCACATCAAATGTATATAGCTTCTATAATAAAGTAGTTGCTATCACTCTATTGAAAGCATCTAACAAGGTGAGATAGTTAGTAGTATTGTAGTATCTAAATACAAGCCTGCACCATGCCAGTTCCACAACGCGCGCATTCAGGGCAGCTCTAATGGCTCAAATGTGCATCTGGAACACCTATGACTTCAATAAACTATGACTTCATGACTATAGCACTCTATATTTTTGACATAGTTACAAATCTTTGTGCTTAAGGACTCCTAAACACTCAGGACAGACATGTTTCGAGTCACACATGCGCATTGTTAAGCCTACCTTCCTATTTAGGAAGGTGATGCATCAATTCGCTTTTTTTCGCGTTTTTTCACATCTCTATAGATTCCTTGAATGTCATCTCCATGGGACAGCTAGTATGATCATATTTGTTGTTACTATGTGTCACAGTTAGGTGCAGAACTGTGTCGTCGTCGAACAAGAGGAAACAAGTTCAGTCAAGGTTCAAAGGTCACAGTGGATCAAGCCTAGTTCAAAGTCGATAGGGCACGCGTGTGAGATTTGAAGTCGACGGCAGAGACGCTCGGTCCTGCAGCAAGTTCAAGATGATGAAGGCTCTCCAAGTCACATCTTGGAGAGTTCAAGTGGGGTTCTAACTGGGAGGACTCAAGGATTCCGAAGCACCTTTGATTGAACACAAGAGAACAGACTTAGTCTGTCTCTCTACTCTAGTTGGTCTTTAAATACATGTGGAGCTAGCTATGTCATATTATGTAGAAGCATCTAGTACTATGATATAATGTCTAATAGTAGATCAGGCTAGAACTAAGGAGAATTAGGAGGGGTTAGGCCCTCAGTAAGCAAAACACCGAGGAAACATGATGTCAAGTCATTAGTAACGTCGCAGGGAGAATTCTGTCACACTATGTGGCAATGATTGTAGAACAAAATATATTATATATGCCTAACTCAGAAACATGTTACAAACTCATCTGCGGCTGTTTCCCACTCCTGATGCTCCCTATCTAAAATCAACAGATCTTCGAATTCCTTCATTTTGTGGTCAAATACTTCTTCCACCTGAGCTGAGTTCCAAGCAGCAAGGTCTCCAATATTATTCCTCCAGGTAAATTTCATGACTTGAAGCTCTTCAAAACATGTGGCACCTAATTGAGCACGGCACTTTGTGGCAATTTCACCACCAGCAGAGAAAAGGCGTTCACATGGGACAGATGATGCCTGACAAGCAAGGTAATCAATAGCAATATGTCAAAGAGTGGGGTAAGTGTGCCTGTTGTTCTGTAAACAGTATTTATGTCTGATTTATAGGACATCATAGAATAACATACCTGCCACCATTCGACAATGTCGGTGTCCTTGGTTACATCAGAGGGCAAGTCCTTGAGATATTGCTCTAACTCTGCCTGCCATTCATGGTTCAAGTCCTGACTAGCTATCAATGCTAGGCAATGGCAGTCATATTCCGACAGGAGTGAGTCATTGCTTTCTAGGAGTTCAATATTCACTGCTGGCTTGCGAGTTGACGCTTTTCTTCGACTCTTCCAGTATTGCTCCATCTATCATATCAAAACATGTCAGTAGAGCAGAGCAGTGTGAAAGTATATAACATACTGTATTCTCAAGTATCTGACGCGCCTCATCTTGCCAATTCTTCGCGTGCTGATTTCCAGCCCTACGTTCTGCTTCTTGTTCTTCAGCACCACCCCACGCGAGCTTGATGTATGCAAGTTTGAAGTATGGATGCAATACTAGATAGAGAAGATTAGCTTAAGAGATAATTTGAACATATCCTACTCACCAAGTGCCAAAATGTATGCGGGTTTCCTGTCAAACCGCGAGTAATACTTGTTTAGCTTTTCCAGTCCATCATTGATTGCAGTTTGATATTTTTTGAACTGAGGGTTGTCGCGTTTTGCTTCCCAAGCTGTCTGAAGTTCTTCAATTGCAGGAAGTGCTTGCCACAGGGTCGGACGCTTTTCAGCAGAGAAGTATTGCTGTATTCTATTAGAATCCTGTCAAGTGAGGAGATCAGTAACAATGAGAATGATCAGTTACAATTATGTACCGCAATAATTTCCACTGCTTTCATAACACGTTCCCAGTCTTGTTCAGTAAACATGAAGGCAGACCACGGGATGTGTTTTACAACCTGGCCATCACGTCGAATGGTGGTGATAGGACCATAGCGATGGTCGGCACTTGCAACAAAAAGATTGATAGGCTATATAAGAGGGTAAGTTAGTTGAGAAAGGGTAATGGCAATATGATGCACTGTACCTGGCGAAGTTTGTGAGACCTACTCAGCATATGATAAGCAGTGCCCCATCTGACATTGCTGTGAAGTGGAATGTTGAGGGGATTTGGAATGCCGCATTCGATCTGAAGCTTGTCAAAGGCTTCAATGTGTTGCCCCGATGACTGAATCTGATGTGATATGTTAGAAGTGTGTTGACCAGGAGACAGATGGCATGAAGGACAAACATTGATTGCCAGGGTTCGAATAGATGCGATAACGTCCAGTGATCCATTAAGCACACGGTTATTGGACAGGGATGGGTCATATTCCCAAATTGCAGTGGCCGTTTCTACAGCTGTGATCCTAGTGATATGGTCCATGACGTCAATGTTTGCGAGATTGATGACATGAGATAAGCAACTGATGATTTGCAGCATTAATGATAACAGTACGTTGAGGAAGCAGGTACTTACGGCAACTGATTCTCATCTGCAGACCAGATGGGCAGCTTGCGTTGCTTGTGGATGGCTTTGATAGTTTCACACTTGCTTGTATTGTTTGACGCGTTGTCGAGGGTGACAGTGAGGAGCTAGTTAGATGATCAGATAAGGTGTTGAATTGACTCAGATATCAGCTCACCTTTGATCGTTTGCCATTAATTATCCCAATACGATCGCATACACCCACAAAGTACCGTCCCAAGTTCTCTCCACTATGTCCACCTGATATCGTTCGGAACCCAATAACTTCAGAGCGCATGTTCCATTTTCACCATCCACCTCGATCCAGTGCGCAGTCACCCCAAGAAAACCCGCTTTGGTTGTGTCGGCTGTCCATCCATCTGCAGTGGCAGAGATCAAGCCTGGGGCTTTCTGTAACGCAATGGCAGTAAGTCTAACTTGCTCTTATCTAACAAACTGTTAATCACCTCAATATCTGCCTTCAGTTCCCTCAACCGTTGGACGAACTCGTTATGCAAGTGCTTTACAACATCGTTAGTTGTTGGAAGGTCGTATGAAATGGTTTGGGGCCTCATTGCAACTAGACAGTTTTGGAATGCTGTTTTGCTCGCCACAGCCAGAGACTATGCACAATATTCAGTAGTGTCAAACCAGATTGGCTACATACTCACCTGATCATCAATAGCAATGAATTTAGTCACGGCATGCAGTAGATTCTCGCGTGTAAATGAAACTGGAGTGCTACCTTTGACAATGAAGTCTAGCGTTCTCTGCTTTGGGCCGGGCTTCTTTCCTTTCTGTGACTCTTCCATCTCTTTCCAGATCAAACGTGGGATTGCCCAGTGCTGCTCAGTTATATTTGCTTCCTTACATAGAGTTTTATACAGATCATAATGCTTTCGAATGTGGGCGCGACATGAGGAGTTCCCGCCTGTGTGGAATGCCTTTCGCTTTCCCTCCATGGCAATGAACTCTGTATCATTTCTTATCACAGGTGAGTTTATGTCATTAACAATTAGAAAATCAATAACATACCTGCATGGATTACACCATTGTCCCAGCACTGTGCTAACCTCCCCATCTTTCAAAGTGAATTGAACCCTTACTCTGTCAGAGAATATAAGTAGAAGGTCTCTCGTTTTTTCCTTTTGTGTATTGACTTGTGCAGGAATGGATATATTGTGACGTTCATCCATTCCATCAGACTCCTTGCATACATTAATTAATATTATTCACCAGTCAAACACAAAGCTACATACCTCATTCTCGCTTTGCAGATCACCATGTGCATCATCATCATCATCATCATCATCATCATCATCATCAAGGACATTGACATCCATGTCACTGTCATCATCCTGTACTTCTTGTTGCAAGTGCTTCCGTTGCTTTTGAGTGCGCTCCTTATCTGATTCATCTGATGATGATAACTCTATGGGCTGTTTGGATCGAGCTCCTGGAACCTTTTTCTCTTGTTGCTTTTTTGTGAGTGCCTTAGACTGTGATGCTTGCTTGGATCTCATTGCAGATTTCATCCTAGTTGCTATGCTAGTAGATACAAGAATCGATGTATTACCGTGTATTACCGTAAGACAGACAGTGTTTGGTGTTTGGTAGTTTGTTTGTGCTTGGTAACCATTTGTCACTTGGACTTTTCATTTTTTCATTTTGTCGCCATTCAAATTACTACTACCATCCACTCCAAACATGGTCTATATGTCTCACACACACCGATAAATTCGACAGGGCACTTGTTGAGACCTGGAAAGGTGACATGGACGACCTTATCATATCTGTATGTTTCAGTCTTGTCACAGCCATTATCAGCACTAATAATCCTGCTCCAGCCCAACCACCAGGTCAGCTGAAGAGACGCAGGCCGATGCCGTGAAGAACAAGAAGCTGACAGTCTTCAAGATGACGCAGCTGCACAAAACACAAAAAGGTGGAGGTGCACTGTCCGTGTCTCACCATTGACTATGCTTTGGTAGGTGTCGCCCACATTGTCAGAGCGATGACGATGATAGCGATGACGACAATGACGACGATGATGACGATTACAACCTGGAAGAAAAGAAGACTCCGTTCTCCATTATGTCGCGAGCTGGGCTGAGACCGGCTCGACAGCACCACCGCCGACCTCTGTCAAATTGACCAACCTCCTCCTCACCTCCGCCCTCTTCAACCATCTCTACCTCAAGCCCTTTTCCCAAACAGTCTACCTCATCAACACAGCAGCCGAATACCCCAGCGCCAGGCTCTTCATCGACTGGACAAACTGCAACTTCGCTTTCAACCAAGGAATGTGGGGTCTATGTCAGCGTGGACAGGGTGGGCTTGGGCTTGCAAGTGCATCGGAGGAAGACGATTAAGAGGTCAATCAACACCTGGATGGAGGATGGATTCCCAAGGTGCGTCCACCCATGCATGCACTCGACACTCCCACCTGGATGGAGGATGGATTCCCGAGGTGCGTCCACCCATGCATGCACTCGACATTCCCACCTGGATGGAGGACGGATTCCCAAGGTGCATCCACCCATGCATGCGCTCGACACTCCCACCTGGATGGAGGACGGCTTCCCGAGGTGCGTCCACCCATGCATGCGCTCGACACTCCCGAACATGGGGTCTACGTCAGCGTGGACAGGGTGGGCTTGGGCTTGCAAGTGCGTCAGAGGAAGATGGTCAAGAGGTCAATCAACACCTGGATGGAGGACGGATTCCCAAGGTGCGTCCACCCATGCATGCGCTCGACACTCCCACCTGGATGGAGGACGGCTTCCCGAGGTGCGTCCACCCATGCATGCACTCGACACTCCTGAACATGGGGTCTACGTCAGCGTGGACAGGGTGGGCTTGGGCTTGCAAGTGTGTCGGAGGAAGATGGTCAAGAGGTCAATCAACACCTGGATGGAGGACGGATTCCCGAGGTGCGTCCACCCATGCATGTGCTCGACACTCCCACCCGGATGGAGGACGGCTTCCCGAGGTGCGTCCACCCATGCATGCGCTCAACACTCCCACCCGGATGGAGGACAGCTTCCCGAGGTGCGTCCACCCATGCATGCGCTCGACACTCCCGGCGCATGATAGACCATCGATACTCATAGACGTGCTGAGGGCTTTGCGATGGACTGGGCTGCTATCAAGGTATGGGATTTGTGAAGCATAAATAAGCATGGGTGAGTAACAGGGCATGACTTGGCTTTGTGTGACTAACGCTTGCTTCAACCAGGACCACTGCACCAGGTCTCAAACCTGTTGCATCCTTCACATGACATCGCGCGCCCATCACATCCGTCAAATGGCACCCTACAGAGGATTCAATCCTTGCAACATCTGGAGCAGAAAGTCAAGTCAAGGTTTGGGTACACTAGGGCAACATGGCGCGTGCGCAATGCAGGATTTGGTAGCAAGGCAATTAGCATCGCTGGGCTTACTGGGGCAAATTGCAGGTTTTAAGAGTTGTAATAGCCTGTATTAAGTACAAGAATTTGGTTCTGATATTAATGCTACTATGACTGTTCTGAAAGTAACCTTATCCCTGGTCAACTAAGTCTGAGTGTGGAGCGATGTCTTAGTCTCCATCTCACTGGAAGGGGGTTAGGCCCCATCCAGTGTCCATACAGGAGTGCAATGCAACAAATTTAGGAGTCCTTGTGAAGTAAAAGTGAGAAATAATGTTACAGTGCTGTGTATGGGAGTCTTTTTTGGTGTGGTGCGAAAACCGGTAATGCGTCACTTTGCGTTTTCTCGCGTTTTTTCGTGTTTGTATAGATTTCATAACTGATTCTTGTCTCATTTTAGATCGGACACATGATCTGACCTGAAACTTTGTAGGATAGTAGTAATAGTAATATACTTTTTGTATAAGCAATGCTAAGTGTATCTGATTCCCTCAAGTCTTAAAAATGCACAATCTCCACATTCTGTGCAGCTGCAAAAACCGGTCTAGACCAGGACCAGAACCGCCCGAGACCGGTTTTAACCGGTCATATTGAGACTGGTTTTAACCAGTCCATAGACCGGAATTTAACCAATATTAACTGGTTAGTGATTTTTGGCAGGTTTCGGTTAAGGTTAAGGTCAAAATGAGACTCACCAAGACCGGTTCCGGTTCCGGTTATGGCCAAAAAAGGAAAAAAACCGGACCAAACCGGACCTTTAAACCCTAGTAAGGTCCCAGGGCAGCATACCAAGGGCATCAGGGAGTGGTCCAGAGAAGGGGAAAGTCAAGGATGGTGCAAGGAATAAGGCATGGTGTGCAGGGTCAGGAAAAAGAGTAGGGTCATAACAGGAATGTCTCACACCGGACGTAACATCTGGCAGGTAAGGGTTGGGTGTCTGCAGGTAGGGGTCACATGAGGGGTATGAAGATGTGACCCTGACCCGTACCCGCATGTACCCTGACCACATACCCAGCAGGTTGTGCCTACCTGTAGCGAACACTATATACATGTGGTAAAGATAATCTAAGTAAATACTAGTGATGTTCCAGCCCGGCTTGGCCCAAAAGCTGCAGCTTTGGCTTGGCCTGAGGCAGCTCTGGCTTTCCTAAAGTCTGGGCCAAGCCAAAGCCGCCACAGATGGCTTGGCCCTGGCCTGGCTTGGCCCAAGCCATGGCTTTTGGTAGAGAAAATTTTATGACATATAACTAGTAGTTATAGTTCAGCTAATCCAAATATGACTTAGTGTGTTATGTATTCCAAAGCTATATTGAAGAAAAAGTTTGAAATGCCACAATAAACATGATCACGTGACCCAAATCAACCACTTTGTGATCAGATTTCTACTGATTTTGACAATTGCTATTGCACTTGTATGTGCTGTTGAAAGCCACGGCCTGAGCCAGTGGCTTTGGCTTTTAGCTTCTCTGAGCCAGGCCAGGCACATCACTAGTAAATACTCACTTCAGTTGTGAATGGTCAAAACTGAAGTGTACAACACAGAAATAATGTCCTTAAATACTGTAAAGAGTGTGCTGTGCTATGGTCATGAAGGATTGTATCTTAATCATAAGTAATCATAACAAACAAGTGGAATGTCAGTAGGTATATTACAATGTCCACTTAACTCTGTCTTGTACTGGCAACTCCAGTCACCTCTGATCTGGTCCAGCCAACTCTGATCCGTTACCGGCTCAACACTTAGCAATTGCTTATACTCATATTCGTGCTCACTCTGCTCTTAGGTCAATTTCCATGCTATCGCCAACCATACTGGCAAATTCAGCTCACCATACCAGACTAACACCGGTACCCCCTATCTATAGTCTATTCCCTCCAGAAGTGTAGTGTGGTTTCGTCACAGATGAGTCGGTGTGGTTTCCTTACACATCCTAGTTGGGCATATGGTATTCCTAATGAATAGAGGATCTCACTAGGTTATGTGTGAACCAGTGAATCTAGTGAGAGTCCCCAGGGTGAGTGAATGCAATTCACCCAGCAGTTTGACAAATCACGTGATGTAAAGTAAACAACAGTAAATTCTGTTGAAGCCATACAGAGGTTCCGGGATAGCGGTTTGACACGTGATGTAGAGTAAACAACGGCAATTTTTGTTGAACCAAGATACCGGTACAGAGACAGAGAGCTCACCCACCACCACTGACATCCCCAAAGTGGTAGTCTTGTCACACGACCATGATTTGTAATAATATTTATTTTAAAAAGGAAAGTTATCATTGATCAACAAAAAGTCGTTACAAATCAAAGTCATGTGACATGTAGACAACGTTTTCAAACCTGATGAAAGACCGGTTCTGCTCATGCAACGACCTCACCCCCCTCACCTTCCTTCACACGCTCCTCTACTAGCCCCTCTCCAATTCCTGCCTGACTGGGCTCTAGAACTTGACCAACCTCCATGGCACATACTCTTCACTTGCAAACCTTACCTTGAGGATTTGCTCACCTTTATCCAGGACATGTGGGCCTTCACAAGGCCTCCTTTGGCAAAATGACCTTGCAAGCTGGATTAAGAGTCTGAGTTGGTGACATTGGGTAGTATGGGTAAGTTTGCTTTTCTTCTCCAACACACAGGCTCTGTTCCCCTCTCCACTCCTTCTCTATTACACACTGTCTCTCTTGTTTCCCTCTACCAAGAGGTTTTGCACATGGTGGTTCTCTCATGTTCACAACAGTAGTTACTATGTACTGGTAGTAGCTGTGTGATTTGGGCAAGGCCCTGAAGTGCAAATAAAATTGATTTCAAAAAAAAAACCCCTAGTCTTTGTACCTTTACACTTGCTGCACAAGACTTGTGACCACTCTCAAAAGCAAGATAGGAAAAACAAGAAGGCCCAAGGAGTTTATGAGAGTGAGAAAAAGAAGCACCAGGTCCAATTCCGGGACCACTGTATGTTCCAAGTGCTGGAACAAGAGGGTGGCTCATTCTTGAGGCTAGCGAGAACGTGTGAGAATGCCAAAGTTCTTATCTAATCCTTATCTGATCTTATTCTAACTGATTTGTAATGGTATTGCACTTAGGCAAAGCCTTGACGCGCGTTATAAAGTCGATTCCCAAAAAAAAAAGGTATTTCGTTGATAACTTTCCTTTTTAAAATAAATATTCAACGATAACTTCCTTTTTAAAATAAATATTATTACAAACCACAATTGTGTGACAAGATTACCACTTTAGTGATGTCAGTGGTGGGGGAGAGTTGGGTGAGCTCTCTGTACCGGTATCTTGGTTCAACAAAATTTGCCATTGTTTACTCTACATCACGTGTCAAACTGCTATCCCGGAACCTCTGTACCACTATCTTGGTTCAACAGAATTTACTGTTGTTTACTTTACATCACGTGATTCGTCAAACTGCTGGGTGAATTGCATCCAGTCCCCAGGGTGCATTATATAATCCAAACCAAAGCCATTCACTTCCGCAACGTACAGGTTGGCCTTGTTTCCAGAAGAGACGTGTGCCTTCCCCCTCCCCAGTTGAGCTGCTCAGCCCTTTCCCAGGCACTGTCCTGCCCACCATAAAGTTTACCTCATGCTTGTCAATACCAGGGAGGCGACTCATTTGCCATCAGGCGCCATAGTGTACAAAGTTTACCCAACGCTCCAGCTTCATTTCCCTCTTCCTCCTCAGCTTCTGTACCGCATTCCGAAGTGACCTCGCCGACCTCTTGTACGAATGCGCCTTTTCCCCACCGAACATCGACCTGTAGAAATGTTTCGCTAGTTCCGGTCCATCGTCGTCGGCCACAGCCCACATCGTGCCGACCACACTTCGAAACCCACAATATTGCATTGCGGCGGCAAGATGCAGTGCCTCGTCGGCGATGCTTTCGTCCGTCAGCTCCGCCGCGTGACAGACCGAGAGAAAGGCGAACTCGGCGTCCGGAAGATGGGACCGTACGATGTCAAGCAACGTCAGGCGGTCATCCCCTTCGAGCTTGAACCATGCGTCGAACGGCTTTCCCGCCTCCAGATTTCCATGACACGCAAAGTGAGCAAATCGATGGCGTTGAAGACCTTCCTTTACGGCCTCCAAGGTCGCGTCCTCATTGACGAGACAGTGCGCCGATTGTCCCAGGTGCGTCCGAATAGCGTTTATCTCCTTCCATACCGCGGGGAGACCATCGTTAGGTCTCCCAACAAGGAGCAGAGATGGGTCATCCGACGTCGGCACTTTAGGTCCACGGGACTGAATGAGCGCGGAGAGTGTGGGGGTATATGAAGAAACATATATGTCCGAGAAATATTGTTCGACTCCATCGTCTGACGGAATGGGGCCCATCGCGTGGAGAGGGAGAGAGCAGAATACCGATGTTGGGCACCACCAAACCCGGGATTGGTCGGGTACTTTCAACTCGCGCAGTTTTTCGATCACCGGTCTGCCTACAAGCGTATACAGGTCATTGAGAGTGGATCGCAGAGCGTCGTCGTATTTCCTGGAACCAGGAGAATACTTATTTCGTGTCTCCAATAGATTATCCTTCAATTTCGTCGCGCGGGCATAGAAATCATCGGGAGTGGGGACGAAGGAAGGTGGTGAGTTATGAAGGAGGATAAGGATGTCAGAACGCCATTTGCAGTGGTTGATGATGATAACTGGTCCGCGTGAAGCTGCGTCACGAAGAGCGTCGTATGAAAGCGTCTTCGAAAAGTCCTGAAGCCCGGGTAACTCTTGGATCCGCGAAATGAGTCCGTCGCGTTCTTCTAAAAGTTTCCGCTGCTCGTTGAGGGTGCGGCCGAATGCGTCAAACCATTCGCCATCCTTTGCGCCTTCTCCCACTTCTACAGTCTCACTTTGCGAGCGTGAGATAGACGTGGTGAGAGCCTCGAGGTCTTGGTTGACCTTCGCAAATCGGAGGGCCAACTCGGGTTTTTTTTCGCGAAGCTGGTCAATGGATGTGCGAAGACCACGCATTTCAGACCAAAGCAATGCTCTCCCTTGTTCGAGGGCCTCGATGGCCTGTTCTACTCGACCAACGCTGATCAAGTACGACGCGTACTCCAACGGTATCCTGGACATCCACCTCGTCGCGACCAAACGGTGGTGTTGCGTTTCGATGGTTGGCGCGAAAACGAGACAATTTTGCAGCAATGACATCGCGTTTTGATATGCGGACATGGTGGAGTGGTGACCAGAAACCCGCGAACCTGATGCCCACTTGCAAGCGATCTCCAGTCTGTCATACACCGTTGCGTATTGATCGCTGACGGCCGTGCTGAATAAGTCCATAGACTCATCTAGGTCCTGCGCGAGGCTGAACAACAACCAGCGGAAGAACAAACACAGAGAAAGACGACCGAGCGCCTGAAAGCAGGTATCCCGTGAAGCTTGCATTTCGAGAATACGACGGTGTATAGAAATAGACTCTTCAAGATATTCAACCCCGTTGCTGCGATCGAATGCTCTAAGAAGAAGTTCACCTAACACGAGGCAAGAGGAGGATGCCGATCGTTTGTCCACGGGAAATGATGAAAGTGCCATTCGGTAATAGTTGATAGACTCTTCAAGGTCGGTCATATCTCCGGTGATAAGAAATTTCTTTTTACACCAATTCCCGAGACCCGTAGCACAATGCCAACTCCTGGATGTCTCCTGCGCCCCGGAGAGATGTCCTTGAAGATATTGGATTTTAAGCTCTATCTCCTCTATAGAATAAACCCGCTTTCCGCTTGCCGATTCATAAATGTTCGTAATGAACGGATCCTGGGATAATAGAAGACTATCCATCTCCGAAGCACATGATTCTGCTTGTTGAAGAGAGTCTGTTAAGCCGAAATATTGGAAGCGTATCTTCAAGCACGCTTCCAGTAGCATAACAATCATAGAACGGCCCCTGTCTCCGATTTCACTGCTGTCTCTAGATGTTCCGTCGAGGCACGAACGACAAAGGGCGATCGCCCTTTCCAGATTTTCGGCGCTCGGATACTCGCCGGTACGGAGGGACGTGATTCCTGCGGCCAAGGTGAACGCTTGAGACCGCACCAGACTCAGCATGTAGCTATCGTCCAGAGTGTCTGAGGAGACGACTCTGGTAAGGAGGGTTAGAGCTTCTTCGAGATCGGCACCACAGTTGGCCGCCAGAGCGATGCGAACGTTGAGAACGCGAACCAGAGACAGGGGAATCTGTGGCAATCCCGGAGGACACGCCATCACCGCCTCTCGCAAGAATTCGATGACCCGGTCTAATGGATCCACATTTTGGCTTCGAGAGTATTCGGTAGCAACTGATATGCTCAAAACAACGAGAGGATTGGTAGGGTAGTATTCCGAATCACGCGAGGCGAGGAGTTCGCGG
The DNA here is from genome assembly GCA_022496185.1 of Multifurca ochricompacta. NCBI lineage: Eukaryota > Fungi > Basidiomycota > Agaricomycetes > Russulales > Russulaceae > Multifurca > Multifurca ochricompacta. The sequence goes on along the minus strand of WTXG01000028.1, from coordinate 101,790 downwards.
CAGAGTGCTAGCATCTCCTCAATACTCTGGAGAGCGTTACCATTGCCTGACCGCGCGTAGGAGCCCAGGGCCAGGACAAGTGTTTCTGTAACGTCGTTTATCGGAATGCCAAAGGCCTCCAGTGGCAACTCCCGGGAAAAACGATGGTATTTGATTGAAGACTCGATATCTTCGGTTCGGTTCGATTTCTGGTGATAACGGTGATAGCGAGAAAAAAGAGCATCCGCGAGGCGGTGGAAGACATCGACGATGTTGACATGAAGTCCAAACCGGGAAGGATATGGAAGAAGGATCAACTCTGTAAGGTGAAGGATATGCCTGTCCAAGTCTTCCTTCTGATCCGACAAATTGTAGCGCGTGTATCGCGCAGTAGCTAGATCTGCGAGCCAGCGGGGGCGCAGAGGATAAGATCGAGGGAACGATGATAGATTATGTTCAAGCAGAGTGACGCATTTATCAATTTCGGGAATAGAATCTGTGAAAAAGATGGGGTGCAGGAACAACAGGTCAATAAAATTGGGACGTACCCAACGATTGGCCCGTACTCTCTGGAGGGAAAAGCAAGAAGAAAGCCATAGGTTCTCTAGGGTTGGAGAGGATTCAAGAAATTCAGGGTGGGGCTCGCATTAAATTGAGCCTCATGGCAGTGGCGGTGATATTTGCATTTGCATAGCTTTGAAGCACTAGCTTATAAGCTATGGGCGCTTTTGACTTATCTATCTGATGGTCTAGATAGATGCGAGCGTCACGGGGGTCAAGGCCTTAAGTTTCCAACGCTTATATAATACAGGAAGACCAGTGGTTCGCTCTCGCCTACTCCATCACTCGCAGAATGTCGAAGCTCTAAAGATAAAGGTGTGGGAGACTATAATATAAAGCGAATAGCTCAGTCTTTGTGGTTCTAAACAATGCGGTAGTCTACCTTATTAGAATACGCTGTAAATGTGATAGTGAGTCCGGGCCGGCATCTCCGGTATCGGAGTTATCAATATTAGGAAGTGTTTGTGGACGTAGCTATTAGAAACACATATCCTTCTATCTATCAGCACCGTACAGATGTCTCTTACAAGATCAGAAGACCCAGTAGATGAAGAAACCCCAATTCTACCGCATGACGACGTACCGCAGAGGCCAACTCCGCTGCCCACGCTTCAAGTTTTGATCGTCCTGTTGGAGCGGATCGCTGAGACAACTGCGCTTAACTCCATCAGCCCTTACATCAACCAGGTGATGACAATTGTTAGACTTGTATATAATGTTGATAACGTCGTCTCCAGCTCATCAGCGAACTTCCGATCGTTAGCGGTGACAGTAGGAGGGTGGGGTATTACACCGGGATCATAGTGGGTCCCTTATGTGTCCAACTAGTGAAGCATACTGAGCAGCATCGCAGCTTTCCTTGTATTTCGCGGCAGAGGCGGTCACTGTACTCCAGTGGAATCGTCTTTCAGACCGCGTCGGGCGCAAGCCCATCCTTCTATCTGGACTTCTTGGTACCATCGTCTCCATAACACTTTTTGGACTCTCGCGCTCTTTCTGGGCACTTGTAGTTTGGTACGTGCCCCGCAGATTCCCGAGAGTTCCCCATTCCATTCGCTGAACTCGGTGGTCACAGCCGCTTCTTGAATGGGGCACTAAATGGGAACATTGGGGTTACGAAGAGCATGTTGGCAGAGCTCACTGATAAAACGAACGTGGCTCGAGGATTTTCGATGATGCCTTTGGCTGGGGCGATCGGGCAGATCTTAGGGTTTGACCGTCCATTTCATTTCCCCTCGTTTCTTGATTTGCTAATAATTGGCACCCTCAGGTCTTTCATAGGTGGAATTTTTGCGCGGCCACAAGACCGCTGGCCAGACGCCTTTTCACACCCTTTCTGGGCCGAGTACCCGTACTTCCTACCATGTCTAGTGGTAGCCGCCTTTGCCGTCCTTCAGTTTGTCATTACCGCAGTATTTTTAGAAGAGGTAGGCTCTTCACGTGTTCTTAAGATGTGCGCGGTTGATTGTCACCAAGACTGTCGATCGAAAGTCAGGGCTCCAGGCCACTGAGGTTGATTCGGACGGAGTGGGGGAAGGAACAGGAAATACCCCAGACCCATCGCCGGAGGACACTGAGCAGCCGCTACCGCTGCGCTCCCTGCTTACGAGACCAGTTGTGATCTGTATTGCCAATTACGCAATTCTCGCATTGCTTGACATCGCCGCAGTTGCCCTCATTCCCCTCATCTGGTCAACACCCATCGAACTGGGCGGACTCAACTTGAGCCCGGCATCCATCGGTCTCTGGATGTCCGGGTACGGGTTCACGAGCGCCATCTTCCAATTCGTCTTCTTCCCACACATTGTTGGACATTTGGGTCCACGCCGCGTCATCATCATCAGCGCCGCCGTGTTCGCTGTGATTTATCTCTTGTTCCCATTGGAGAACTTGGTTGTGCGCGGCGTCAATGCTGTGGTAGGGCCTTTCATCATACTGCAGCTTCTATTGATATCCTTCTCCGACATGGGATTCAGTAAGTTTCTCGGTATCCCTGGTTTGAGTAATGCTGAAACGTGGATGCTATCAGGCTCGGTGTTCATGTATATTTCTACCGCGGCACCGAACAAGCGGTCCCTCGGCGCCACGAACGGACTCGCCCAAACAGTTGTCTCGATCCAGCGCGCTGTGGGACCGGCCATTGCGGCGTCACTATTTGCCTTCTCATTAGAGAACAACATCCTGGGAGGGAACTTTGTTTATGTGGTGCTGCTTTTCTTCGTATACCTTGGGTTACATGTAGCCGTACAGCTTCCGAAGGAGACCTGGAATTATAACGACAAGGGCAAGTAGTGAAACAGGACTCGTGTCATATAAACACGTCTGTCGAGAACGGCAGCTTAAAGGAAATATATATGGGATTTGACAACATGCACTATGGATCCATTCTCACTCACGGGTCATTTGTGACGTTAGGAGCTGTTTCGTGTTTGAAGATCCATGATGGGCCTCCTTAATGCAGTGATCTCACCCTCATTTCCCAGCGGTCAACAGAAAATTGAGCATTGTCCTTGTTCTTTGGATTAAATTTTAATAATGGTTACTTCTTGAAAATTGGAAGTGTTGGCTAAACACGCACCCCGATCAAGGGACCTTAAACAGGACCCTGGCTCACACACCAGAAAAGAAATGGCCACATTGGGGATTGAACCCAAGACCTCTGGACAAGCCGGGTCCAGTGCTCTAAACCACTGAGCTACACAGCCTCAGGTTCATAGTGGTACACAACCTCCTATATGAGGTCATGCAGAGTTGCATTGTGCGACACCTGACTGTGTCAACAGGAAGCGTACCTGCTGTTGAGATGGGCCAGTAGCGACAGGATTGTTGGGGCTCCTGATCTTATGATTATGATAAGATAATCTAAAGTGTGTCAGATCATTGATTCAGAGACATTGCACACAACACATTCTTTCTGTCTTGTCACATTTAAATAACTATATTTATTCTACTTATTGTCATGCTCCTCTGAGCAGTATAAAATGTTGCTACTCTGCATGCGTTCACTTCAGTTTTGACCACATAAACTGAAGTGAGTATTAGTTAGTTTATCTTATCTCTTATCTTTACCATATTTAGCTAACACTTATCTGCTATCTAAATAGGTAAAGATACTACTCTATAGTGGGGGAGTTTTGGTGGCTTAATGATAAGATTAAAGCTCATTCAGTCAGTGCCGTCCATGCCGTCTAATGCCGTCGACGGCCGTTTTTTTGACGGTTTGGACGGCGTTTTCCGTACCTGTCCACCATCCGTCTCGACATTGACTTGAGCTTGGTATGGCATGGGTACGGCAACCGTACTACGGACCCATCCATACCGTGAGGTACGGGTACGGTGCGCAGCCCTAATCTCAAGCATACCAGTACGTCACTCGTAGTTGCCAGAGTACATGGACTACAAGACAGGTAATTATTTTAACTTGTAAGGATCACTTATTTATATGCATTGATGTACAGGCAACTGTAGGTACAGAAAACGGCTCAAAAGACACCAACTTTAAGCATTCCTGGAAGGACTAATTAGATACTTGGGATGTACATCTAAGTGATAAGATCAAAAATGCGTTCACAATTAATTAGATACTAAAGATATACATCTAAGATAATACAAGTGATAAGATCAAAACACGTTCACAATTAATTAGATACAAGTGATAAAATCAATTCTGCATAACCCTATATATAATATATTGTGTCTTTACTATTTTTTTTTTTTTTTTTTGAACTCGAGTTTATTGATGCGCTTGCGGGACTCAGCCCAATTGCGCAGCTACATCAGGGTACAATGTAACTACTGTGGAAATGTACATGGAGATGCCGTATCTACTAGGGACAGGCTAGGTGGAAAACTCGAAGAGAAAATCTGGGGAGAGAGTACATGGAGAGGCCGTCCAAGAAAGAGACCATTCAGAGTAAGAGAAACTTACAAAGTCCAAGGCGCGGAGAAGGGAGCCCTCAGGGGGGTTCTCGCGGGCACCGTGCTGCAATGGGCTTGAAGAAAGCCCCCGACTTCTGGATGAACTCCAGGAACTGTGTGACGCAGGTGCGGTGATTGAAGATCTCCACCCAGGTAAGCTCATCAAAAAGTGAGCTGCGATCCATGTTGCATTCCGTCCGAGCTTGGGTGTGTAATGGACAGTCTAGGGCAATGTGGTTGAATGTTGCAGGGGTAGTGCCGTCGCAGTGGCATAGGCGATCAGCCTCTGGACGGGAAGAGAAGAACCACTTGTGGTACTCTGCAATAAAAGCATGGCCGGTGGCCAGCTGGAAGGCAGTGGAGACTGTGTGGCAGGTGAATGGGTTGTCTTTGCGCTTGGCTGTCGCTGCTACCCAAAGAGGGTGGTTGCCACCAGTAGGGGGACCACTAATGGAGATGGAGTACGCGCGATGGGCAGACTGGGTCTCCATGTCAGTAGCTCGCGAGCGAAGCCATTCATCCCGCCAATTGTCGTAAGCACGCAGGTGGGAGAGGGCATGCCACTGGAGTGGGGAAGGGGGGTCGTCAACGTCCCGAAGAGGGTGGAGCCAACGCGCACGGTCCGCAGCCTTGGGGGCTGTGGACGAAGCGCGATAGCGAGGAGAGGGAGGACACCACATGAAAGTGATGTCAGTAAGGGGGTGATCTGCAAGCAATTGAGCGAGAGCACGATGGCAGGAGATAAAGTCACCGGTGAAGCGTCGGGGGTCGCGTGAGCACAGACCCACTGTTACGACCTACCCAGCGTACCCGACAGACGGCAAGACGTGGGGACACACAAGCAGTGACAGTAGCCACGCGGGGTCCGCAAGGACATCGCCGGCTTAGTCATGATGTCCCACGCCGAAGTCCAGAAGACAGATATGGCATGAGGTACAGAAGCAGATCACGTGACAGTAAGGTTTGATGCCTCATGTACAGAAGGACCCTGAACCTTAGTTGACGTGGGAAGACGGTGGCACTGGTTCTGATGGAAGGTTCCATAGTCACACGTCCAGAACCACAGGCGCCTAGATAGGCAGATAAGAACCCTGATGACTAAGCTAGTCCAGCATGTATATATACCCTAGCTAGTCTCGCTCAGATGTTCCCCATCTTGAGCTTTTGTGTCAATCAGAAGCCTTGTGGACCTTTAACTTCCTTCCTTGCGTCTCACCACCCGAACTCGTCCCTTTGGTACTCGTCCTCTGTGACTTGTACACTGAGCCTGTGACTCTGGTAGACCTTGCGTCGGACTTATTGTCTTCCGCATCGACCCAAGATCGTCCCGACCTTGTCTCTGTGACCTAGCCGCCCGCACTTGACTGCGTACGCCCCTCTGAGCGTAACACCCACCAACGCCGAGCTAGATGAACATGTGATAATGAGGTGAGGGGCCAGGGTGCGGCCGTGGAAGAACAACTGAAGCCATTGGATGGTGTGGCTGAGGGCGAATAAGTCAAGGTCTGACTTCACACCCCCAGTGCCCCGGACCCAGTGGTTTGTCGTCTCGCCTGAGTCATCCATGAGGATGGCGGCGGCGGCGCCAACGAGGCGGTTGTCAACTTGTTTGGCTCAGGAGAGGGCGGATGAAGCATGGCAGAGGAAAACATCAGCGTGGGGCAGAGCAACTAATGCAACAACTTCATTGAGACGTACTTTGGGGGGGCATGTCCCAACAAAGTGAAGGAACGTGCCCCAGGAGGGTAACTCCCACGGTGCAAAGGCCAGTACGTCCGGTGAGCCCGCCAGAGGCGGTACCCGAGCCACTAGTGCTTGCAGGGGGGAAAGGTGGCGAGGTGCGAGGGAAGGGGTGGGGGTCATGGTGCGACAATGACATGGGTGGAGTAGGTGTTCATCCAGGGAACCACGGAGGCGCTGGATGGGCTGGGAGAGAGCAGGGAGGGAGGCATACCTGAGTGCCATTGTATCCGCCAACTTCTCAACAAAATGCTTCATGGGTAGGACTCGAACGAGTTCGTGTAGGGGGCCGCGTGGGGCCGTGTGGAATGAACTGGTGATTTTGTGGACCACGGCGTTCGAGACGAGTTGGAGTCATTTGAGGAGAGCCAGGGCCTGGCGAGTATGGACCCAGAGTTGGGACCCATATGTCAGGACCGGGAGGCAGACGGCGTTGAGGACAAGTCTCCAGTTCTTGGTGGAGAGTCCCTGCTCAGAGTTGCCCAGCAGTTGGAGGGTGCGTATGGATGCGCGTGTGCGGCGGCACATGATATCTACATGCGGTCGCCAGGACAAAGAAGGAGTAAAAAAGAAACCCAAGTATCGCACCTGGGCCCCCGCCTTGACTTCAAAGTCAGGCGCATCATGGCAGGGGAGGGAGATGGAGTGCAGGAGAAGAAAAGGGCCTCTGTCTTCACTGGGTCAGCAGACATGCCAGCGCAGAGGAGCCAGTCCATGACTAGGGAGTAGTGATGTCGCAGGGAGGCGATGACTTTGTCCCAAGTGGGCGCCCAGGCGAAGAGGAGGCCATTGTCGACATACATCGACAGATGGCATCCAGTCCAGGAGGATGCAAGGTGGAGGAGCAGGGCAGCATATAGTGTGGCCAAGACCGGGGAGATCAGGGAACCCTGAGGGGTGCCTATCGTCATAGCGTGTGGAGGGCCTGTCTGGCCATTGAAAGACAGGCAGGCAGAGCATCCAGTAAGAAAGCTATGGACCCAAGCAACAATCTGAGGAGGGTAGCTGAGCCGAGCAAGAACCGCGGAGCACCTGGAGGGGTGGACGTGATCGAAGAAACCCGAGACGTCAAACAAGACCATGCCACAGACCATCCCGGAGGCCTGGACCCAAGTAACGTCATGGACGAGGGAGAGAGCCGAGTCCAGGCAGCATGAGTTGGATCGTGCACCGAACTGGGTGGACGGCAGGGTGCCGTATCGGTCAATGTCAGACATAAGGCGCTTGGCAAGTGCCTTGTCCAGGAGCTTCCCCATAGTCTCAAGGAGAGAGATGGGGCGATGAGCTTTCGCCAGGCTGTAGTCAGGCCGGGACAGCTTGGGGAGGACAACCGTGAGTGCGCGCTTCCAGGCAGGAGGAACGTGGCCAAGGGCGACAGAGCTGTTGAATAACGCCGTGATATGATCGTCAATCACGGGCCAGGCCCATTTGAGGATGCGCCAGTTGAGCTTCGAGAGCCCAGGGGTGGACTTGGAGGAGGTACAACGGAGGAGATCAGCAATCTCGTCCGGTGTGAACGGAGTCCAGACCCTGGTGGGGAACTGGGGTGGGTCGTTGTCGAACTCAGAAGGGACAGGCATGGATTCTGAACCAAAGAATTGAGCGACAAAGACATCTTCGATGGCCGGTCTGTCCCACAGGAGCGGTCCTCCAGGGCAGCGGATAGCAGGGACAATAGATATGCGGCATCCATGTCACCAGGCAGCGACATCCCAGACGTCTTGGGTGGCAATGGCGTTGTTGGTCCAGGCAAATTTGGCGGCCTGGATCTCATGACATAGGGAGAGTGCCGCATCAGCTTTGGCGGCAGGGTCGTGTCGAGAGCGGCATAAGGCCGTGACAGCCTGAGAACACGCAGGGTTCCACCACTTGGCACGTTTGGCATGAGGCAAAGAAGTGACAGCCAGATGGATATCGGAGACAGTGAGGATGACATCCAACAACTGGTCAGCGAAGAGATCCACGGCCATGGCCGAGTCCAGAGCGGGAATGGCAGGGAGAGACAGCTCGAGGTGGTCACACCAAGCTATGAGGGTGTCATCAGAGACTTTGGTGACATAAGACTTGATGGCGGGAGCCGGGCCAAGCGAGAAAAGGGAATGCTGCCAAGAGAACCGGAGTCCAGCATGGTCCGATCCAAGACCAGCTGACCAGTCGATTGTGACAGGCGAAAGGGAACCGCCTAAGTGAAGTGTCTGGGAAGCCCAGACAAGGTCAAGTACATTACCCTCGTGATTGGACGCGCGGCGGGTCACAATGCCCAGTGTGGAAACCAAGTCGAGTCCCTGATCAGCAGCCCAGTCCAGGAAGGCAGAGGCATGAGAGGAGGTGGGAGTAGAAGAGCCAGGCAGGGCCCAGTCTGGGTGGTGGAGATTGAAGTCTCCGGCAAGAACGGTCGGTGTGTCATCCAGGTTCAGCGCAAGGAGCGCGCGAAGGGCAGATGGGTCACGAATGTTGTTGTAGAAGGAGATGATGTGGAGGATCTGATCCTGGATCCGCAGGTCTCCTACAAGGATGCACAGGTGGGTGCAGATGTCGTGCCGAGTCTCAAACTGGGCAGGGAAAAGAGTGTCAGAGTGAGACGGAAGAAAGCATCTCACATAGATTAATGTCTTCGCGCGGGTCTGAGCCGGCAGCAAAGGGTAAAAGAAAGTCCAGCCTGGGTGGGCTGGTGCACCGAGGGTGTCCTGACCGTTGGGAAGGGTGTCGGAACGCGAGACGCCGATTCGGCCAAACCAGGGCTCGTGTACCAAAAGAATGTGATCCTGTTTGTTAGTATTCAACACAGCGTGCAGGTTCACGTTACTGTGTTGTATGTTGAGGCTCAGGATGGAGCACTCAGACATGGAAGGCGAAGGGGTCGAGGGAGGGTGCAGGGGACGGGCCCGCCGGGATCAGTCCCCGGAGGTCTGTCACCTTGGCAACGAGGTTGACGAGGTCGGGAGCGTCTTCAGCCATCCGTCTGGAGACGGAGGCGCCAGAGCCGTTGCCGCCAATAAGGCGGTCAAGGAAGAACAGCTCGATGGCCGCCTCGCAGCGGCGCAAGGAATCGAGCAGGAAACGAAGGTGTTGCATACCACGCGTGGTCAGGTGCTCCCCATCAAAGAGGATAGCAGCCATGCCCCCACGGGTGCGGTGTGCGGCGTCCGCTGACGAGATCAAAGCCTCGGTGTGTTGGCGGGGGGTAGGTTCTGGGGCCAACACTGTGGAAGGTGTGCCAGCAGCCGTGGCCTGTGACTCAGTAAAGTCAGAGATGGAAGACGTACTAGGGGCCTCCTGAACAGGAGGCCGCACCGGTTTCTTCATGGTGGTCATCCGCGCATCAGGGCGGGTGTTACGTCCGGTGCAGGACGTTCCACGCGACTTGCGTGACAGCTCGATTTATGGAGTCAGGTAAGAGGCCAATAAGGTCTCTTGGAGTTCAGGTGAGATGAGTCAAAGTCAAAAGGGCTGTTCCTTATGACAATGTTGAACAGAAAGTGCCAAAAGCACTGAGACAAAGGAGTCAATCGATCAAAGGGGGATGTCCAGAAGACAGGCACCGATGTATTCAATAAGTCGAGTCTGAGCTTTACAGGGTAGGCTACAGTGGGCTTATATACGTAAGGAGGCGGGCGTCTGTTGATAAGGAATCATGGAGTCAAGTGGGCCCGAATATCTGAAAGCGGAGGGTGTAAAGCCTGGCTTCTACTGATAGGGAATTAAGTAAGTGTCCGGTCGTATGATAAGGTGATAAGCGATAAGCAGCGATAAGGGTATGTAAATAGGAACAAACAAGTGAGTCACGGGGATGGATGGAGGGCATGTGACGGGTCCCACGATGGAGACGTGATCATATAGTGAAGTGTAGGTGGCTGGGAGGGTTCGTTGCTGGGCAGGAAGAAGAAAAGAGGAAGAGACGGGGTTCGTAACATCACCCCCTCTTCTGGTTCTAGCAGTCCCAGCTAGAAACGACTCGTACCGTCATCATCCTGCACCAGCTCCAGATAGTCATCGGCTACATTACGATCGTCTTCCTTGTACGACTCCAACTCCTGTGGACATGCATGGGTGCGAAGGAAGCCATACAGGCCGCGTTGACCACATGCGCGGCATAAATCGTAGACGGGGCAATCGATTTCTCGATGCCCAGCGTTGTGACGAAGGCACTTGCCGCACCAGCCTGAGGGGTTGTTGATCGTTGGGGCCACCCCTACGCGTCGGAAGATGCAATGTTGGCTCCAGTGGAGGTTGCTGCGGCAGTGTCGACACCATTTTCGGTTGAGGGGGCAGTTCCAGCTGATGTGGTACTTGCTGTCGCAACGCCAGCAGGTTTCTCCACGGGGTTTTCATGTAACCGCGGCATCTCAAGTCGGCTCAGCAGCAATGTCGGGGCAGCACCCAGGGTTCGAGGGGGGAGAGGTCGTGCATAGGTGTCGGCGTACCTTTCAGCAATTGTTTGATATGCATCCCCCACTTCCAACCTTTTCCTAATCTCCACAATCTCTGATTCCAGCTGGAACATCCCATTCGTCAGCCTTGCCATCATCTTTGCATGCTCCTTGTACTGTTGGTTCAGCGTCCTCCTCAAGGTAATACTCTTCCTCAGCCTCATGACCTCTGCCTTCAGGCGTGGTAGTCTCATATCGTTCACTACCTCGTCAATGGCGAAGGCGCGGCAATCCTCTGCGGAAAGGTGGCCCAGCTGTTCATCGGTTAGCGTGTGATGAAGCTGGCCGGTGTACCTTTCCTCCAGGTAGACAGGAGCCCTGTACACGGGTCCACCTTTCTTCATGCACCCTGCCACATCCATTCCTCCATTAGTGTAGTAAATATACTTCGCAATGGCCGTAGTGCCGTCGGCCATCGCGATCTCTAATGGGTAGTACATTGACGAGTTGGGATTGTTGGGGATGAAGGGGAACTCGGGGCTTCATCGTCGATTTCCCCGTTGAGCAAGTCATTGGGGTGGGGCTCTTCACAGTGGGTGAAATCGTCGTTCGGGTTTGGAGACTGATTCTTGACGCGGGTCTCCGCAGCTTTGTAATCAATGGGGGAGGAGGGACGAGTGGACGGGTGAGTAGACGGGAAGTTTTCGATGACAGTCATAGGAGAGGCGAAAGCGTCGATGGCAGCGGAGGCGGCGATGAAAGACATGATGGATTGTTTGGTGGTAGTAATTCGCTGGGGTAGCATATACTGGGGAATCTAAGAGAGTCTGGGACTGTGCTTTTAACTGTTTTTGGGCGCTTCTGGGTGTCGGGTGTGGAACTCCGCGATAAGGGCCGGGGCAGAGATATCTCCGCTGGTTCCCATGAGTTGTCAGAAGCTGGGAATCCCTTCCACTTGATTAGGTAGTATAACTTGCGCCCTCGGCCTTGTCGCTTCGAGTCCAGAATGGTTCTACTTCCCACTCCTCTTCTCCGTCGATAAGGTCAGGTGGGGGTCTTGGGAAGTTCTCCCCATGCAGGGGTGTTTCCTTGTAAGGTGTTAACAGCTTGGCGTGGAAGACTGGGTGGATGCCCATGAGGGAGGAAGCCCGAGTTCATATGACATGTCTGACAGCTTCCTCGTTATCTTGAAGGGTCTGTGACGTCGGGGCGCTAATTTGGCCGTGGGATGTGACGTGTGAATGTTCTTCCCTTCCAACCACACCAGGTCATTGGTCTGATAAGGTGTGAACCTTGAAGGTCTTTCCGCCAGGGTCCTTTGCGCCTTCAACAGATTCTCATTGGCGATTTCCGGATCTCTTCCCATTGGCTGATACGCTGCGTGGCTGAAGGGACATTTGTCGGCTTTCCAGTCCACGTGGCTCGGGGCGTCCATCCCATGATAAGTGAGAATGGGGAGTTTTTTGTGGTACCATTGGGCCAAGAGTTGTGTGCGAATTCTGCTGTTGCAAGCCAGTCAGCCCAATCGTCCTGTCGTCCATTGCACCAGAACCAAAGATATTGTTCAAGCCACTGGTTCGTTCGTTCTGATTGTCCATCTGTTTGTGGGTGATAGGCCGTTGAAATGTTTTGGGTAACGTTCAGTGTTTTGCAAAGTGCCCTGGCAAATGTGGACGTGAAACGTGGGTCGCGGTCTGAGATGATCTTCTCGGGGAGGCCGTAGTGTCTATAGACGTGATCCAGGTAGAGTTTGGCCACTCCCTCTGCCGTGATGGATTCGTTGCAGGGTATGAACAGCGCCGCCTTTGAACAGTCGTGGTCGGTGATGGTTAGGATTGAGTCGAAACCTCTGGACGTGGGGAGTTTGACTATAAAGTCCATGGTGATGGTCTGGAATGGTTGTGAGGTCGTTGGTGTAATTGGGAATGGGGCCGGTGGATGTGGGTGCGTGTTCACTTTGTTGGCCTGGCAATCTGCGCATCCCTTCACGTATTCCTCTACATCCTTTTTCATGTTCGGCCACCAGTAGTCTCGTTTGGCAAGAGTGTAGGTATTAGCAATGCCAGGGTGTCCTGCAGAGGGAAGGTCATGGTGAAAATGGATCACCCCCCTCTTAATGTTGTCGCCACCGGTGACAACGAGTCAATCCCCATCCTTCCACCATAGGCCGTCAATTTTCTTTAGGTTATGTGCTTCTGCCCATGTTTCGCATAGTCGTTGATTCATATTTTGCGACACCTGGGCCCATAGATCCATGTCGTGAAGGCTGATGATGGCCGTCCTTGCGAACACTTCTTCTGGGAGCACTGTAACATTACTGTTGTCTTCTGCACCATTATTCAGATCAGGTCGTCGCGACAGGGCATCTGCTCGTGCATTGCGGCTTCCTGCAATATGCTTCAGGACGAAGTTGTACTCTTCCAACTCTAGAACTTCACGGGCGATGTGTCAGCTGATCTTATGGGGTTCCTTCCAATAAAGCAGGTTGGAATGATCGGTATGAATGATGGTTTTGTGAGGGGTTCCTGCTAGGTACGGTCGCCAGTGTCGCAATGCTTTTACTATGGCCAATAATTCTCTGTCCCAAATGTCATAATTCCGTTCCGCAGGCGAAAACGTTTCCAAATAAAAGGCGACCAGGTGAAGGAGTCCCGCCGCGTCCCACTGATTCAGCATGGCACCATTCGCAAAGTGAGATGCATCAACTTTGAGTTCAAAAGGTTTCTGCAGATCCGGTTGTAGAAGGACCGGTTCTGCGGCGATGATGTCGCGAATCCGTTCAAAAGCCTTTTGTTGTTCTTCGGTCCAATGCCAGGGGACTTCTTTCTTTAGCAGTCCATTGAGCGGTTGGGCGATCCCTGAGAATCCCCGGACGAAACGTTGATAAAAGTTGCAGAACCCGATGAAGGACCGCACGTCCTTAACACATGTGGGCACTGGCCATTCCTGGATTCCTTGTACCTTTACTGGGTCCATTCGGACCTGTCCTCCCTCCAAGATGACTCTGAGATATTCTATACTTGGCTGTTCGAATGAGCATTTGGCAGGTTTAAGGTACAGGTCTGTTCATGCAGGATGTCCAACACTTGATGTACTCGTTCTCGGTGGTGGGTCAGGTTGTTTGTTGTGGGACCAGTATATCATCCATATAAACCACTACTTCGCCCGTGAGAATGAGGTCACGGAAAATGTGGTTCATCATTGATTGGAAAGTAGCGGGCGAGTTGGTGAGGCCAAAGAACATAACATTCGGTTCAAAGAGTCCTTGATTGGTTTTGAACCTGCTTTACACTGGTCTCCTTCCTTAATCCGAATGTTGTTGTAACCCCAGCGGACATCCATTTTAGAGAACAGGGATTTATCCCTCATAGTGTCAATGAGTTCCGAGATGAGCGGCAAAGGGTAGGCGTTCTTTACAGTATAGGTGTTTATCGTCGGTAGTCCTGAACTGGTCGAAGTTTGCCATCTTTCTTTTTGATGAAGAAGAATGGCGACGGTATGGTGATTTCGATGGCCGAATGTACCCCTTTGCAAGATGTTCCTCGAGGAATGCTGTGAGCGCTGTCTGTTCCGCCTGTGACAATGGATAGATTTTACAGTCAATTGCCAATGGGGTGTCAGGTATGAAGTCAATGGCGTGATCCCATGGTCGTACAGGCGGGAAACGTTGAGATTCCTCTTCAGAGAAGACCTTCCAATGTCGATGATATTCTCGTGGCACTACCTCTTCAAAAGTCTTTTCTGTACGCCCCTCCACTGCCTTCTGCGCGAGCTCTGATGCCTTGGTAGCGAAGCAGTAACCTGGGTCTTCATTCTTTTCCTCTATCCTACACGCTGCTGAATGTCGAACGGCATAGTCATATCCTATCGACGTGATGAGAACAGGATAGAAGTCTTTATCCATAGTTGCATCACTCCAATTGATCCTTGGTTCAAAGGCAGCGAGCCAGGGATATCCCAAAACCAAATCTTCCTCGCCTAGATTGGTGACTAGGAAGCGGATGACTTTTGTCCTTTCCCCTACTTGGACATTAAGATCGGTGTAATGTGTGATCTTTCCTGCTCGATTGGCAGTCCCGTCAATGTTCCAGATATTCTTTTCCTGGGGAAGTGCCAGCATCCCTAGTCCCATGGTCCTTGCCATTCGTGGACTGATAAAGTTGTCCGTGGCTCCTGAGTCAACCAGGATGTCACAATCGGCTGTCCTCTGTGTAGTCTCGAAATGTACTGGTATTTTCAAAGACTTGAAGCGACTAGTATACACAGAGGTTACATGTAATGCTCGTGCCCAGGCGATGGGGTTGAGCCAATCAAAAATCCTTTTTGGCGAATGCCTTTTCTACTAGAATGGCTTGCACTTCCTCGCTTTCCTTCATCATATTGGCCCATATTTCCTGCGCCTTGTCTTCTTTTGTCGGTGTTTTCTTTTCAACGGTCGGCGGGTTGTTACGTACGGGGGTAGTTGTAGCTTCGGCCGCTCGCGACCCCTTCTTTGGGCATTCCCTGACATATGTCCTTGTGCCTTGCATCGAAAGCACCTGCCCTCTTTCATCAACATCTGTCGCTCATCTTCAGTGAGCGTAGCTCTAGCTCGGGTTCTATCGGCCGAGGTATCCATAGCGTTTGGGTCGCGTTGAGAGGTGTGTGTGGGTTTGACCCCAAGGCGGCTTTCCACTGGTCACGGGTCCTTCCCTTCTTTGTGTCGACCCCAAAGCGGTTTGGAAGTCAAGATAATCCTGCTGCTGTCGTCGAGCAGCATCGACCCAGGTATCCCAGTCATCAGGGTGATGGAACTGGATGATATTCTTTACCAACGGGTTGGGTAACCCCTGGGAGAAGAGGTCCAGTGTGGCCTCCTCGTCCGTGTCATAACCGGCCCTGTTGGCCAAGTTTCGGAACTTTGCCACATAGGCATCCAGTTCCCCCCTCTCCATTTTTAGGGTTTTTAATTCTCGAGCAGCCTTCTGCTTGGCCTGCCCATCTGTAAATGCATCTTTGAACTTCTGGGCGATGGTTTCCCAGAGGCCTTCACTAGTGGTACGACGACCACTCTCAATCTGTTCATTCAGCCACTCCAGCTGTTCCATTGTCCAGTCGTCTACGGCTTCCCCTCTGATCAGTGACAGGAAGAGGTTGGCACACTGGAAGGGGTTGATAATTTGGGGAACGTCATGGTTGAAGTTCTTGAAGGTTGTGAACTCCAACATGAACTTCTTGCTTTGCGATCGGTCTCCTGTGAATGTCTGTGGTAGTACACCTGACAGTTGCCCTGAGGGTGGGGGAATGTTAGGTGGTAGCATGGCAGGTGGTGGGGGAGGTGGAGGAGGAGCCGGGTCAGGAAGCTGGGCAGCGATGGTGGACATGTTCTGATAAAACGGGGTGACGGTGTCGGAGGATTGTATGGAGATCTGGGGAGTTGTCAAAGCAGGGGCTCTGAATGACAACTGCGGGTGCAACTGGGGATGTAGTTGACGCTAATACCAGTGCTTCTTCACTATGTTCTTCTACGTACTCTTCTGGCTCAGAGTCTGTGACAATGGCCGGGGGATTTTCCCTCCACGGTCCTAATCCAAATTCAGGTGGGGCAGGTCCTGTGTGACCCAAGAGTGTCGGCTATCCGAGTATCGGATACGATACCAAACTCTTTTCTCGTTATCATATTCTACCGGTTGGTATCTTCCGTCGTGATAGACGTAGTATCCAAACTCAGACTCAAAGTCCTTCCAGGTGGCAGAGCCAAGTACTTGTTGTGAAAGGTCAGGCTCCTCCCTGCGTTCGATCGGTTCTTCTTTAAAGAGGGTCTGACTGCGGCTGGAAGCCACGATGAGAGACTTGACTTGATGTTACGTCCAGTGCAGGATGTTCCACGCGACTTGCGTGACAGCTTGATTTACGGAGTCAGGTAAGAGGCCAATAAGGTCTCTTGGAGTTCGGGTGAGATGAGTCAAAGTCAAAAGGGCTGTTCCTTATGACAATGTTGAACAGAAAGTGCCAAAAGCACTGAGACAAAGGAGTCAATCGATCAAAGGGGGATGTCCAGAAGACAGGCACCGATGTATTCAATAAGTCGAGTCTGAGCTTTACAGGGTAGGCTACAGTGGGCTTATATACGTAAGGAGGCGGGCGTCTGTTGATAAGGAATCATGGAGTCAAGTGGGCCCGAATATCTGAAAGCGGAGGGCGTAAAGCCTGGCTTCTACTGATAGGGAATTAAGTAAGTGTCCGGTCGTATGATAAGGCGATAAGCAATAAGCAGCGATAAGGGTACATAAATAGGAACAAACAAGTGAGTCACGGGGATGGACGGAGGGCATGTGACGGGTCCCACGATGGAGATGTGATCATATAGTGAAGTGTAGGTGGCTGGGAGGGTTCGTCGCTGGGCAGGAAGAAGAAAAGAGGAAGAGACGGGGTTCGTAACACACGTATTCATTTTTTATTGCTTCTATTGGCTACAAAAGACATCACTGCTAACCTACACCACACAACAATCACAAGACCTGAATGCCCACTATCTGACCAGTGCCCCAGGTCAGCTCAATCTTCGTCCATCTAAAGTGGAAGTGATCAGCAGATGACCAATATCAATTAAATTATTACAAAATCCATTCCGTACCTTCACTTCATCGGAGTTTCCAGCTTCCCCGACTACTTCATGACCTTCAGGTGTTTCGTCCTCCTCAAACATTTCAATGTCCTTCACCTGATCATTTTCTTCAATCAGTCTCAATGAGTACATATAGCCGACCGCCACATACCCTATATTTTTCCCACATTTCTTCTGTGGAAACGCAGCTGAGGTTAGATAAGCACTACCTAAACAGGTAGCAAGATAATTCAGTTGTGAATGGTCAAAACTGTACATTAATTAGTCTTTACCTAAACGGGTAGCAAGATAACTACGCAAGTAATGTTAGCTATATGCATGGTAAAGATAATCTAAGTAAATACTCACTTCAGTTGTGAATGGTCAAAACTGAAGTGTACAACACAGAAATAATGTCCTTAAATACTGTAAAGAGTGTGCTGTGCTATGGTCATGAAGGATTGTATCTTAATCATAAGTAATCATAACAAACGAGTGGAATGTCAGTAGGTATATTACAATGTCCACTTAACTCCGTCTTGTACTGGCAACTCCGGTCACCTCTGATCCGGTCCGGCCAACTCTGATCCGTTACCGGCTCAACATCTTCACTCTTAATCGGACTGAAATCCCCGACATTAAAAACAGCAGAATACATGGAAATCCTCAAAGTCTCCTTGACTTTGGGTTTGTTTTCCGTCTGTTTGCCTTTGGGATTGCTTTCCGTCTCCTTGACTTTGGGATCGTTTTGCGTCTGTTTGCCTTTGGGATCACCTTTGTCCATCAAATCGATTCTGAGATCGTCACTCGTCCAATTTTTCACCAAACTTTTTGCATTCTCCGCCTCGTCTGTGACGAACACATGGCACCACTCTCGAGATTGTCGAAACGTCTTCGGAAAACTATTGGCAATTTGACCAAAGCCCGTCTCCTTCACGCTATGCTCGGAAGCGACGGTCACCTGGATTGTAATTATATGACGATCCGTGAAGATTGTGGCATCGACAGTGGCAGATGTTTTCGACGTGGGAATTACACAGAATGGTCGCCTGATGCGATTTAGATACTCAAGACTGTGTTGTTCCTCGTAAGATAAGTTAAGATGGCCCTGGCACGCTGGGATAGTCAGTTGCGGCAAATCTGATCGCGCAGGAGTGCAAGGCAATCCCTTCGATTCCGGATCGGCGCAGAGCCGCGAAAGAACTACATTCTCGAGAATGTAACCTGCCGAGCCTTTGAACCACTGATGGTGGCTGACCAGCTTGTAAAAGTTGATCTGCTCCTGCTGGTTCTTTGCGGCAATCTTGTCCATAAGGATACGATTCAGGTAACTTGTTTCAATTCTTCCAATTGAAGATTGTCTGTCCTCGGAAGAGAGACCTTTAGGATGGATTGTAAAAAGTGTATGAGAGACCTCCGTTGGGTTAACGTCGGTGATGTAATCTCCGAAATTATGAACAAAGTGGTGGGCAGCCTGTTTTACACGTTCCGTATGTCTAGAAATCCGGTCAGGATTCGTCATATGAGCCATCATGATGCGTGCAGAAGGTCCCCATTTTTCGCAGTGATCCTTGATCAGTTGGTCATTGAAACCATGTATCATGCTGTGAAAAATGCTTAGTGGCAGAAAAATGCCTGGAATCATCAACTGAACCCACCCGAGCGCGACTGATTCAGTCAGAGGGAAACAGTCCATCACATAGGTATAAGCTTTGTACTCCTTTCTCCATGTCTTGTACCGCTTCTCATCCGGAGAGCTTGTTTGCACGACGAAAGCATCTCTCGACCTGCAAGCAACTAAGAAGCTGTCGCAAGGAAGAGGATCCTTCGCACTGCAATCGGCAAGAGCCCACGTTCCATCTGGAAGTTCATCAAACGTGTGGGCATAGACTTTGACGCCAGAGTTCGTGAACAGGACGAAACTGTCGGGGAGGAATTGAAAAGCCGTAGGCAGGCCCTTGCTTAGACGGTGGAACAGAAGATAGAGTAGGAAGCATGTTTTTCCTGCGTTCATCTCTAAGATGACATGCTCATCATCAGTCACAACCACGTACCGAGTCCTGGATGGCCAGTGATAACGACCCCGCCACTTTTCTCTGTCCGACGCTTTTTCGACCATTCTTTTATGGCTTTATGAGCAAGGATGTACTCATCGCGAAACAGAAGTGCCTCCTCCTCGCAGTCGAGATGTTTTACTCCCAATTTGGACAGTTGGTCTTGGGGTACATACATATACGTCTTTTTCGGGTCAGGGACAACTACGGGTGCCAATATTGGATTGAGTGGCTTCTTCCATAAGGTACGATACAGACGGTCGGCCGTCCCACGAACTAGATCGATTTTGATACTCTCGGGTGTATTGACCGCTGGATTATTGTCAAACATGTGTGGCAATCCGATAATGATCGAAACTTACATGGAACTTGCACGATAAAATGCAAATAATCCTCATTTGGGCTATTTTCCCAGAACCTGGACAGCCGTGAAGTAGAAGAAAGGGCCTGAACGGTGCCAGTTCCATGTAACGCTTGATTGGATTTAGGATCGGGTAGCTCGATTTCTTTGATGGTTGCATCGAAAGAACCCTGATCTTCCATACTCCTGATGTCCAGGGGTTTCAACAACTTCCACATAACGAGTTGGTTCGCGTCGATGTGGCTCAACTGGTTCGCCATCTCGTCCTTGATTAGATTTCGCAGGTTAGGGGTATAGTTATCCGATTGGATTTGAAGCATGAGGATGTTCCCAATAGGAACCTTTTGGTTATCGATAACGAGACAAAACAGGGTGAGCATTGGGCCATGGTGGTTGAGAGAAAGTGAGTCAGAGTCAGAGTCGACTAACAGACTAACACGTCATATAAACCGTGACTGTGAGATACTTTGTTTCCACTTGCTGACTCATTGCCATCCACCAGGGTACACAGTGGCAGACCTGCCATTTTCACGTAGTTCAGCTCACATGAACACAGGGCGAAAAGTGTTCATTCCAGCTTTTTTATCATGGGCAGGGTCCATAGAAGACCCATTTGGCGCAAATGACCAAGTGGAGGGCATTATAAGGGAGATATGGTGTGTTGCATACCCAGACATTCCGCTTGGGCCCGAGGAAATGGACATCACACTGGGCGTGGTGCGTCCATACCTTTCCTTATTGAATTATTGATCTTATGACCTTCAGGTTAACAATCTGCTAAATAACTGGCGCAGCGACATCGGCAAGGCGGGCTGCAAGGCTGTTATGGATCTATGGGACGACGACCCATCTTCTGAACTCTCCTCATCTTTGGAGGGGCGCGTAAATTTGTTGAGTCCGCTCTCAAGGGCTTTCGCTTTATCTACAAGCATCCAGACGTCATGGTGAGTTTATATGTTATGATTGTACTATACTAGTCTAAACATTGCCGCCAAACAACAGGGCTCGCGTGAAGCGTTTTGTTCCGATCTAATCACGAAAGTATATGCAACACACCTTCGAAGGATAGCGACATCGTTAATGAATTATGGCCCTCAAATCGGGGCACTGGCACTGGTAACAGCTGGAGTTGAGCGAGGGCTAACGGTATTCAAGGATAGTGGAAAGGGACGTGGTTTTATTGACGGTCCTTGGGGCAAAAAGGCACGCGAATAGACCAGCGCCACGGAAAGAGTCGACGACAATCGATGGGAACAGATAATTGAGAAAGCACAAACGTTTTTTATGCTAGGAGAATTCATTACACGCGTAGAATGATGTCATAAATATTCTATGGACACGCCTCGTAGATATAACCCTAACCTATTTCGTTGTGTCTAAGGATCCGATCACCATTTTGCATCATGCGCTAAATCATGTGATATGACCCCTGAGGCTGAGTTGAGTGAGTAAGAATGAGGCGAGGCTTACAATCGAACAACGATCATCGAATCGTGCGTCATGTCAAAGCGCCCTCTTTCTCCAAGCTCCCCCCCAGCAGCAAAGCATGCCAGGCAAGAACACCAGGACCCGATTCCCTCTTCTTCAATGGATGTCGATCAAAAAGTATCCTCATATATTGCTTCATCCTATGGCCTCTCTTCGGAACGCCTCAAACGTTTTATGAAAATTTTGCGGGCTGCCATTGAACCAAATGCATCAGACCAGGAGATTAAAGAGGACCTCAAGGAAATCTATGCGCGCTTTAGGATCGCATATGATGGGTTTCGAACTGGTTTTGTCAGTGAGGATGTTTTCACAGAAAATGCTATTCGAGAAGAAGAGCATTTCTTCAATGTGTTGAAAAGGGCAGTTAGGGAGGGTGCCACTGAGGATGACCACCAAGCTGTCGTAACTCATAGTCCGTATCTTTTCCTTATTAAATCAATCAATTCATGAATGTTTTTCCTTAGATGTCTTTTGGACTCCACGTCCGCCCATCAATGAGGGTAAGGCCCATGAACTTGCCCCACCCCCTATAATCGTTTTCTAATCACATTGGGTTCCAGCAACCGAGGTTGTGACCGGTCTTCAACGACTTGAAGAAAGTGGTCAGTCTATAAGTACTTCAACTTCAACTTCAAGTCTGGCCACTCATTTAAATCATATAAGTTGTCATGAATTCGTGGAATGCAGGGTTTGTTTACGATGCTCCACTTAAAGGCCTGAAAAATCACGTCAAACGCGAGCTGAAATCCCTTGGTTCTGATCAGAAACTATATGCACGATATTGCTCTATTATCCAGTCATCTGGGATGGGCAAGTCGCGCCTGATCGATGAGTTGTCCCGTGAGGATTTCCTTATTCCAATCAATCTACGCCGTCATGGCAGCAAAGGTTTGTCTCGTCTTCTTATTTCTTGTCTTAACTTGCGTAATCGATTTTATAGGATACCCCCCTCCGGACAATGAACTTCGTGACTTTCTCGCGGGGCCGAGGGGATCAGAAGATACAGCTTTATTGGCCTATTATCGGGCATACTATTTCCTCCTCGCTTTGTTCAAAGTGACGCAGGACACCATTGTGAATGAGCTGGATCCCCATAGCGATGATGCTAACAGGGCTTACCGGATCCGCGCGTTCAGGGAGCTTATGTCAAATGGTCAGAACATGAGAAGCGTAGGGGCAGATAGGCAATCATTTTACAATAAGGTTGTTGCCCAGGCTAACAGCGTACGTCCGTCATGGCGCGTTCATACCCTCCATTCATTCTAAGCGTTCTGAAGGGGATGAGTGCACAACCCAAAGCGGACGTTAGAGCCTTATTTAATGCTTTTGACCGTCTTCGAGATGCACTGAATCGTAGAACGAATCGTCATGCTTTACCTTCGGAAAAGCAATCTCAGGTCGACATGGACATCGAAATCTATATTTCATTCGATGAGGCTCATTCCCTCACAACCCCTTTTGGCGAGCACGACTGGCGCTCTCCTTTTACTGAACTGCGTCGAATACTTCAAATATTGCGGAAAAGACCTATGTGGTCCTTTTTTCTTTCCACTTCTGCGAAGATCACCGAATTTTCACACGTACATTCTGCGGACCCTTCCAACCGTGTCAGACAGGGGGAATTAATAATACCCCAACCTTACATTTACCTTGGGTTTGACCAACTGATGCAAACTCGGAAGATCTCTAAACATAGTACTCTTAAAGACATCACTTCGTTGGAGTGCATTGCTCACATGGGAAGGCCATTGTAAGCCATGTGTTATCCTGTCTTGACCTTTCTTTTTTACATTTCCCAGGTGGGGTACACTTTACGACCATGGAAACCAAGTAACTCGCGAGGGTTTAATCGATTTTGCCATGGAAAAACTGCTATGTGGGTCCAGAGGCCCAGGCCCCCTTTCGGATGCGCGCATATACGCAGTTTTGTCTCAGCGTTTGGCGCTGGATATTGACAGTTCCCAATACCATTTATCATCCGTGACGCCTCTGAATCTTGCAGAAATCATCCATGAGCAAATTACATATCATATGCGCGTCTGCATCTCTGTCGGAAAGGAATTCGAGTCTATGCATGCAGTTGCTTCGTCCGAGCCGATCCTCTCAGAGGCTGCTTCTCGTATCATGAATGACGGGCGTGGGTTTAACCTACCTGTGGCGCTCGAAAAGGTCTTCTCGGGGTTCTCCGTCAGTCAAGGGGCCCGTGGAGAGTTATTGGTCGCCGCCTGGTTCACTTGGGCACGCGACCAGGTGGTTAAAAGTAAAGGTGAACCTTGTGACGGGGCGCTCTGTCACTTTTTCACTGTCAAGGAACTGTTTAAAAACCTGTTTCCTGCATCGATTTTCGAATTGATTGCGAAGACCAAGCCATCTCTATGTCCGCAGAACGGCAACACGAATCAGCCACTATTCAAAGATGCATTCAAGAGGGCTAGGATGCATTTTAATCATTTCATCAAACCGTACGAACATGAGGTCCTGGCGCGTAAATATTTAATTCGTTTCATGGCAAGGGGCGCGGCTGCTCTGGGAACCAATTGTCAACCTGGCTTTGACGCAGTTTATCCATTTTTGTATGGGGACATCCACCTTGATGTGCAGAAACTAGGATTTATCCTCGTCCAAGTGAAGAATAATGCAAGTATTGGTCCAAAGAAATTTAATGGAATCTTCAGGGATATGGATCCCTTCGAATATGAATTACTCGACGCATCAGACAAGAAAAACGGCATATTCCCGATTCCGATAATCCGTCTACTCTTCAGCCTTTCTTCTAAAGGTGACCCTAAGGTGGAACACATGAAGTATAAATCACCATCAGATGGTGCGACGTCCTTGGGCAATAAGGGACAAGCGCTCTTCACATCCTACGATTATGTGTGTTCAGGGGTCAGTGAGGACGTCCTCAAACCAGTGGCGGCGGACTCTCCTGATATGTGGAAAGCATTGGTAAATACTCGGGAGGGGTGGGATGCCTTTTTAAGGAGTTCGAATGAGCCTGAGTTACTCGTTCCATACTTCCCGGTACTGGGAGTTTTGGCGGGATGATATTGTAATGTGACCTGTAGTTTAGTGGAAGATTGGAGAAATATGATGTCGTAGATCACTGTCATTGTTATGCTTTTTCACTTTTCATACATCATGTACTTTATATTTTCCTCTTACTCTAGACTATGACGTTCTTGGTCCAGGCAGTGCCCTCAATGCCTTATGATCTTTATTTCTTCACGAACATAGCTATGACGTCGACTTCCTATTCTACATAAATACTGAAGGACATCGAGCTCTAAGACTTCGGTCTTGAGCTCCTGTAGTATTACTGAGGTTTTGACCCAGAAATCTCATCTGTTCTTTCTTTGCTTCACAACTGTCTCACCACCAAACTTCAGAACTATTGTCACACTCTTTTAGTAGTATATAAGGACTCCATTCTGTATGCGTTCACTCCAGTTTTGACCACAATAACTGAACCTATCCACTATATAAATAGATAGCTAATACCCTTTTTGCAGCTGCATTTATCAGTGAGCTCCTTTTTAATCTCCTGGTCTGATAATAACAAATTGCAAAATGTTCCTAAAATAATTGAGGGGTTCCACAGGGAGGCGATGGGATGAAGTAAAAGATGACGATCCGTCTCGATCAACATCCATTGAAGAAGAGAGGATCTGTTCCTTGTGTTCATCCCTGCATGCTTTGCTGAGGGGGGGCTTGGAGAAAGTGGGTGCCTTGACATGATGACTCGATGATCGTTGTTAGAGTCATGTCATGTGATTAATCATCGGCGGTTAAGTAGAGCATGCAACATGCATTCCCTCACATCGGGTAAGTCTTTGTTTGCAAATGCGCATTCGGTCTTTTCCCTCCCATACGCTCTCTTTGATACTTTCCTATCTTTAATTGCCACTTTCTCTTTCCAAACCCATATTCGATCCTTTTACTTCCATTCTTTAGTTAAGCCTTTTCCTCCAAGTGAGGTTTTCCCCCTTCGCTACTTTCCTCACAAGTAGTTACCCTGTGCCCGCCTTAATAGCTACTCTGTCCCGTAGTAGCCGCGCGATTTGGGACAAACCCTGAAGCGCGAATAAAGTTGATTTCAAAAAAAAAAAACATGCATTCCCTCCCTCAACCCATATGATGTCGCATTCTTACAGACCCCCATGCTTATACACTGGTTGTCTTGTCACCTCCAAGAATCAACATGGCCACATGTACCATATATTGAACGCAGCTGAGGTTAGATAAGCGCTACCTAAACGGGTAGCAAGATAATTCAGTTTGTGAAAGGTCAAAACTATACATTAATTAGTCTTTACCTAAACGAGTAGCAAGATAACTACGCGAGTAATGTTAGCTATACGCGTGGTAAAGATAATCTAAGTAGATACTCACTTCAGTTTGTGAAAGGTCAAAACTGAAGTGTACAACACAGAAATAGTGTCCTTAAATACTGTAAAGAGCGTGCTGTGCTATGGTCATGAAGGATTGTATCTTAATCATAAGTATTCATAAGAAACGAGTGGAATGTCAGTAAGTATATTACAATGTCCACTTAACTCCGTCTTGCACTGGCAACTCCGGTCACCTCTGATCCGGTCCGGCCAACTCTGATCCGTTACCGGCTCAACACCATATACTATGCTCGTTAAGATACAGGGCCAAGACAGGTGTTGTTTTGAGCAGCAGCAAGTTAGATAAGTGCTACCTAGTTTAGTAGTGATAGTTCAGTTTAGTTGGTTAAAACTGATAATATTATGTTTACCTAGTTTAGTAGTGATAGCTGCATGGTGTAATGCATTAACTAAGTAAGGTAAGAGATAAGATAAGTAATACTCACTGAAGTGACAACTACACAAAGAGATGTGCTTAAATACCAAAAGGAGTGTGTAATCCTAGTTTGTAGAATGATACTATCTAAGTCCATTGTCCTACAGTCACAAGAGAGAATAAAGAGTGTTTATAGATTGTTCTTTATCAATCAGTCAAAGCATGCCACAAGCGTGCATGGCGGTAGTGCCACTCAGGTTGATCCGGTGGCTTTGGGTCCGTCTCAACAACAGGTTCCCTCCAGTGCGGCCTTCTGGGCATTTGTAATTTTTCTGATGGCTGCCCGGCCCACTGACTGGGGGCAGGTTATATTGTACATATGTTCCAGTATTGAAGGTCGTCGAAGGTAAGGGAAGCAATGGGGAAGCATGTAGGAATAAGGAGATGTCATACAGTGCGGCGAAGTCGCTGCCAACGCATGGAATTAACTTTTTCTCACCTCTCATCTCTTCGTCTCGTTGCGTGTCACAGCCTTTGAAGGTAGCGAACGATCTACCAAGTTTGAAAAGGTTTAAACGTATCCAGCATATCTGACGTATCAATGCATTCGGTATCATCGACATTACCGACACTCCACGCAGGCCAGTTCTGCTCAAAGCCTTCAAATGTAGCAAATAGCCTACCAGACTTGCAAAGTTACTCATCTGTCTCGGTGTTATCATTGACATCGAATCCTTCTCTTCCCTTATCTCTCTCTCTCCGCTTCGAACGTACACGTTCCCGCAATTGTGCACCATACCGTTCGTTTCATTCCAATACACCCCATCTCGTTGTTTCCTGACTATGAGTCGTGTGATTTCGGATCATGGTGCAGTCAAGAGCAAGTCGTGGACGTCATCATTTCATCAAGCATGTTAAGTATGGGTGATGACATCGATGGTTCCTGGATGCTGGCTGGCCTGGCACTGAAACCCCAATAGCCAAATACGACCGATTACATAAGTGGTCATAGCTAACATGACACCGACGACCACTGAAGAACTCACATTCTTCTTGAACATCTGACCTCGAAAGCAAAAATAGCTCTGATCCATCCCTGGAGCACCTACAAGCTATAAATGGGTTCTTTCAGCTTTTTGACCCAAGGTCAAACTCCCCGCACCCGTCATGTCTACTCCTCAAACCATCCCTGATGAGGAGGCACCTCTTCTCCAGAGTAACAATGCATCGCGAAAGCCAACACCGTTACCCAAGATGCAGCTCTTTCTTCTTCTCCTCTTGCGACTCGCAGAGCCAATCACATCACATTCAATTAGCCCCTACATCAACCAGGTACGTTGTCCACCATCTCGACCCAGTGGTTCTAACGACTCGGAACACACATTCTATTTGTTCAGCTCGTCAGCGAACTCTCTATCATTGGTGGTGACAAGCGAAAGGTGGGATACTACACGGGGATGTTGGTCCGTCCTATCTCTCCCATTCATCATTGCCGGTGGTCTTCCTGATTTGGGGATGTTTATTCAAGGTATCTTTGCACTATGCAGCAGAAGCGATTACTGTCCTTCAATGGAGCCGCCTTTCTGACCACATCGGGCGTAAGCCTGTTCTCTTAGTCGGTCTCTTGGGCACGGTCGTGTCGACTATCATGTTCGGCCTTTCCCGTTCTTTATGGGCGCTTGTCCTCAGGTGCTTCTCTCGGGCGTATACCTGAAGCGGATCATTTTTCGCTGAAATGGTGTTCACAGTCGCTGTTTGAATGGACTGCTGAATGGAAACCTTGGAGTCATCAAGAGTATGATAGCGGAACTCACAGACGAAACCAATGTCGCCCGTGGTTTCTCATTGATGCCGATGAGCCGGGCGTTTGGCTATATCATAGGGTTTGGGGTTTCTCTCCCTGCTACCGCTTTCATCGCGCGTTGATGATATCACGGGAAATTCAGCCCGTTCATAGGTGGTGTTTTGTCACGGCCACAAGATCGATGGCCAGACCACTTCTCACACCCGTTCTGGGCCAAATACCCGTACTTCCTGCCCTGCCTAGTTGCTTCCGTATATGCCTTCATATCCTTCCTCATTTCGGCTATGTATTTAGAAGAGGTTGGAGTCTTGGGTTTTCCACCCGGCAGTGGGCTGATGTTTTTTTTTTTTAAAAAAGACTTTAGATTGCAATCCCTCAGCAAAGTACCAATCTTCGAAGGACCACTTAAAGACACCACGGGAAAGGACGAGTGAAACGTCACCGAAGGAGACAGGGAAGCCACTGCCGCTGCGTGCGCTGCTCACAATACCAGTCATAGTGTCAGTTTCGAACTATGCGATGCTCGCATTGCTCGACATGGCAGCGATGGCCCTTATTCCACTTGTCTGGGCGACGCCCGTAGACTTGGGTGGGCTCAATTTAAGTCCGAAAACCATCGGTCTATGGCTGTCTGGGTATGGTTGCTTGAACGGAGTGCTACAGTTTATATTTTTCCCGCGGGTGGTCGGGCGTTTAGGCCCTGGACGTGTTGTCCTGATCAGCATCGCCAGTTTCGTGATCATCTACACGATGTTCCCATTTGAAAACATGGCGGCGCGCTACGCCACCCACGGCGACGGTGGCGGCAACTTGACTGTCTGGTTGCTCGTCGTGTTGCAGCTCTCGTTCATATGCGTCACTGACATGGGATTCAGTACGTCACTGGTTTGGGTGCATGCGTGTGTACATCGAAGAAACTGACGGAAATATAAAGATTCGATATTCATGTTCCTTGCCGCAGCGGCGCCGAACAAGCGCTCTCTCGGTGCGACGAATGGACTCGCGCAGACGGTGGTCGCGGTGCAACGCACGGTCGGGCCAGCGGTAGCGGCGTCGTTGTTCGCATTCTCACTGGCTAACAACGTGATGGGCGGCAACTTTGTGTACGTTGTGCTCGTTGGGTTCGTATGTGTTGGGCTTTGTGTCGCTAGGCAGTTGCCGAGGTACACATGGAATCACGTGGACAGGAAGTAAGACGGAATGGTTGGATTTGTACTATCTATCTATCAGTACAGTAAATATAGCGATATACCCATCCACTAATGTGCTTTTCGCTGGCGTTCGAACTATATCTATACTGATGGGACCAGTCAAGCCACACGACGTGGCAGAGATGCCAAATCTGGACGGGACAAACTCGGTCAAACTAGGAGCACGTCCGAAAAGCCTAAGAAGGCGATTAGATTAAAGGAACGACAAGGTGCGTGCCAAGGATGATGTCATTCCCGTGATCGAGATTCAAACTTTTGGGTTAGGCTGGGGACTGGGGGCTTAGGAAGAGAGAGCGAGCTGAGTGATCGATCAGGTACCCCCTTCTGATGGTTTACTTTTAAAACACCCAATACGTGTGTGATTTCAAGAGATCCCCAACTAGGCGTTTTCGCGTCGCCCTCCTTTGGTGTCCAGGTATTGTACCAATCCGATCCGCGGTGAGTGTGACGCAAGTGTTCCTGAAAGGAGAGGCAAGGGAGATGGAAGAGAGAAGAGGGAGCCCCAAGATAACTAAAACTTCGAATGAGGGTGTATCGTGGTTGAACTTTGTGAATCCGTTGCTTGCTGGTTCTATTTTACCTTGCACTTGATGTTGTCAAGAAGTTCTTTAACACACAAAGATAAAAGCTAGAGAGAGAAATTCCATTGGCTGGTCTACTACAAACATTGTATTGTGCGGAGCCAATCCGCGGTGAGTGCAAGGCAAAGTTAGTTTTCCCTGAATGGTGAGAGAGGTAAAGAGGAGAGGGAGAGTGCGCAGAAAGAGTCCCAAGGATAACTAGACTTCGAAGGAGGGTGCGTCGTGCTTTGAACTGATGCGAATCTACTGCTTTGCTGGTTCCGTTTGACCTTGCGCTCGATGTCGTCAAGAAGTTCTTTAGCACACAAAAGAAAGATAAAGAAAGGGGAGAAATGCCGATTGATTTCTGCTTCTAGTGGCTCACTGGCTGGTCTACTACAAGCATTGTATGTACCTTTATATACTTGCAGAGAGACCGAGTTATGAAGCAGAAAGAGGGTGAATTAGGGTTGAAAGAAGATAAGGTGAGATGATGCCAGGCAATAAAGGCGGAGATGATGTAGACGGGGAGGTAGAAACCTGGCAATTAAGACGGGGAGGTAGTGAAACTGTGTAAGGAATGGACGGGCATGCGGCCCGGAATGCAAATGTACTGATAAAAGATAATATACGGAACTAGATCATAAGTGCTCTAATTCAGGGTTTGTAATGAAAGAGGGGAGAGGCGATAGATGGAGGTTTCATGCTCAACGCCCGAGCCATCCTTACAGTATGTACCTTATATACTTGTAGAGAGACATAGTTATGAAGCGGAAGAGGACTGATTTGGATGAAAGGAAATAAGTGAGATAAAGGTGAAGGTGAGTTAATGAAACTGGTTTTCAAGGAATGGACAGGCAGGCGGCCCAGAATGCTCACAATCCAGATGTACTGATAAGGAATATATACATCAAATGTTTGAAACTAAATCAGAAATGCTCTAATTCAGGGCTTGTAACGAAAGAGAAGAGAAGTGAGTTCAACCAGGAATAGCGATAGCTGAAGGATTCATCCTCAACGCCCGAGCTATCCTTACATAAGTCATGCCACTTTTTCTTCTCTTGGCATCCTGAGAACGTCGAGTTGAGAAAGCGGACACGTGAAAGGTAGAGACAAGCGGGTTCTTCAGAAGTATAACAACGCAGGCAGAAGGAACATGCTATTTCGGTGAGAACTTGGAGGGCTGGATTCTTCAACGACAATCAGTCATGTGATCTGGACACTCTTTTCTTTCATCTAGTTCCAATGATAGTGACCTCAACGCGCAAGTCTCAACACGACATCATCTTCGATGAAGTTCGAGAGGTTTCCAGAGAGGAAGACGTCATTAGTATTGGTCGAAGCCTGTATTTAAGGTAGCGTCGCAGAGCTCTTAGACTCTAGTTTTAAAACCAATTGTTGTCGTCGATACTCGCAAAATCCACTTTGTTTTCCTTTTTACACTGAACCCAAGGGCAGACAACGACATACCCACAGACAAACGACCCGGAGTAACTTGGCTATACCAAATTACCGACAACGCCCCATGGAATGGCTACTACACCACCGACGGCAAAGATAGAATCCCCATTGAAGAAGAATACGGCATCTGGTTCGAAATTGCCTATCTGAGTTGCCAGAGCAGAACTAGGACTCCCTCAGAACACCATCCCAAGGATCGATCTCCCCGCGCTACTAAGCCCCTCGCTAAATGGAGCCACCCAAATATCCCAACAGTGACAAATGGTCTGGTAACCCCTCCGACAAATACGAACGACTCGAGGGAACGCTACCCACACGGTTCAAAGGAGATCAATCTCTCTCGTCGCACTTCCTCCTAGTCTTCAAAACTGTTGGTGAACATTAACAAACAAGCCTCTATAGCTAACGACCCAATAAGGCCCATTACTTCTTACAACAGATGGAGGGACCTCAAGTTTCATCCTTCCAAATGACGATCATTGAGTCCCTGGAAGAGGTAGAAAATGGGGCGGAGCATCTCTCTATGGAAAAAATGCTTGGAAATACATATAAGAACGGTTCAAGAAGGCCTTCTTCGATTTTGCCGCGCAAGAGCGAGCCTACGACGATTTGTGCAGACTAAAGATACGTGACGGACGCCTCGACGAGTACATCTCTGACTTCACCACACTTGTATGAAAAGCCGCGTTACACCCCGACGACACTAGTACGCTCCGACTTCTCGCTCGAGGCTTACAAGGACAATTAGCCGCCAAATGTATTACGCGTCACCGACCTTCAACGTTAGAACAATGGGTCCAGGCAGCTCAACACGAAAATACAGCATACATCATCATTCAAGGAATTTATGGAGGACGAACGCGACGAGCAGCCTTTCTGGCGACCCAGGGGACAAAGTCAAGAGACGAACAACAAACTGCTCGACCTAACCAACAATGAGATTCCAATGCCATGGACGTCGATGTCATATGGCAAGCAATGTCCGAGGAGGAGAAGGAACGATGCCGCCGCAAAGGGTTATGTTTCCACTGCTAAGAAGGGGCACCTAAGCCTCGTATCACCATCACCACGGCAACTTCCACAATCACCAAAGTACCAACCGCGGAAGCACCACCGAAGCCCATGGCTGTTCAATCCGCTCAGAAAGAGAAGAAGGCTGAAATCGAGGCGCTGGACATGTCTAAGGAGTGTCAACAATGGAGTGCACCTGAGCATGGCAGCAGATAAGCTATTACTAAGCATTAGCTATCATGTGACAAGGTATGACATCTAAATCAGTTATCTGATCTGATGCACTTCGGATTATCTTATCATGATCGTTAGAATTGCTGTCCACTGTCCAGTTCCCCGGTCTCTACCAGCCCGTCTGAGGTCTGAGGAGCGATGAATACATAGTATTGTATTAGCCTTTCTCTACCACAAAACCCTCGAAGGTTTTTCAAAAAAGTAAAGTTTCAAGGGAGCGATATCACGGCTATGAGGAACTCATCTCGACTCATTTGCTGTGGTACTACAGCCCCACCACCACCACCACCCTGGTTAAACCTGTCATACAAGCCACACATCTGTTGTACGACCACACATGCACAGACGAAATGATCTAGATCGACCTGCAGACGAGGAGGAGCAAGAACAGGAGCAGGAGAATAGCCAAGATGCCGTTGTTGGTTCTGGGGAGCTATGGTCCCTGTTATTTGAAAGGTACGAGTTCTCTTCACTATGGCCAAAAAAACGCAAGGGAGACTGGGCATACCATACTTCTTCACCAATATATCCAGGACAGATGGGCCCACGTGAAGGCTGAGAGGGATATTCAGTGTAAGCGAACGAAGGGAAAATATCAAACATGACAGTGAGTTGAGACGTACTCGTAATAAGCTAGCGCTCGGCCTAACTCGGTTCCGTCGATCCTATTGTCGCGATCGGTATCAAATGAGTCAAACATTTGCCTCCATTGCTATCGGTATCGGATTATGTTCAGTCAGACAAGAAAGGGAGGACAGTTGGTTGACAACCCCTACATTCATGTAGTTCCATAAAGGCTCGAACTATGCACAGCGCACATAAGATCCAAGCGCCTCTTGAGTAACGAGCACTTGCTTAACTTACCTCCTGAAATCCAATCCCGCCACTTTCATCGAGATCCTGTTCAAGGCAATTTGTACACTGTTTTATATTCGATGGGGGGGGATAATGAAGCATACAAAGATGCTCATGATATATTTCACAGTTCTGGTGGAAAACCTAAATCCTGGAAAGGTGGGGGGCGGGAGGGGGGGATGTGAGACATTGGCCCGGCCTCATAGATATTATTCGTACCGCCATCGTTCAAGAGTGCGCTGCCTACATGACTACAAATTGAGCTTGGGGGACTTGTGTCGGGTTCTAAAAGACAAAGGGAAAGACTCTCACGCAATTCTTCAGGAGAAACCTGTCCACTGCCGTCTTGATCTACGGCGACAAACCAAGCAAAACACCTGGTAGATTAAAAAGATGACAGTTGGGGGGGGGGGGGGATTGTGGGGCAGTGGGCGTACTCGTCACTTTGGACGTTAGGTAGTGCGGCGAGCTGCGGGGCGAAACCACCAGGATGGTGTGTCAAAGTGCTGCCCATTCGAAAGACGCCACTCCCCGGTGAAGTGGGGCTACCACTCGGTTGTATAAAACCACCTGGGTGAGCGGGTTCAACCCCGAGGGTGGTAGTAGTGAAGCCACTCGCTTGTACTTGTGCTTGTGGGGGAAACCCACTATGTGGAGGATAGCTACCGTGCCTCGCGACCGAAGGATTCGACGGTGACCAACCGATAGGCGCCAAATTGCCTTGAACACCCCAAGTGGATTCAGGTTGTTGTTGTTGTTGTTGTTGTTGTTGTTGTTGTTGTTGTTGTTGTTGAGAAGAAGAATATGATTCATCGCTGCTGCCCTGATATCGCCCGCCGTTCTTCTTATCACGCTAAAAATCAATCAATATTTGTTTTTTTTTTTGATCAGCCGTCGTAGATCGCTTTGTTAAAACCTGTTACGATTCAACGGACCTTACGGAATGGAAACATTGAAGGTTTGCTACAGCAGTCGAGAACCCAAAGAACAAAGGTAAAAGAGAGAAAGAGAATGACCTTGGAGGGTAGGAGTTGGCTGAAGATGAAAGGTGGGGAGGAAGGTGGGATGTGGGAGGTGGAAGCTAGTCGTATATAAAGCCCGAGGGGTAGGGCGGTGGCCTCATCGTGTCTGCAGCACTGCTTATTCTACTTGGGACGGTTGGGTGAGGATAAACCACGTTCTTGGCTAAGGAGACTGAATTGAACTGAACTGAACTGAGGAACAGCCGTGGCCAATGTTTTTTGGGCTTAATTGGTAGTGCCTCAAACGACGTCGACGTCATCTCAAAGTCATCGCCACCCGATCCACCCCGCTCTAGAGTCTACATTGAACATGCAACGTGTAATCAGCATCGATGAGCAATTGATTCAGGTAATTGGTTTCAAGTCCCCGAAATTGCATCTCGTCTGCACGCCGGACTGATTACCCTAGTGTCACATTTAAGTACTAGACATTCCATTGTTGACGCTCCTTAGACATGTCCACTTACCTCAATCTTTCTACCCACACCTAACACGTCACATCATCGCCAACCAGCATACCTCTCCCTCCTCGCCCCCTCTGCCTCCAGCAATGCCCAAATCCCTGCGCCAATCCGTGTTGATGTTGACGTCGTACCACCACTCGCTGGTGACTCAGACGCGCGATTCAGATCATATCATTTCAGTTCGTGCACAAGAGCGTACGAGGATAGTCATGTGTGTGAGTAAGCGAGGACATCGCGCGGTTGGTGCTGGTAAAGTAACCCCTCCACCCCCTTTCCCTCTCTGGATTTTTGTATATACGTCCGCACCCTCATGAGTTTTCGGTGTAGTTTGTTGCTGTTTTTTGTTACCGTTGTTATTGTTGGCCATGGTCGCGTTGCAAGTTGTCAGACAGTCGGAATGCCAGGGTGACTCGCTCAACTTGGGAGGCTATGACTCAATGTTGCCAACCCTGTTTTCACCGTAATAATCACAATTCATGTTCCATTTGAGTGCAAGGTTGAAGAAAAGAAAAACAGGTATTGAATGGCGGCCATGGTCAAACGAGAATTAAGAGGTTTCTACCTGGTCTGGGGATGACAGTGATCTACAACATCATATTTCTCCAATCTTCCACTAAACTACAGGTCACATTACATTATTTCCACCAAAACTCACTGTGAGTCTTGTCCGCTCCAGTACCGGGAAGAGAGGAACGAAGTATCTCAGGTTCATTCGAACCCCTAAAAAACTTATCCCACTCCTCCCGCATATTCACCATTGCTTTCCATGCATTAGAAGTGTCCCCCGCCACTGGTTTGAGAATGTCTTCACTGACCCCTGAACACACATAATCGTAGGATGTGAAGAGCGCTTGTCCCTTATTGCCCAAGGACGTCGCACCATCTGATGGTGATTTATACTTCATGTGTTCCACCTTAGGGTCACCTTTAGAAGAAAGGCTGAAGAGTAGACGGATTATCGGAATCGGGAATATGCCGTTTTTCTTGTCTGATGCGTCGAGTAATTCAGATTTGAAGGGATCCATATCCCTGAAGATTCCATTAAATTTCTTTGGACTAATACTTGCATCATTCTTCACTTGGACAATGATAAATCCCAGTTTCTGCACATCAAGGTGGATGTCCCCATACAAAAATGGGTAAACTGCGTCAAAGCCAGGTTGACAATTGGCGCCCAGAGCAGCCGCGCCCCTTGCCATGAAACGGATTAGGTATTTACGCGCCAGGACCTCATGTTCGTACGGTTTGATGAAATGATTAAAATGCATCCTAGCCCCCTTGAATGCATCTTCGAATAGCTGATTCGCGTTGCCGTTCTGCGGACATAGAGATGGCTTGGCCTTCTCAATCAATTTGAAAACAGATGCAGGAAACAGGTTTTCGAACAGTTCCTTGACAGTGAAAAAGTGACAGAGCGCCCCGTCACAAGGTTCACCTTTACTTTTAACCACCTGGTCGCGTGCCCAAGTGAACCAGGCGGCGACCAATAACTCTCCACGGGCCCCTTGACTGACGGAGAACCCCGAGAAGACCTTTTCGAGCGCCACAGGTAGGTTAAACCCAAGCTCGTCATTCATGATACGAGAAGCAGCCTCTGAGAGGATCGGCTCGGACGAAGCAACTCCACGCATAGACTCAAATTCCTTTCCGACAGAGATGCAGACGCGCATATGATATGTAATTTGCTCATGAACAATTTCTGCAAGATTCAGAGGCGTCACAGATGGTAAAATGAATTGAGAAGTGCCAATATCCAGTGCCAAACGCTGGGACAAAACCGCATATATGCGCGCATCCGAAAGGGGGCCTGGGCCTGGGGACCCGCATAGTAGTTTGTCCATGGCAAAACCGATTAATTTCTTGTGACTTTCTTCGTTGCCGTGGTCGTAAAGTGTACCCCACCTGGAAAATGTAAAAAAAAAAGAAAAAGGTCAAGACAGGATATCATATGGCTTACAATGGCCTTCCCATGTGAGCAATGCACTCCAACGAAGTGACGTCTTTAAGAGTATTGTGTTTAGAGATCTTCTGAGTTTCCATCAGCTGGTCAAACCCAAGGTAAATGTAAGGTTGGGGTATTATTAATTCCCCCTGTCTGACACGGTTGGAAGGGTCCACAGAACGTGGCTGTGAGAATTGGGTGATCTTCCCAGTAGTGGAAAGAAAAAAGGACCACATAGGACTGCCCTCCAACATTTGAAGTGCTCGACGCAGTTCAGTAAAAGGAGAGCGCCAGTCGTGCTCGCCAAAAGGGGTTGTGAGGGAATGAGCCTCATCGAATGAAATGTAGATTTCGATGTCCAGAGATTTCTTTGTCGAACGAGGAGAACGGGGCGTCTCTACACCTTCACCATTCACTGCATCTCGAAAGCGTTTAAATGCTTCAGTCAATCGCATTAATCCCACGTCGGGTTGTGCCCTCATCTCCTTCAGAACGTTTAGAATAAATGAAGGGTATGAATGACCCATGACAGACGTACGCTGCTAGCCCGGGCAACAACCTTATTGTAAAATGATTGCCTATCTCCACCTACACTTTTCAGGTTCTGACCGCTTGACATAAGATCCCTGAACGCGCGGATCCGGTAATTCCTGTCAGGGGCATTGTTGCTACGGGGATCCAGCTCATTCACAATGGTGTCCTGCGTCACTTTGAACAAAGCGAGGAGGAAATGGGATGCCCGATTATAGGCCAATAAAGCTGTGTCTTGCTGTGGCCCAGCGAGAAACTGACGAAGTTCATTGTCCGGAGGGGGGTATCCTATAAAATCGATTACGCAAGCTAAGACAAGAAATAAGAAGACGAGACAAACCTTTGTTGCCATGAGGGCGTAGATTGATTGGAATAAGGAAATCCTCACGGGACAACTCATCGATCAGGCGCGACTTGCCCATCCCAGATGACTGGATAATAGAGCAATATCGTGCATATATCTTCTGATCAGAACCAGGGGATCTCAGTTCGCGTTGAATGTGCCTTTTCAGGCCGTCAAGTGGTTCCCTGTAGACAAACTCTGCATTCCACGAATTCATGACAACTTATATGTATATGATTTAAATGAGTGGCCAGATTTGAAGTTGAAGTTGAAGTACTTATAATAGACTTACCACTTTCTTCAAGTTGTTGAAAACCCGTATCAAACTTGGTTGCTGGAACCCAATGTGATTAGAAAACGATTATAGGGGGTGGGGCAAGTTCATGGGCCTTACCCTCAACGATGGGCGGACGTGGAGTCCAAAAGACATCTAAGGAAAAACATTTGTGAATTGATTGATTTGATAAGGAAAAGATACGGACTATGAGTTACGACAGCTTGGTGGTCATCCTCAGTGGCACCCTCCCTAACTGCCCTTTTCAACACGTTGAAGAAATGCTCTTCTTCTCGAATAGCATTTTCTGTGAAAACATCCTCACTGACAAAACCAGTTCGAAACCCATTGTATGCGATCCTAAAGCGCGCATAGATTGCCTTGAGCTCCTCTTTAATCTCCTGGTTTGATGCATCCGGCCTTACAGGTAAATATTTCATAAAACGTTTGAGGCCCTCTGAAGGGAGGCGATAGGACGAAGTAATAGATGAAGATTCTTCTTGATCGACATCCATTGAAGAAGAGGGGATCGGTTCCTGGTGTTCACGCCTGGCATGCTTTGCTGGGGAGAGCTTAGAGAAAGAGTGTGCTTTGACATGACGACTTGATGGTCGTCGTTCGATTGTTCGATTGTAAGCCTCACTCACTCAACTCAGAGTGTCATGTCACGTGACTAAGCGCATGCAAATTGGTGATCAGATCAGATCCATCTCTTAGACACAACAAACAAATAGGTTCAAAGAAATAGATCTAACGATACACGGTGGCCCATCCGTGTTGTACGAGAAAGCCGCCTATGCGGTGCGGGGTGAAAGCCCCTTTGCAACGCAACACGGCGTGTCCATAGAAAAGTTATGACGTCATTCAAAATAATCTACGCGCGTGATGGATTGACAATTAGTAAAAGTAACAAGGAAGTAAGAAAACGCACCAGTCAAGCTCGATGAAAGCGTGACTGGGTCCTCCAGCATTTGGAGAGGAGGACACATCATACCCAGCATGAAAATATGTTTGTGCTTTCTCAATTATCTGTTCCCATCGATCGTCGTCGACTCTTTCCGTAGTGGTAACCCATTCGCGTGCCTTTTTGCCCCAAGGATTGTCAATAAAACCACGCGCCTTTCCATCATCCTTGAATACCGTTAGCCCTCGCTCAACTGCAGCTGTTACCAGTGCCAGCGTTCCGATTTGAGGACCATAATTCATTGATGATGTCGCTATCCTTCGAAGGTGCGTTGAATATACTTTCGTGATTAGATCGGAACAGAACGCTGTACGCGAGCCCTGTTATTTGGCGGCAATGTGAGTCTGCAGCATCTGCAGCTCTACTTTGCTCTCGACATTTTCTCTAACGACGGATATGGAATATCACAGGATGCGCTGAGAGCGCGCAAGCTGGCCGTATCGGCTGCAAAGAAGCGTATGGACACGCTTGAGAATAAGCTCCGTGAGCCTGAAACAACCCATATACGGCGATGCGTCACACCTTTCTGACGAGCAGACGCGGGTGCATACAGGCATTCAACAAAGCCGGCTTGAGGAACTTCGACGAGTAAAGTCAACAGATTCGGAACGCGTGGGGCTTAAGGAGAATCTGCTCACTTTGACCCGCCAGCGTGCAGACATTACGCAACAGTACGCTGTCTGTATTCGGGATGCAGCCTTCTGTCCCTCCGCTAATGGCGAGAAAACATGTAGGGTCTTGTACGCGTTGCAATCAAAGATCAGGTAGAGGCGACAAAATTCGGGCTCGAGTATTTGCAGGAGTGTAGCCGCAAGCGTGAGCTCGAGGCGCTTCTCGAAGAACGTGATGCCGAGTATCAGGCAGCGCTCGCAGAGTTCCACACTGGTGCGTGTTACCCCCTCCGCATGTGATCTTTTATTTTTTGTTCACTCTTGTGTGGTTGGTTTGACCTGCATAGCAAATACGGTTTATGTTCGGGCAAAGGAACGCTCCAAGGAACTGCTAGATATCAGCAAGGCGAAGCTCGACGAGGTCGATGACAAATTGCGACGCACTTTTCAGGCGATGGAGGAGGTGCGTTGTCATTTGCCTTTCTCCACCAAGCCCGCGCACTAAAGGTGTTTATAACATGATAGTCGGGCACGGCTCACGAGCGAAGCGCAGATCAGTTAAAAGATGAGTTGGAGACGCTGCGGGAGAAGCTCGAACTACTTCTCGCCACAGATCCGGGTGTTATTGAGCAGTATGAACGTCGTAAAGAGGAGGTACGTACTGTTGTGCCGGTATTCCCCACCTCAGGGGTTGATGTTATTCTCTCTGGTGGACACAGATCAAATATTTGAGCAGAAAGCTAGAAGAGCGAGAGCGCCATGCTGCCAAACTTGAGAAATCAATCAAGGTTGCCAGAGTAAGTGCGCGCCTACGCGGAGTTGGTTTGAGGTGCTGACGGCGATCATTTCATCTATCAGGACAACTGGCAACCTGCCTTACAAGACCTCGTCACGTCCATTGGAAGAAGTTTTCTGAGGCATTCGATCGTGCGTCTACTTCGTCTCTTATAAAACGATTCTAAGTTGGGAGGACCCTAGGGATCGGATGTGCAGGCGAGTTGCAGCTCACGCCACATGACGACTACGAAAAATGGGCTATCACGATCCTAGTCAAGTTTCGCGATACTGAGCAGTTACAACAATTGACGGCCCACAGGCAGTCTGGTGGCGTGCGTTGTTCATCTTAGTGTCTCTGCGGCCTGTGCATTACCGACGCCATGTAGTGGGGCGGGTTTTCTGCAGGAGCGTTCCCTGACCACGATCCTTTACCTCATGAGTATGACAGAGTGTGCCCGCGCCCCATTCTCGTTGGTTGACGAGATTAATCAGGTGTGTGATCTAGGGTCAATAACCAAGTCGCAACACTAAGAGCGGGTGCAGGGCATGGACCAACGCGCCGAGCGCGCAGTGCACAATGAGCTTGTCAAGACAACTTGCAAGGCGGACAGTGGACAGTACGTCTTGATCATGCCCAAGTTATTGCCGGACTTGAAATATGATCGACTTATGAAGGTCCTGTGTCAATAATGGCGAGTGGCTTCCAGAAGACAATAGTTTGGGCAACATGATGAGCATGATACGTGACTACGTTGCAAAGCGAGGAAGTTCTGGTGCAGCGTTCATGTAAAGGTATTTCTAGTATAGGGGTTGTACTATTTGATATGTGATAACACATGCCGTATTTTTACTACACTTCCTATGCGTCCATTAATGTTTCTTTTTCTTTTTTCTTTTTTCTTAAAAAAAATTCCAATTTATATTCCGCGTGCAGCAGTGTTACGGTCAGCAGGGCGTGGGAGATCAGGGATCGGGATTAGGAGGCTCCGAGGGAGATGTTTAGCAGTTCGGACGTCTAGGGTTGCCTGCAGGACAACCTAGAGAAAAGAGATAACACAGTTTGATTAGGTACTGAAGCCTCAGCTGAGTTTTATCACAACTGAATTGCGAGGACATAAACATTTTCTCATTATGTGTCGCCAAACCCCGACGGTTATCAACAGAAGACAAGAATCTAGTGCGCGAGATGATGGAAGAAACAGGTATTGGCAAGGTCTAGAAAAGCGTCCCTTCCTCAAGGACCTAGCAGAAACAATTGTACCTAAGTCATTGACAATACAAGTTCAGTTTTCTCTAAATCGGACTGTGCCCACCCTCGTCGATAGCGGAGCAACCGAAACGTTTGTACACCAAAAGTTTATATATACAACAAAATTGGTTACCCACCAAACCCTTTCAATAGTCCACCTTGCGAAGTTACTACACATACACACACAAAGACACCAGATGGACTTCTTTGTGGCAGAACGTTATCGACCGTTACAGCCTTAACTCGAACGTGACAGTAATGTCGTCCTTAAGATGTCCAATAGGGTCGATGTGCACGTCAAGTTGATTGGGTTGAGGAAACTGTAGAAGAAAGGGTGTTATAAATTGAGTGGGAGCGGGTGATACGTGGGCGGGAGAAAGGATTAGATGTTCGTTGACAGCCAAGCACGCAGCCATTGCGATACCGGGACAGGCGGCCCGGAAATTAGAATGGAAATGGAGGATGGCCTCAAGCACTTGTTGATTCGCGGTTTCGGTTTTATTATGGTCAGTATTGTCATTAATTCGCTACACTCCTTGCCACAGTTGCTCAATTTTAGCTCCCAGGACTAGTAGAGCGTGGGCCCGAGTTAATACATGCGGAATAAACGTGGTCGAAGACTTACGTACACGGGACACGGGACATGGGTGACGTGCACCCACCCCCTTGTCAAGTTGGGCACTGGCACTGGCCCCCATTAGTAGTTCAGCCACCTCCAACTTACCTTCCTATACCCCGAGCCTACTGGATTCCACGGAAACCATATCGTTTAGTAGCTTCATACAGGATTTGCTTTTCACTTCAGTCTCAGCTGAGTCCGTCCCGCCTCAAACTTCTAACATCGATAAGCCCAACTAAGTGTGTGGACACTGAAACCAGCCCATGAAAGGAGTATATTTACTTCTCGATTTGATTACAGAACAATCAAGCAGGGGCCCTGGTCATATATTTCCCTGTACCAGTTTCCACCGCGCTTACAGCGTTTCTAGTTGATAAGATTATTATCGCTCAGCAATCCCTTCAGGAGTTCATCGACGCGCTCTCCACGGACTCTAGTTCTTCCATCACAAATGTAGACTTCAAAGCACTGGATAGCATTTGGCTCAAGCCGATCGGATTATATGGTTCGAAAGAAGAGATCGTCAGGTTTCTCCGTGAAATCAATGTCGCGGATGACAAAATGTACGTTTCTTTCTTATCTGAGCCAGCTAATGTGACACGGACGTGGCGCGGAAATTGGTTCACTACACGACCAGGGATGCCGAGGTCATTCTAAGATCGGGATTATATGCTATACGCTCGTTTGCGTCTACTTCAGATGAACAAATATATGTCTTATACTGGCCTGAAGATACAACATGGAATGACGAGGCGCCCCCTTCCGTACAGCGCAACAGAGTTATGTTCATGCGGTAAGGGTCTCTTACCCATCTCTTCCCTTTCTAAATAGACGTGATATGCGCAGATACCTAACTAAGCTGTGCGACCAACTCATTTGCTTACTTTCTGTGGAACATTTACAAGGAATTGTATGGCGTGACGACGGTGACGAAGAATACGACGACTATGATGATGGTGTCAACCTATCGAGCGACTCAGAGCACGACGACTCGGACAGGCTTTCTCACTTTCAGGTATCAAAATAAGGAATGAAGAAAAAATTACTGCACGGCAGGATTTACGGTGCAATCTTCCCTAATCCGCTTTCTATCTCGTCACTAATCCGAATTCCTGTTCGTCACTAGATGAACTCTTCCCTTCTTGTCGAACAGCACCCACCACCAGGGGTGCACGTTGATCCCAAGGTGTTATTGCCGAGTTTGCTTCATGGGGAAAAGGTGCAAGGGTTCATGACAGCCGAGTTCAAGCCAGCGAAGACGGTGGTCGAGCCATTTTCTCTCGATCACCAGACAGCTGATCAGATTCGCCTTCGTTGGTAAGCGTTCCATTTCTATCTTAAATATCACATTAATGATATTACATTTCAGTGGAGCCAATGGAGATGATGTGCTGTGTCTTTCCAATACGATCGACGATTACTTCCTGAAAAACTTTGATGGACTTGGGCCTCAGTACTCGATTTTCGAAAGAATACGCAGATTGGGAGCAAAATAAGGAAAATAAGACGCAAAGCTTCCTGAATACCTTTGTAGAGAAGCGAGTGGAAATGCATACAAAACTCGATCAAGATTTCGAAGACATACGGGTGAAGCTGAAGGACGCTGTGACTAACGAAGTATTAACTTCTTTCCCGTAAGCGGTGGTTCCTCAGATACATTATTCTGGGAATTCATCAACATCAATCATAGATCACTTCGACGTGAAGTCCTTTTCCCTGAAACCATTAATTCCACCAGTCAAGGAGTCCAAGCCGGCAGGGCGAAGAGTAAGATTATATCATCATCTCGTTTCCTTTCTAACTGGGTAGTTGGACCCACTACACGACCTCCTTCGTATAAATGCAAGAGCGGCACAAATGATCCAAGATGGAATCCGTGCCGCCCACCTCGACAGCAGCATTGATGATCCAGAATTTCAGTTTAAAAAGACCCGCTTCTATTTCCTCTGTGGTCTTCTTATCTCTGAGGATACCCAAAATTTAGAAGCGAACGAGATTGAGGCTCTGGTAAACGCAGTACTTGGAAGCAGGGACATGCAGAGCACCTTTTCAAGTTTGGAAAATTTCGGGAAGGAAGATGAAGTTGGTGGTGTATTCCAGTCGTTGAAGACTTGGATAGGCATAGGCAAAGCTGCAAAGCGTTCCTCGGGGGAACTGTGGGAAAAGGCCAGCAACCATGCGTCGAGGGTCTCTGACTCTAAGTTCCTCGTGCGTCGTAGCGCTACTGGTGCCGATGACTATCTATATGATGCCGCCGTCGACATTGAGAAAAAC
Organism: Multifurca ochricompacta; assembly: GCA_022496185.1. Taxonomy (NCBI): domain Eukaryota; kingdom Fungi; phylum Basidiomycota; class Agaricomycetes; order Russulales; family Russulaceae; genus Multifurca; species Multifurca ochricompacta. The sequence goes on along the minus strand of WTXG01000028.1, from coordinate 57,760 downwards.
TGCCTACACCTGTATCGCTAGGCTGATCGAATCCCTTGTATCCAAGATCAGTGAGCAGATTTATTCAACACTGAAAGGAGAATGCAACAAGCAGGTGCAACGAACTTTCCAAAGCGCAATAGACAAGGAACTAGAGACCCTCAGATCAAATTTCGTTCGTCAAATCGAGGATCTGTCCAGAGAGCGCTCCACATCGGTGCGTTCATTTTGGTATCTGGAAATTCCAACAACCTAACCCAGATCAGGCGAGCGACAATTTATATTGACAACTTCGAAATGAGGAGGGACCACCATCATTCCCAAGTTTGTTAGATGTCTCAATCCCACTGCGAATTCGACTCATCCGCCCAACTAGATTCGAGTTTATACTCCATCAGCGGTCGTCATGAACTTCTGCCAGAGGAAGAGATTAAATTCCATGTTCATTTTTGCAATTGCACCCGGACCAAAGGCACAATTTGCAACAAGATCCCAAATTGGTCCCAACCCCTGTCGTAAATGAGCGAATTTCTGGATCGTTCCACGTCCCGCCTGGGACCCTGGTGAAGTACGTACGGCTTCAGTAACATGGAGATTGTCAAATCTCACGATGGTCATTCAGATATGCTCATCTTCTTGAAGAGGATCGAATTCTTCTTGGTCTTGTCAATTCTCAGGGAAACGTCATGATCTATATCGAGAGTCTAGCACGCATCGATAATGTCATACAGTCTCAATCATTCGCACGATTATTCCACAAGGACAAGATTGGCGAGACCGGCATTATTGCATTCGATGAATCGAAGCGTATGTTGGCATTCTACGCATCTGCTAGGGTACGTCCTACACTGCCTCGGTGTAGTTATATGGGTTATAAGATTTAGTAGATGCAACTACATATCTTCGTCTTCGATGAAGAGTTCAAGTCCTTGCGCGGAATGGGATCTGCAATTAACCTTGCTCCGTTCTATACCCCTGGTGTATCTATCATTCACGCATGCTTCATTCATGGTAGCGAAGAGATACTATTCGTTGACTCGGATGCTCAAGCGAGAATATTTTCGTTGACCATGCTGCAGCCCAAGTATATCCGATTTTCCTTGTTTTCGTTTTCATCTTCTTTCTGACCGGTGTTTGTAGACCTGCTTCACTACAGCTCCCGCAGATACCACATGCGATCTACTCTTCTCCAGATGGGTCGTGCGTGCTAGTTGTTCAAGAAGATGAAGTGTCTAGCATGAGGGCATATCATTGGTCTACTTTTGGATCTACTGATGGGATTCTTATCACACCCGACGATTTCCCTGTTGACCTCGGGGGCGGCGCTTCTGACGTCTATTGTGAACCCGAACACGATCCACCTGATTGGATTTGACCTGAATTCGCGGTGTTGTCGATCTCTTATCCTCGATATCAACGTGAAGCCACGGAGTTCAGTATTCAAGAACAGAGGTCCCAAGCGTCATCCAGCCAGGCTGTTCACAACTGTCTGATTGACTGCCACGTTGATGTCTGGACACGGTTTCCCGTGCTGCCAGCAGTGAAACGTCGTGCAACAACAACTCGTGGCGAACGGCAGAAGGCACTGATTTTCGTAACTAACGACGATCGGCGTCCCTTTTCTTCGTATTTTTCCCGTATTGTTAGTACCTTCGAAAAGACTTCACGCAAGCCAACTGGCGATGAACTCAGTGGTATCTCTGTGTCCGCAAGGACCTTCCCTCTTTTGCGCACCAGTTCCTGTCCACCAATTCAGACTGGTCGGTCTCCCGTTTCCGAGCTGGGAATGGTTGGCGAATTTGCTATGCATTGTCCCCATCCAAATCGCAATTGCTCATGAGAACAGATTCGTCCCGCTTAAGGACGGCGTTCTTTCAGCACAACTGCAGGCATCTTTGCTGGACGCTGGAGTCGACATAATCGTGGACACTGTGTCGTTTGGATGGTACGAGTTGATTTCCGGTGTTATTGGGCATCGAAAGTGAAGCTCGTCTACTTTTATCCTCTCTGAAGTGTTCCTAACTATGCTGCCTAACTATAGCCTGTAAAGGTTGTATCATCTTTAGGAGAGCAATCTGTCGGGAAAAGCTTTGCCCTGAATCACCTTGTGGACAGTTGTTTTGGGCCGAGTACGATGGGTGCCTCAGGTTGGTTCCCGTGCCTGTTCCTGTTCCTATTCGAGATTAGAAAGTTGACCTGTCCAGATGGTGTCTGGATGTCTGCTTGCCCTAGTGATGACGCGCTCATAGTGGCACTGGATTTCGAAGGTAAAATATCTACTGTCCGGTGTTACATATCCCCGAATGCCGAGAAGAACCTGATTTACAGGTGTAAGCAGCCGTCGACGTTCAGCTCAGGAGAACATACTTCTTGTTCTCTTCAATACTGCTATTTCTAATCTCGTGGGTCAATGTCCCAAGTCCTGAGCCTCCGTCCTTCAGTATAAATCACGCCCCTTTTAGGTCCTATTCCGCAACAACTTTTACCTGGGCGAAGATTCAAACAGTCACGGTGTCTTTCAGTTCTTTAAGTCAAGTTCATTTTTTTTGGATCCTGCATCCAATCCATCACTCTTCCAGTCCACGCTTGTAGTCATTATTAAGGTTGGCAAGCCACATCTTCCACGTATCACCAGCTTATTCTTTTCCTCGCTTGATACGATAGGATGTCATTGCCTCCGATAAAGCTGAGGTGACAAAGGAGTGAGTCTCCTATACTGCACGTGCTCCTCCCATCCACTCATGACGTCTAGATTCTCACACAAATTCCAGAAAATAGTCAAGGAAGAGCAATATTCAAATTTTGTTACTCGCCTCCATGCCGGAAATTTGAAAATTATCCCGTGGCCAGTAATAGAGTCGAGGGAATTCTACAGACTCTTTGGTACGATTAAAAGGATGCTTGGCCAGCAGCCAACGATACATCATACTGCTGGCGAATTCTTGTACACGTTGAGGATATTGATGGCTAAGCTGACGGTCTGTTTAACTCATATCGGATGAGGTCAATTGCTGATTAACAATGTGATGCACCCGATAGGCACACGACTGGGGACCCATTTCAGGTTGGTTCGCGTTCCTTTAACAGTTGTCCTCTCTCCTATATTTCTGCTTCAGAAACCATGGCCTCACATCGCGCGAACGCCCTCCTTGAAATCTTGCCTAACGCTTTGGAGACCGGTTTCGCAGAGACCATCCCGGAGCTGGAGCTCTTAAAGGTGAACATCCAGCCATCGTAAGCCTGCATCAAACTGAAGCCCTTAGGATTTCGATACGGGCCAAGTCATTCAAGCAGAGGATACAAGTGCACAGTTCTTCCTTCCAGGACCAGTTGTCTCACTGTTAGAGCGTGAACGTCGCCTCACAACTCTCCGTGAATCCTGGGATCGTATAAATACTAGGCAACACGTCGACGACTCCGAATGGTCTTCCGACCTCGCCCAGTATTTGACTCATCTCGCTGATCTGCGTATAGTCCATGTCGATAAGTGGGTGCAGTCAAACATGCAACGATTCAAATCTGGTTGCGCAAGTATCGAATTGCTACGCCGAACGGTTGACAGCTCTGTCATAGATCTCCGAGGCAGCGTCCAACTTTGTCGGTCGCAGTGCGGGTCATGTAGCCTGTATTGCATACTAAGCCGTTCGCATGAAGGCAGCCACGATTGCTTGACGAACCATAGATGCATCCATGGGTGTATGTACTGCAAACGGAGTGTACTCAGACTAAAACCTTGTGGTGAACTGTGGGTTTGTTCAATTTGTGACTGAGTTCGTTAACCTATTGGGGATTTTCAGTGCAGGCCATGCTGGGGATCACATGTGAGTTGAAAAAGTATCTTTATTAGTGATATTTATACGTCTATCGGATAATGCAGATGCCGCGTGGGCATTCATGTAGCCGTGTAGGGTTGGGAATTGTGCGGAAAATGGGGCTGTACGTGGGTGTGTGGGTGAAGGTGAAACCAGTGGCGGCCAAATAACATGATGGATGTTGCCTCAGTTCTCATTTTCGAGCTAGGGAATCGAGTTTGAAGGCAGGTAGAACTATTTCATCCGGTGACTGGGGTTCATGGTTGGTACTGTTGGAAGTGCAGCCGTAGCACGCAACCAATCGATACCGGAGATGGCGGCCCGGATCCGATCATCACTGTATCAACGCAAACGCAATATTCAGAGCACGTTGACCCTTCTTTCTCTCAAACCACCACCATCAAGCTTGAGCCTTGCTCGCTTTGGGGTGTTTTTTGTTAGATAGATTGTACGACAAACCAGTTTCCTTGTCCTTTCGTTGCGGGTCTCAACAGCCCATAAGTTCTACACATGTTATGTCTGGCAGCAACACTGCCAACCCCATTGAGGTGGGTTCATCATCGTCGGCAGACTCATCAATTGTTGCCATTGGGGCACAAGTTGTGACCCCATCTCCTCCTCCTCCCTATGTCCCACCCCCCATACTGGGGGTACACACCTTCTCCATGGGGCCGTTAACCCCATCAACTTCCCGCCAGAGCTTGCCTCAGACAATGTGCTTGTCACAGCAAGGTGTGGTGCTGTGTCAAGGTTCAAGATTCGAGGTCGTTTGTCAGGGCTACAAGAGCCTCTCTGTCAAGTCAAGGTTGAATTAACCTAAGTCAGATTGTGCCGGTTCAAGGGGGCACACGCGCGAGGCGAAGTCGGGCAGGGACACTAAGTCCTGCTACAAGTTTTCAAGGGTTCAAAGTTCCTTCAAGGCGTGACTCAAAGGTTTCAAGTGGAGGGTGCTTTCAGTCAAGTGATGTGAGTCCCAGTACACCTGTATTGCTACAGAAGAACAGACTTAAGGTCTCGTCCTGTACTACCTAGGCTTTATATACATGTTCAGTACTTATGAGGGTTGGTTCTGGTAGTTACTAGAGCGTTCACTAGGTAGTCTAATGGTTGTACAGTAGAATACCCCAGAAGGATAAAGAAGGGAGAGGGGTTGCGCCCTCTGGATGTTGATCAGTAAGCCACTAAGTCAGATCAGTAAGCAAATCAGTCAGCATGTAAGTAATAAGTCCTTCATAAGCAAGTCATGTGTGTATCTGCGTGATATAGTAAATATTTGGAAAAGAAAAGGAAAACACATGGTGCACATGTAGAGATCAGCAAGGGTTTTCATACCCACGCAGGTAAGTGCTGCGGGTTTTGACGGGTATGGGTACGGGTATACAACTCCCAACCCGCCAGAAACCCGTACCTGCACAGCGGGTTTGGCAGGTATAAGTGGCCATCAGTCATTGACAAGATCAGCAGAAAGTTAATGATAAAATACATTTGTAGCAAACAAATGACTATATTTTATTTGATGTATGCTACAGGGTTTTTGTAAATATGTTCTAGTGTTATCCTATGAAATATCAAAGCAGATCAACAGTGCAATGTAAAATAAAAGTGTTATCAGTGATCCACTCTCTTGAAAATCATGATGCAACTGTTTTATTAATGCGTGATCAATTCTGCCGGTCTGGCACTATCTAAAATACACTCTAGACTACTTTAGACTATTCTATAATCTAATTATCAAATTAGTTTACTGAAACAAGGCCCGCGTGTATCTACAGGCTGCATAGGGCAGCAACTACATTGGACCAGCATATTGGTCTGATCTCCTTCCTATTAAGGAAGGTTGACTTAACAATTGCGGCTGTGATTTTCCATTGGTCTGACATGTTTGTGATCACACATAGATAACACAACAGAAACGCGTTCACAAATTAATTAGATACATAGAATATACATCTAAGATCTGACATATGATCAAATCACATCATTAAACGAGATAATGAGATAACGCGTTTGTTTAATCTAGTAGCTGATATAGTACATCTAAAGTACAAGCCTGTGCCATGCCTGTTCCACAAAATAAAATAAAATAAGAATGTAAATAAAGAATCAAATTAATCTTCTGAACATAAATCAGCAATTATTGAGGGATCCTGAGTAGCCACAAATGAACACGTTGTATCCAAGTGTGTATCTCCCAGACCGGGATGGTCCGGGCCGATTGTCCGAAATGCATGATGCAACCAAAGAACTTGCACGCGTTTCATTTTATGGGTAACCTGGGTATCAAAACAAATATCCAGGGGTTACCCCTGCCAATCACTATACATTTGTCAATTATTTTTGCATTCTGTGTGGTTATCTGACAGGCTTTTCATTCAATGTTCTATTACATCCTATCTAATCATCTCTGTATATTGGGGTGGATTTTAGTTGTGCTTGTATAGAATTGAGACCAGAATAATAAAATAAAAATGGAATAATGAATTATCTTAATCTTCTGAGCATAAAACAAGAGTCATTGAGGGATCTTAAGCAGCCATAAATGAACGCATTGTGTATCTCCTTGGTCCGGGATGGCCCAGGCCGGATATCCGAAATGCGCGATGCAAGTAAAGAACTTGCACGCGTTTAACACAGGCAACCCGCAGGTGACCTGCAGGTAACCCGCAGGTTACCCGTACCCGTAGTGACGGGTACGGGTACAGGTACAGGTACCAATGAAGATACCCGGGGGTTACCCCTGCTATTCACTATGCACATGACATAAATGTTAGTGGATGAAACTGTCACATTACCCCCATTGTAGGTCTCTGTCTGACCTCAGACAGTGGGTTCGTCAGTCTGAAGTTGATCAGCAATGCGCAGCGGTGAGCGGCGCACCCGGTGACGGTGAGGGAGATGTCGACTGCCTGGTCCCCCAGCTTGTAAGACTGCGCATAGTTCCGGGTCTGGCACAAAGCGAGTGACCTGAGTAGGGGGGATGGAGTGTGAAGGGGCGTGAATATAGGTGAGGTGGGGGAATATCCTGTAATAGAGGTCGGTGCGTGACATGGCATGTGTGGCTTCGCGGATGCTCTGTGATGCCCGGTCAGCCTGTCGTCGCCAATGAGCAATGTTGCGATGGGCCTCATCCAGGCGATAGGTGGCGTGGTGGAAGCGAGAGACTTCAGCCCAGGCTCCTGGGTCATGCATGTCGTCTAGAGCCGTGTCCACCAGAGGGGTGTAGGACTGATTGTCGTCGAACAGGTGTTGTTGGCGGGCCGAGAGGAGGGGGTTGGGACCATGAGCAAAGCGGTAGAATGTGGTGGCATACAGAGGTGCATGGCTGATGGGGTGGTGCTTTCCCATTGTGAAGTAGATGCGGGGGTCCATGCAGCGGTATTCAAAAGCAACCCAGCGAGCAGTATCAAGACGACCATCCTTGTCAATAATTTGTTGTGGGATAAAGCGGGGGGAATGGGGATGGTTGCGTTGGAAAGGGAAACCAGGGGAGTCATAATCAGGGCCAGGTTCATTGACTTCCTGTCGTGTCTGTGTGACGATGTCGTCTGCTGGAAGTTGTGCAAGAGGGGGGAGGTGGGTCGGTAAATATAAGTGGGGTCATCAGGTGGTGGATCAGAGGTTTGGAGTCGGGCTCGTGCTTCCTCTAGCAATAGGAGGACTCTGCTGCGTATGTCATCTTCCAGGGAGCGATTGGCGGCAGTGAGTGTGATGGCTTGTGTGAGGTTGGTAGCAGGGTCCTCTGTCATGGTGAAAGGTGTTGGTGGTCGAGGCGGTGAGGGGCAAGGGGATACAGCAGCAGAGGGAGGGAGTGTGGGGGCATCTGAAGGTCGTCTAAGAGCACCTTTTGTGGCTGCATCCAGAGTGACAAGCCTAGTGGATTCAAAGACTTCAGGGTCATCAATGGGAGAGGGTGCCCATCCAGTGAGGGGGTGACGAAATCTGGAGGTGGACATTCTTGGGGTAAAGCGATACAGTTTTCGCTCTTGGGTTAGACGAACAGGGCGTTTTATATGAGCCATGAGAGAGGAAAAAAAAAAGGATGGGGACAAAGATGGTTGGGGTAGATACACCCCGTCTTTAAGAGTGGCGTCAACCCTGGCGCCTAGATATGGAAGAATAGTATTGTTTCACAAGTTCAGGGGCATGGCAGTCTTCTTCATTTACCCAGGAGTTGTCACTTGTGGGATAGCCCTTCCAGCTAACCAGGAATTGCAATTTCTGAGAGCGCCCATGTAGTCTGTGATTTAAGATGGCTTCCACTTCATATTCTTCCTCATGGTTTACAATGTCAGGTGGAGGTCTCAAGAAATTTGGGCCATGAGCCTCCGTTTCCTTGTAAGGAGTCAGAAGATCAATGTGGAAAACATTGTGGATCTTCATGTGGGGTGGCAAAGATAATCTATAAGCCACTGGAGAGATTTGGTCCAAGACCCGGAATGGGCCATATCGGCGCAGGGCGAGTTTTGTCGAAGGGAAGTGCGTCTTGATGTTCCTGCCTTCGAGCCAAACTTGTGAACCAATGGGGAACTCCGGATATGTTGGACGTGTTGTGTGTGAATGGAAGGCCGCCTCTGCTCGCATATGGGCGTGTCGTAAGCTGTTCAGGCGGTCGTCTAGGCGAGGGACGTCCGTGTCGGACAGTTGCGCTTTCCAATCTAGTGAAACGCCATGGACTAGTACATGTGGAGACAACTTAGTTCGGTCATGTGTCCAAGAATTATGGACATATTCGGCAAGCAGAAGGTAGTCGGCCCATTGGTGTTGGTTGTTACCGACCCAGAGGCGGAGATATTGTTCTAACCATAAGTTCATTCGTTCACTTGCACTGTTGGTGCGAGGGTGAAAGGCCGTCGATAGGTTCTGCTGGATCTGTAGGGTGGTTGCTAGTGCTCGGGAGAATTGAGATGTGAAACGCAGATCGCGATCCGAAATAACACGTCGCAGGATGCCGAATAGCAGGAATATGTGTCGATAGTAGAGTGTTGCAATTCCTTCACCCGTGATGTCTTTTGAGCACGGGATAAATTTAGCCGCTTTCGAACAACCTTGGTCCACAATGGTTAGTACAGCATCATAGCATCCAGAGATAGGGAGATCCATGATGAGATCCATGGCAATGTATTGGAAGGGCCCTGCGGACGCTGGCACGTCTAGAGGAAAAAGCAGGACTTTCTTAGTTAGTTTAGGCTTGTTTTCTTGACATAGTGCACATCCGCGAATATATTCGCGTACAAAGTCCGTGAGTCCCGGACCTTCATAGTCCTGTTGAACTTTTCTAATAGTTTTATCAATGCCGGGGTGTCCCGCCAGGACATGGTCATGATGCTGGTGTAGGATCTTTTGTCATTTGGGCAAAGTTTGGGGAAACAGGAGTTTATTGGTATGGGCTACCTTAACAAATAATGTCAGTGGCAACACAGTGATTGCTTCATTGTCGTTATCACCGTGTTCGGCATCGGGTCTACGTGATAGCATGTCGGCCACCGTGTGTAGTTTGCTGGGGACATGTTTGAGGGAAAAATCGAAATCAGCTAATTCTTGAAGCCACCGTGCTTGGCGGCAATTGAGTTTTTGCGGTTCTTTGAAATATTGTAAATTATTGTGATTGGTGCGCACTTGTACCTTGTCTTGGGCTCCCAGAAGATATTGGTGCCATGTCCAGAAGGCGACCATAATTAGGGCTGCACACCATACCCGTAGCTTACGGTATGACGGTGCCGTAGTACGGTGCCGTACCCGTACCGTAGCAGCTCAAGTCAATCATCGAGACGGACAGTTACGGGTATGGAAAACGCCGTCCAAACCCGTCAAAAAACGGCCGTAGACGGCATTAGACAGCATGGACGGCATTGACTGAATGAGCTTTAATCTTGTCATTAAGCCACCAAAACTCCCCCACTATAGTATCTTTACCTATTTAGATAGCAGATAAGTGTTAGCTAAATATGGTAAAGATAAGAGATAAGATAAACTAACTAATACTCACTTCAGTTTATGTGGTCAAAACTGAAGTGAACATGTACAGAATAGTGACCTTTTATACTGCTCAGAGGAGCATGACAATAAGTAGAATAAATATAGTTATTTAAATGTGACAAGACAGAAGGAATGTGTTGTGCGTGCAATGTCTCTGAATCATTATCTGACACACTTTAGATTATCTTATCATGATCATGAGATCGAGTCCACAGGAGCCTGGCTGTCCGGTCCCCGGTTCCTAACAATCCGGTCGCAACCGGCCCATCTCAATATTATGGATTATGGAGCGGAGCAGATTAGATTAGTGGATGGGGCACGATCTCCCTCTGTTGCCTGACAAGAAGCGGCTGCATCTTGCATGCATGCAAGGTGATACTGCACTGGATCATTGAGCTGTCTATTAGTCTAGATATTTGATTTTTGCCTTATTGTAATTGAATTTTGGTCTGCCAGAGTCCAGTTGGAGGTATGCTCGCATGTACCACACTTGGCTTCAGGAGTTGCCTTGTGCAAGCCCAAATATAGTTTTTGGATGCCCCCTTTTGGGGCATGTTTTGGTATTGTTTCTCTGATGTCTCTTTTGTGATAATTTACCTACAATTCCATTTATTGAGGAATTTCATGTTCCAGTATGCCCTGTTTACACTACTCATGCGCACAGAAGCAAATGAAATGCTTGAAGTCCCTCTATGAGTTTCAGATTATGGCTGGTAAAGTTGATTGTTGGGTATTGTACTCATAAACTACATAAAAAGGTGTAGAATAGCCCCAAGAATACGCCTATTTGTTGCTTTATTGCTCTAAGCTTCTTGTTCATGCTATCCTGCTCAACTTAATTTTCTCTAGTAATACCGTCTACTACCGTATACCGTAAAACGGCCATACCATACCCGTACCATACTGTCAGCAATCCAGTGAGTGCAAAAAACGGTAGGTGTACAGGTCAGCTGTACCTGTCCCTCACCGTCAAATAGACGGCCGTCACCATCAAACGGACGGCGCGCAGCCCTAACCATAATTGCGAATAGCTCTCAGTTGTAAATGTCCCAATTTCTCTGGGTAGCATCTAGTGTTTTTGAGAGATACGCGATGGGGTGCAAGCGTCCGTCATGGTCCTTCTGACTGAGTGTTGCTCCGACTGCGAATCCCGAAGCGTCTGTATCTACGATGAAAGGTTTCATAAAGTCTGGTTGGGCGAGGACCGGTTGTGAAGTGACCCGTTGTTTAAGGGTGTCAAAGGCACTCTGTTCGGTTGTCGTCCATTTCCATGGGTTCTTCGCACTTGTGAGGGCGTTCAGAGGTGCTGCAATTTTACTAAATCCTTGTATGAACCATCTGTAGAATTGACAGAACCCGAAGAATGATCTAACTTCTTTCACCGTGGTTGGAACCTTCCAGGATGTGATGCCTTCGACTTTTACTGGGTCCATATGGACCTGATTGCCTTTGAGGATTAAGCCGAGGTACTCAATTCGTGTTTTTTCAAATGCACACTTTTCTGGCTTAAGATACAGGTCAAGTTTATTAAGTTTGTCCAAGACGCAGTGTACTTTAGAGTGGTGGTTTATGAGATCGGAGTCCGTATGTATTAGGATGTCGTCCATGTAAACTGTAAACCAAGCTTTTCCTGAGGTGTCATGTTCGTCTAGTTCTTCGCGGAATTCCACGTTCATCATGGTTTGAAATGTTGCAGGGGAATTGGTTAGTCCAAAAAACATTACGTTAGGCTCGTAGAGGCCGCGATTAGTTTTGAACGCCACTTTCCAACGATCTTCTGGTATGATTCGTATGTTGTTGTAGCCCCAGCAGATATCCATTTTGGTGAACAGTGTACTTCCTCGCACACGATCGATAAGTTCTGGTATGAGGGGAAGGGGATATGTATTTCGGATGGTCCAATTGTTAAGTTTTCGATAGTCCTGGACTGGACGTAGTTTCCCATCTTTCTTTTTTATGAAGAAGAAAGGGGACGCGTAGGGTGACTTTGATTCAGTGATGTACCCCTTCTGTAAGTGCTCGTCTAGGAACTTATTGAGCGCATCCTGCTCGCCCGGTCCCAACGGATAGATCTTGCAATCCAGCGTGGTGGGTGCATCTGGTTTTAGTTCTATTTTGTGGTCCCAGGGTCATGCCGCCGGGAACTGTTGTGCTTCTTGATCGCTAAAAACCTTCTGATGTCGTTGATATTCTTTCGGAACAATCTGATCCCAAGTCCGCTCTGTCATGTCTTTGGCTTTGATTGCTAATTCCTGTGCTATATTCAAACGTTTAAGTCGGCTGTCGGGTAGATTGAATGTGAGTGATTGGTTGAGGGTTCCCGTTGTCCAGTCGATATTCGGGTTGTTCGCGGCAAGCCAGGGGTATCCCAGAATCATTTCATTGGAGCCGATAGATGCAACGTAGAAGCGATGATTTTGTTGATTGTTATTAGTCGTGACCTTGAGATCTACACATCGCGTGATGGTGTGTGTTTGATTAGGTGACCCGTCCACGTTCTGGAGCCTTTTTGGTATAGTTAGTCGTTTCGTGGGGAGGCGATGTTTGATGACCATTCGATAGTTGATGAAGTTTTCGGTTGCACCACTATCGACAAGTGCTTGTATGTGGGCCTTATTTGTCACATCATGTAAGGGAACAGATACTTTCATTGACTTTAGAGATGATCTATATACATGATGTGAAAGTATCGCTTGAATGTAGGCCATGCCATTCAAGCGATGTAAAAATCCTCATCACCACTGAATTTCTCCTGAAGTTTCTGGCGTTGTTCATCTGTCATGGTCCTAAGGGCCATAGCAAGCGCGTCGAGATCCACTGCGGGGGTGATTGACGCGTTGGTAGAGTCAGGCGCTTGTGCGGGTACCGCCGCAGTCGTGGGTGTTTCAGTGATCGTGGCAGCGCAGGCCGGTGTAGGGGTGTTTCCACGTGGTTTTTTATTCGGGCAGTCCCGGACCAGGTGCCCTTGTCTGCCACATTCGAAACATCGCCCTTCCTTTTTGTATTGTTCTTTCTCTTCAGTAGTCGTGGCTTTCTTTATAACATCGGGAGTGGAGGCATCGTGATCACGACACCGATAGAATGTAAATTTATTGCCACGCGGTGGCGTGTTGGTTGTGGGTCTCATTCCCAGAGCATCCTTACTGTATAGCCAGTTGGCGTGGTGCTTTCTGGCAGATGCTGCTGCTTCGTCGAAGGTTCTGGGCTGATCGAATAGTAACATTGTTTGAACGAGTTGTGTGGGGAGGCCTTGGTGAAAGTACTGCTGAGCGGCCGGATCATCGATATGGAGTTCTGCCCTTGTGGCCAGCGTGCAAAATTTGGCGATATAGTCATCAATGTTTGAATCGCGCATTTGTAATCAATCTAGTGCATGTAGTGCTTTTTGTCCTGCCGCGACGTCGGCCCACGCTTCTCGGAAAATTTGTTTGAATCCAGCCCAAATGTAGGGGACTTGAATGTTCCCTTCTTTGATGTCGGTCAGCCACTTGATTTGGTCCACTACCCATCGGTCTACCCTGGGTCCTTGTATCAATCCCAGGGTGTAGGCCACTCTGGTTCTTTCGTTCTGAACTGTAGCCACGGTTTCATTCAAGCTGAAGAATAGTTCGAGTTTGGCCAACCAATCCATGGCCGTGTCGCGATTTCCTTCGAAGAAGGGTGGTGGTACACCTGTCATAGTTCCACCCCCTTGGTTTACTGTTCCTGTTCCCAAGGCAGGAGGGCCTAAGGGTGGTTCGTCAGGGTTTCTTCCTGTGGCTCGGGTGGTCGTGGTGGTTCTCTCTTCGGGACTTCGGTCAGGTCGACTGGGGTGTGATTCGACAACGTCTTCCTCCGCGGCCTGTCGTGCCTGTCTAGTGTTTGGTCTGGCTGCCATTATTTGTGGAGTGGTGGTCCTAGTTTCTATATCGATGGTGTCGTTGGTTGCGGCAAGTAATGCAAATCGGTTGTGAAGGTCAAAGGGTAAGTCTCCTCTTTCTCTGGGTTCTGATTCTTCGGTCGACAGGTATCGTCGTGGAGATGTCTCGTCGAAGGACGTTCGTTCGGACGGTGGGGTTCTGGGCTCGCGTGTTGAAGACGTCGCGATCAGGTGTCGGGCAAGGGACGCGTCGTCGTCGCCTTGCAGTTCTGGTAAGTTCTTTTTGTTTAGTTCTGGATAAGTCTGTTCTTATGTCACAGCAAGGTGTGGTGCTGTGTCAAGGTTCAAGATTCGAGGTCGTTTGTCAGGGCTACAAGAGCCTCTCTGTCAAGTCAAGGTTGAATTAACCTAAGTCAGATTGTGCCGGTTCAAGGGGGCACACGCGCGAGGCGAAGTCGGGCAGGGACACTAAGTCCTGCTACAAGTTTTCAAGGGTTCAAAGTTCCTTCAAGGCGCGACTTAAAGGTTTCAAGTGGAGGGTGCTTTCAGTCAAGTGATGTGAGTCCCAGTACACCTGTATTGCTACAGAAGAACAGACTTAAGGTCTTGTCCTGTACTACCTAGGCTTTATATACATGTTCAGTACTTATGAGGGTTGGTTCTGGTAGTTACTAGAGCATTCACTAGGTAGTCTAATGGTTGTACAGTAGAATACCCCAGAAGGATAAAGAAGGGAGAGGGGTTGCACCCTCTGGATGTTGATCAGTAAGCCACTAAGTCAGATCAGTAAGCAAATCAGTCAGCATGTAAGTAATAAGTCCTTCATAAGCAAGTCATGTGTGTATCTGCGTGATATAGTAAATATTTGGAAAAGAAAAGGAAAACACATGGTGCACATGACATAAATGTTAGTGGATGAAACTGTCACAGTGCTCCTTGCATATCTCCACCCCATGCTCTACGACCCAGTGGACACACCGGAACATTCTCTTCACCTTGATGTGGCCAGTCATGAGTGCTGCACCGAGTTTCTCAATGAGGCCCATCGTCGGGACCTCCAAAATGCATCAGAGGGTAGCATGGGCTACTCTCTTTATTACCTCGCGGCTGCCCTCTGCATGGACAACCAGTCCAATATGGGCATTACAAGCGTGATGCTGGAACGCTCTAACAGCATTACAACTGCGCTCCTTGACGCCGGCCTACAGCATTCAGGTGAGCACACTTATCACACTGGCCTAGAGCCAGTCTCCTGGGGCAGGCTGCTCCGTAACGTCCTGGGAGCCATTACTCGTGGCTTCCTGCGATCTCCCTCTGCGATCTCCCTCTTGGACTACCATGAGGGGGGTGATTTCACTGATGCGGTTTCCCTGCTGCGTGGGGCTGAGGTCCCTCAAACCCCGTTGGCCCACATCCAGGCCATGGTGGCCCAGCTCCACCACATCATCAACAGCCGCCAGTCATTGGCCCAGGCCCACCTTGAGGTGCTCAGCGCTCAAATCGACACCTCCCTTCGCGCCAACCTCTGTGCGGAATGGCTCGCCCAAGTGGTGATGCCTGCCTTCATGGAGGAGTTGCGCCTTCAGTTCCGTCAAAACCTCGAGTCTGAGGTGGCCACGGAGGTCTACACTGCGCGTGAGCAAACCCGCGCCCGCATCCAGTCTGAACTGGAGGCACAAATGCACATGGAGGTCTCTCAGGAGATCGCCGCCTATCGTCTCCAATACTCGGCAGAACACCATGCCTGTGCCCAGGCCGAGATCAACTTACTGGCCATCTCACCTTTGGCCAACATCGACCGTACCCTGTGCTCGGCTGCAAAGTCCCACGCATCCAAGAAGAAGGCACACCACGAGTCCCCGACAACACCCACACGTTCTTGGTCCCGTGCTGCCCCGTACCCCTCATGGCCATCGTCCCGCGCCTCCTCTCACTCTCGGGAGGAGGTCATTCTGGAGACCCAGCCTGCTGCCCCAATGGCAGTTTCTCTGCCGGTGGTTTCCCAACCCCTCGAGGAGTTCTTCCACCCGGTCAGCCCTTTGGGGTTCGATGCCACATACCATGGTACTGCGGCCTCCATTCATGCAGTCGAGGAGGACATGTTGGGCCCTGAAGAGGGCCCTCGAGCTGAGTCCACCTCACTTTCATACCTCACTGAGGTACCTACTAACATTGAGGCCCCGCCGCCTCCACCCACTGATCCCCTGGATCAAATTGCGGCTATGCTTGTGCTTGTTCTGGAGCGCATCAACCGCCTCAAGAAAGGCGTCCCCACCGCCCGCCCGCCCACAGCCTGCGGCACAAACCCGCACCCCAACCCAGCCTGCTGGCCCAACTGCAGCTGCTGGACCCCTGGGTGTGACCCCCGCCGATAACTTCTGGGTTGTTGGCCCCTCAACCATGGCCCAGCAACTTTGGGCCATCTCATTCGCCCAAGCCACCACCAAGGCCCAGGGCCGCACCATGCAGGGTGCTCCCAACCCACGCACGGCCCCCAAGGCTGCTGCCACTGCTCTCACGCGCGCTCCAGCCCAAGAGCACACCACGGAAGTCTCAGTGATCCTGCCACCTCTTCCTGCTGGCACACTCTCTCGTGGCCTCCCGCCGCCTCCCCAACTCCTCCTAGGTGCTCGCCAGGCCTTGCTTCGACAGGCCCCGTCTGCACCCCACCTTCTTTCTGGACGCTGGTCCATTGGAGCCGGCTGGTTGGAAGGTAATTTCATCTTCACCTTTGCTGGAGTTCACCCCCTCCAGACGATCCTGCCTTACGAGCCCACACTCGTGAAACAATTCCCGGGTGGCCACTTGGTCCCCACCCGCGGCTGGGAATGGTTCCAGCTGCGTGATGTCTACGTCTCTGCCGGGGATGGGGTCATTTTCGACCCTGCCATGCTGCAGACTGAACTGCACCACAATGGGCAGTTTACACATGTGCTCTTCCCTTCCCCGCCGCAGTGGCAACAGGAGCCCACCAACATCCGTTCGGCTCAAGCCACAGTCGTCTTCGCCCTCCATGGGCTCTCTCAGGTTGAGGTCGCACGCCCACCTATATGTTCAGCCGATTGGCCCGGCTTGTTCATGCCGGACCCGCCCCGACGCTAGTCCAATGTGGCCGCTGCCACAAACTGGGTCACCGCACCCAACAGCTCAAGCGCGCCAACGGCCGCCGGGTTTGTGCCCAGCTGCTGGACAAGCCCCTCTGCTACAAGTGCAGAGGTGCACACCCCTTCACAGAACACAATGTCCGCTGCACTGGCCCCCACAAGGTTGCAGGTCAGTGCAACTGTTCCTTCAAATGCCTGCTCTGCGGGCAGGTGGGCCACCATGCCCATTCTGCGAAGTGCCCCAAGAGGGGCCCGTTTGCTGCTCCCCCGCTGGCTGACACGCCAGACAACTGGACCGGCCCGTCTGCGGTCCCAGCACCCGTCCTCGGCGCCACCCCAGGCAACACCCAGGCGACTGGTGATCCTGCCGGCTTCACCACGGTGACACGACGCTCCTGTAAGCGTCCTGCCAAGGCTGCACCTGCTGCCCCGGCCCCTGCCTCTGCGCAACCAGCCCCAGCTCCTCCCAAGCCCCTCACCGCGCGCCCTGATGCGTGCATGACTACTATGCGGAAGACTGCCCGGCCTCCTGTTCAGGAGGCTCTGAGTACGTCCTCCATCTCTGAGTTCACGGCTACCCCGGGCCCCTCTGCTGGCCCTTCTTCTACAGACTCGGGCCCGTCCCTCACCCCGTGCCAGCTCTCGCAGGCCATGGTTGATGCCGCCCCACCCAAACTCCATACCCGCACCGGGCTCTGCAGCCTCCTCTCCAACACAGAGGTTCTGACCACACACAGGCACCAACACCTGCGTTTCCTACTTGACTCCTTGCGCCACTGCGAGGCAGCCGTCAAGCTTTACTTCTTCGACCGCCTCATCGGCAGCAACAGCTCTGGTGCATCGGTCACCAGACGCATCAACCCTGAGGAGCCTGACTCCGTTCGACTCATCAAACGGACTATCGCTCTACGCCACGAGCACATTCTTGTGCCCCCACCGGCGCCCTCCCAGGACCCTTTCGTTATTACCCATGTCTGAGTGCTCCATCCTGAGCCTCAACATACAACACAGTAACGTGAACCTGCACACTGTGTTGAATACTAACTCCCAGGACCACATTCTTTTGGTACAGGAACCCTGGTTTGGCCGAATTGGGGTCTCCCGTTCCGACACCATGCCCGACGGTCAGGATACCCTTGGTGCCCCAGCCCACCCTGGCTGGGACTTCTTCTACCCTTCCCTACTGGCACTGTCTCGCGCCAAGACTCTCGTTTATGTGAGGAAATACCACCCTCACCACACTGACACTCCTTTCGCCGCACAGTTCTCGACACGGCATGACGTGTGCGCACACCCTTGCATTCTGGTGGGTGATCTGAGGACAGGTTCAAGTGTCCTACGGATCATCTCATTCTATAATGACGTCCACGACCCAACCGCACTTCAGGCGCTGCTGTCGATAGTCCTGGACGACACCCCGACCATTCTTGCTGGGGACTTCAATCTCCACCACCCGGACTGGGCCCCGCCTGGCTCATCACATCCACCCTCCCCCTCCGCCTCTCCCTTCTTGGATTGGGCCACTGACCAAGGTCTGGACTTGGTCTCTCCCCCTGGTGTCATCACTAGACACGCTGCCAATCACCCTGGCAGCACTCTTGACCTAGTCTGGGCCTCTCTCTCGCTTCGAGTCAGTGGGTCTCTCTCCCCTGTTGTCATAGACTGGGCCACCAGCCTCGGTTCCGACCACGCTGGATTGCGCTTTTCTTGGCAACATTCTCTTATGGCTCTGGCCCCTGCCTCGCCTGTTAAGTTGTACGTCACTAAAGTCTCAGACGACACACTTACAGCTTGGTGCAACCACCTGGACCTCTCCCTGCCGCCTATCCCCCAGCTGCTCACCCCAGCTGACATGGACTCCTTTGCCGACGCCCTTCTGGATGTCTTGATTACGATGTCTGACGCGCACCTGGCCGTCACATCCACACCTCATGCCAAACGCGCCAAGTGGTGGAACCCTGCCTGCACGCAAGCAGTTACCTCACTTCGGTGCTCTCGACACGACCCTGCCACCAAGGCCCTCGCTTCTACAGCCCTTTGCCACGAAATATGGCAGGCTAAGTTCACTTGGACCAATGAGGCCATCTCTGCGCAAGACGTCTGGGACGTTGCTGCTTGGCGTCATGGGAGACGAATTTCCATTGTCCCCGCCATACGCAGACCCTCTGGCCCCCTCCTCTGGGACTGACCCGCCATAGAAGAGGTTTTCGTCGCCCAGTTCTTTGGGTCCGAATCCACTCCTGTGCCTACCACCTTTGCTGACGACCCCCCGCCATTCCCTACATGGGACTGGGTACCTTTCACCCCTGATGAGATTGCTGACCTGCTGCGCAGGACCTCGTCAAAGTCTGCTCCTGGCTTCTCCAAGATCAATTGGCGAATCCTCAAGTGGGCCTGGCCTTCAATTGATGATCACATCACAGCCCTCTTCAACGCCTCTGTCCAGCTCGGACATGTGCCTGCCTTGTGGAAACGAGCCCTCACGGTCGTCCTCCCGAAGCCAGCACACCCGGACTACAGCCTCACTAAGGCCCATCGTCCGATCTCCTTGCTGGAGACTCTCAGGAAGCTACTCAACAAGTCCCTCGCCAAGTGTCTCACGTCCGACATTGACCGATACGCCACTCTCCCATCTACCCAGTTCAGCGCACGTTCCAACTCATGCTGCCTGGACTCGGCATTATCCCTGGTCCACGACATCACCTGCGTCCAGGCCTCTGGCATGGTCTGCGGGATGGTGCTGTTTGACGTCTCAGGGTTCTTTGACCACGTACACCCTCAGCAATGTGCAGCCATCCTCTCACGGCTCGGCTACCCCCCACAGGTATCAGCTTGGGTACACAGTTTCCTCACTGATCACACAGCCTCCTTGTCATTCAATGGCACGGTTGGCCCTCCACACGCCACGACTATTGGGACCCCCCAGGGCTCTCCCATCTCACCGGTCCTGGCGACTCTCTATGCCGCCCCACTCCTCCACCTAGCCACTTCCTGGCAAGGTTGCCGCCTCTCCATGTACATGGATGATGGCCTGCTCTTTGCCTGGGCACCAACATGGGACGAAGTGGTTTCCTCATTGAGGCGCCACTATGCGATCACAATGGACTGGCTGGCTCGCGCTGGGATGTCTGCGGACCCTGCGAAGACCGAAGCCCTCTTCTTCTCCCACACGCGCACATGGAACCTACCCCCGCACAACATCTCCCTCCCCTGCCACAACGCGCCTGACTTTGTTGTCAAGGCGGGGGCCCAGGTGCGATACTTGGGTTTCTTTTTCACTCCTTCCCTCCCCTGGTGTCCTCACGTAGATATTATGTGTCGACAGGCACGCACGTCCATTAGCACCTTACAATTGCTGGGCAACTCCAAACGAGGCCTCACCACGAAGAACTGGCGACTCGTCCTCAACGCCATCTGCCTCCCGGTTTTGACCTACAGCTCTCAGCTGTGGGTCCACACCAGGCAGGCACCCGCTCTCATCAAGTGTCTCCAGCTTGTGTCGAATGCCGTGGTCCACAAGATCACTGGCTCCTTCCACACCGCACCCCACGAACCGCTCCATGAGCTCATGTGGGTCCTCCCGATGAAGCACTTCGTTGAGAAGTTGGCCGACACCACTGCTTTACGGTACACCTCTCTTCCTGCTCACTCCCAGCCCATCCAGCGCCTTCATGGCTCGCTGGATGACACTCTACTCCACCCATGTCACTGCCATCGCACCTGGGCCACCGCGCCCACTCCGCCTTGCCAGCTCACCCCTCTGCAAGCGCTTGCTGACCGTGTACCCCCTCTCGAGGGGCTCCCAGACATTCTCGCTTTCGCACCATGGGATCTCCCTGCCTGGGGCACCCATATCCACTTCGTGGGTACATGCCCCCCAACTGGACGTCTCAACGAAGTCTGTGCACTCCTGGATTTGCCCCGCACTGACATAGCCCTTATTCATGTGGCTACATCGCACTCCCGTGCCAAACGAGTGGACAAGAAGCTCATTGGTGCCGCCAGCGCCATCCTCATGGACGCCTCAGGCAAAACCACGAACCACTGGACCCGTGGCACTGGGGGCGTTAAGGCCGACATTGACCTTTTCGCCCTCTGCCACACCCTCCAGTGGCTCGCCTTGTACTATGAGGGCCGCACCATTGCCCCTCGTCTCATCCTCACGGCCCCATCGAGTTCGACCTTGGCAGGGCTCCGCACATGCGATCCTCGTCGCTTCACAGGTGACTTTGTCTTGTTTCACAAAGCACTGGCTAAGCTTCTTGCAGATCATCCCTCCTTGGACATCACTTTTATGTGGTGCCCCCCTCCCCTCGCTATCGCGCCTCCTTGCTGGCCCCCAAGGCCGCGGACTGCGCGTGTCGCCTGCACAACCCGGGCAACCTCGACGAGCCCCCTTCCCCACTCCAGTGGCGTGCCCTGTCATGCCTCCGTGCCTATGACAACTGGCGTGGGGAATGGCTCCACTTGCGCTCCCTCGATGCTGAAGCTCAGGCTGGCCACAAAGCCTACAGCATCTCCATCCTGGGTCCTCCCACTGGCGGCAACCATCCCCTCTGGACGGCAGCTACCATCAAACACAAAGACAACCCGTTCACCCAACATATGGTCTCCACCGCCTTCCAGCTGGCCACCAGCCACACCTTTATCGTGGAGTACCACGAACAGTTCCTCAAATCCCATCCAGAGGCGGAACACCTCTGCCATTGCGACGGCGTCACCCCTGCAACATTTGCACACGTCGCCCTTGACTGTCCATTACATGCCCAAACACGGACAGAATGCAACATGGACCCAGGCTTGCTGTTCGACGAGCTCACCTGGCCACAGATTTTCAACAATCGTGCCAGAGTTACTCAGCTTCTGGAATTCATCCAGAACTCAGGGGCTTTCTTCAAGCCCATCCATGCCCGCAGGCCCCGCAAACCCCCTTGAAGGGGTCTCACTGGACTTGGACTTAGTAAGATTCTTTATTTTGCTTCGAACGGTCTCTTTCTCAGACAGCCATTCCACGTACTCTCTCCCTCAGGTTTTTCTCTTAGAGTTTTCTGCCTAGCATGTCCCTGTAGACACAGCATCTCCATGTACACCCCACAGTAGTTACATTGTACCCTGATGTAGCCATGCGATTGGGCTGAGTCCCGCAAGCGTGTCAATAAAGTCGAGTTCAAAAAAAAAAAAAAAAAAAAAAAAAATATTCAGAGCATGTGGGTCATGCAAATTTTCTTTATCATAAAGATTCAGTAGCATAGTTAGAAACCTCAGTGGTCAGTACTTTCTGTGTTACAGCTACATTATCCATTCACTGATTCATTTGTGTAGCTATGCATTTATAGCTTGCTACAGGTACCCATCCCATTCACTGAAGGTCATGCAATAGGGTTGCGGAAAAAATAGGTACTTTTTTCCCAACCCAATATTTACCAGTAAATTACCGGTAATTTACTGGTAATTTACTGGGCCGCTGTGGGAGGTAGTAATTCACGAGGTCACGTGCCTACGTGACTCAGATTTGGCAGTACTACAAAACAGCATAACTATCTATTTGCACATTTTTGACAGCTTATCTCACTATCATCAAAGGCTTGCTTGCATGCTAATTCAAAACTGTCTGTGAAATTTTTTAATATCAAGAACAGGTTCTTTTCAAAGTCAGATGGCACACTGGATGAGAATCCAGATGAAAACGAGGACAATAGCTGGTTGGATGAGCCAAATCTTGAGATGTTCCATCCTGAACATTCTCTCAAGGTCTCACCAATTATTGATCTGTCATCTCAGTGTCTTGCAGCAGCTCTTTCTGGTGAACCATCAAGTGACACTTCTGTGGCTGCTCCTAACTCTCTTGAAGAGCCCCTAGACTACAACTTCTCAATTGAAAACATCACATGAAAGTATCACGTGGACTTTTTAATGGTAAATTACCAGTAAATTACCCCTCTGTAAATTACCCTATCGTGCGAACAAGTCTGATCACGTGAACCGACAGCCGGAAAATGCCAGAACCCAACAACACAAGATGATGTCCCAGATAGTGAATGGTGAGTTGTGAACGCAGCCAATCAAGCGACAAGCGACCTTGTATAACAACAAGCACCTGGATGATGAGATAATCGAGTCAATGTACTAGTAGGCTAGTGGAACGGTACTTATGTAAAATAAATGTAATTGAGTTGAAACCATGAGACCCACGTTGCTACCCGCCGTACCTCCACCCACAGGGGGGGAAGGGCTCGGGTGGACCTGAATGGACCTCGGCAAAAATGCGCAACGGCCAATGGTAATCGCGAAATGGGCGAATCAGAAGAATTGAAGAGGGCCAACGTGAGACAGCCGTGTGAGTCTGCCCTCGTTCGTTCTTATTTGGTAGGATTTCTTCTTTGAGTGAGGGTAGTAGGGGCTGTAGCTGAAGGCGCTCATATCTCATCAGATATCAGATCAGACCGCTGGGAATAGTTTCAAGTAGACGCTGGTAACTACATTGAGGAACCTGACGGGCTGGTGCTTTCGAGCCCCGGCCCCCGTCACCAAAACGAGTAAGTAGAACTTCTACGAGAATTCACACCGAACCGCAAAGCACTTTGTATCAAGTTACGTGTAGGTACGAGTCCCTCATTGGCCCATCCAATGATGAACGTTTCGAACCTTCCTTTAGCATAAATGTCCCGAGTTGTGTATCTGAAGATCCATAGCTGGCTGGCTGGTAACAGCCACTATAAACCTTCTGATACCCCAGAATTGCATCGATGTTTTCAACCCATCCAGTCCCCCGTCAATTCCCCCACCCATGTCTCCAACAAGATATGAAGGCAATACCGACGAGGAGACGCCCTTGTTCCAGAATGCCGATGTCCCACAGAAACCAACACGGCTTCCTAAAGCCCAGATCTTCATTCTCTTCTCCGTTTGGCTCGCCGAGTCTACTATTTCGCATTCCATAAGTCCTTATCTCAATCAGGTAGTACTGTAGTTTCTCGACCATATGCAACGCATCAGGGCTCAACAACTTCATCAGCTTGTCAAAGAGCTTCCAATTGTTGGTGGAGATGACCGCAAGGTTGGATATTATTCTGGGGTTATAGTGAGTCCCACCTATATCATTCACAACTGGCACCGAACTACATCACAGGTGGCCTCGCATTTTGCTGCAGAGGCAGTCACTGCGCTTCATTGGAACCGCCTATCCGATCACATAGGGCGCAAGCCCGTACTTCTGTCGTGCTTCATGGGTGTGATCATTTCGATTATCACATTTGGCCTTTCCCGTTCTTTATGGGCCCTTGTCCTTAGGTACTCCTTCCTCGTGTAGACCAGAGCGTTCACTGACTGGATGATTGTAGTCGCTGCTTACATGGAGCGATGAAGGGTAGCACTGGCGTCTTGAAGAGCATGATTTCCGAACTCACGGACGAATCCAACGTGGCACGAGGGTTTTCGGTTTTACCAGTGGCTTGGTCGCTCGGTTGCATGATGGGGTTTGTCAGATACGTCGCATACTGTCACTTTGACTCGCTAACACCCTGGACACTTAGCCCTCTAATTGGTGGTGTTCTCTCAAGACCACAAGATCGCTGGCCAGACTTGTTCTCACATCCTTTCTGGGCCAGCTACCCGTACTTCTTGCCATGTCTAGCAGCAGCCGCTTTGTCATGCCTATCTTTTATCATCGCTGCATTGTTCTTGAAAGAGGTTGGTTTCTAGCTGTCTGCAGGAAGGTTGTGAAATGACATGGCGCTTAGACAATGAACACCCCACCCATGAAACTCCAATTCGCGAAGGTTACTTTGAACGGGTCTCGGGAAGGGCCGAATGACACACTGGATGAAGAGCCGAGCAACCCCAAAAAATTGCTGCCACTGCGCTCCGTGCTCATAAGACCAGTCGTGATCTCAATTGCCAACTATGCGATGCTTGCCCTTGTCAGTATGGCAGCGACGGCGCTCATCCCATTGGTCTGGTCAACGTCAGTCGAGTTCGGTGGGCTCGACCTGCGTCCAGTATCGATTGGCTTGTGGATGTCCTCCTACGGGTTCTTTAATGGTGCTTTCCAATTTGCCTTCTTTCCGCTCATGGCCCGGCGCTTTGGCCCACAGCGCGTCTTTGTTACTAGCGTTGCTGTGTGTGCAATCATCTATACAATGTTCCCACTTGAGAATCTAGCTGCCGGCGGTGGGTCAAAAGCGACCGTCTGGCTACTCATGTTCTTGCAGTTGTTGTCATTAAGCATCTCCGAAACGGGGTTTAGTAAGTTTTAAGTGCGCCTGTGTTGGCAATAAATGCTAATGATGTGTGTCTTTTATCAGGTTCTATCTTCCTGTTTATATCGTCTGCAGCTCCTAGCAAGCGGTCCCTTGGCACCACAATGGGACTCGCTCAAACGGTGGTTTCAGTCCAGCGCGCAGTCGGGCCGGTTGCCGCTGATTGGCTTTTCGCATTTTCCATTACAAATAATGTCTTGGGCGGTAACTTTGTGTACGTTGTACTGTACGTCTTGGTGGGCGTTGGGCTGTGTGTCGCTGCACAGCTGCCGAGGTACGCGTGGAGACGTAATGGGGGATAGATAATCAGAGAGACATTGAGTTGTGTATACTAGGTGACGAGTCATGTACGTCAGGAAGTAATTCAGTTCACATCTTGCATGCCTAGCGGCGGACGTTGAAATAAATTGAAAGATTGTCGAAGCCTCCTCGATGACGAGAGGCAGTTCATCACCGCCTGGCACGAGACACGGCCAAGGCAACTTTAGGACGTAATGATGCGCCATGCTCGGCAGGGCGACCGAGCGGTATCTGTCTAAATTGGCCATTACACAGAATTATATTGGAGGCGGAACGACACTGATCCCAGTCAGCCAGATTAAGACCCCGTAGGCATGTCCGAGCAAGTAACCACTTTGCGTAGTTTCTCAGTAAACTGCTATCTGTAATAGCGCACCATCAAAACCAATATTCCGGTATTTATACAACCTGTTTCAGGCAGTGGATAATGGGGGCAGGGAAGGAGAAACAACAAAAATCGAACTGAGAATAAATGCAAGACCCATACATAGACCAGGAGGTTCGGGCAGTCAGATGCCATCAGCACTCAGCTATTTGCTGCTCCGGAGTTTACCTACAGCCTGAGTACAACATTGGAACGGGTCCATACCAGGGTTGCAGCCGAAACCATAGAGGGCAATTGCCAATTATACCATACACCCAGATCAGATATAAACTCAAAAAAAAAAGAACTTCAAATTGGGTTATAACTCACTAAGGGGATGCCACAATGTCGTATTGAAAAGCCGTCAGAGAACCTCATTAAACTGTGGCATGGCAAGATTCGAAGTTCGAAGGTCAATTCACAGGCCTTCCGCCTATGTGGAAATGGGTTACGTGATATTACAATTCTGCAATCCCACGAACATGTGTCAATGGGCGGGTGGCCTGTAAATAGGTACGTTAGGTCCAGTACCCCGATTGTTCCCCAAGGGTGCCTCAGGCTGAAGACTTGGAGTTGGTGCGTTCATTCAATTCCAATAGAAATGTTCTATTTGGATGTACCTGAATGTATACGAGTCAGCCAAAGTGCTCAACCACGGATTCAGGGATCATGCTGAACCTTGTATTTGTGATGGGGCCAGAGTCAAGTGGCGTCGGCATCAACGGGTAGAACCAGCTACGCGTGGTGTGGTACGGCTGTGTCCGCTTTGCCACCGTAACCATATACGTATGTGCATCTGAAATCCAAAGCTTGGAAGCCAACACACCAAAACGAGGCTCAACAGCCGGAAGGTTTACGTGTAGTACATGACTGACCTATCTGATACTCTCACATGGGCGGTCTGATTTGTCTTGCTTTTTATTCCGCGGAAATAGATCGAGTGGCATATCAGAAGACCCAAAACTGCCTGGCTGGAGCTAGTAGATATGAGCCCTCTGAACCCTAGCCTTCTTTAACACAATCCCGTCCCCCATCGATGCCCTCTACAGGATCTGGAGGCGATATCGACGAGGAGACACCTTTCCTCCGGAGTAACGATGTATCACAGAAACCAACTCCACTGCCAAAAGCCCAGTTCTTGATCGTCCTCTCAGTGTGGCTCGCTGAATCTATCGTATCCAATTCTATCAGTCCATATCTCAACCAGGTACCCTGGTAGCCCAAATCATGTACTACTTGTCGAGGCTTAGCGTCTTCTTTAGCTTGTTCGAGAACTTCCAATCGTTGGCGGTGATGGACGGAAGGTCGGATACTACACAGGGATCATAGTACGTCTTGCCGACTTTTCTGTCAAAGTGGATGGCACGACTGAACACTCTTCCAGGTGGCTTTACATTATACCTTAGAGGTCACTACTGCCATCCACTGGAACCGTCTGTCCGATCACATCGGACGCAGGCCCGTTGTTTTGTCTTGTCTGATGGGTACAATCATTTCGATCATCGTGTTTGGCCTTTCCCGTTCCTTCTGGGCAATTGTCTTGAGGTGCTTCTCACCCAAATTCCCAAGAGCGTCGTCCTGTGACTGACGTGGTAATTTCAGCCGTTGCCTGCATGGCGCTGTGAAGGGAAACATCGGCACTGTGCGAAGCATGGTGGCAGAGCTCACGGACGAAACCAACGTGGCACGAGGATTTTCGTTGACGCCAGTGACTTGGGCACTCGGTTATGTGATTGGGTTGGTGTATATTTCTCCGCTCCCCTTCTTACTCGCTTACATCTGGGACCCGCTTAGCTCTTTTGTCGGTGGCATCTTATCAAAACCACAAGATCGATGGCCACACATCTTCTCCCACCAATTTTGGGCTGACTACCCATACTTTCTGCCATGTCTGGTAGCAGCTTCCTATTCCTGCATATCGTTTATCATTGTTGCGATGTACCTGAAAGAGGTTTGTTTTACGCTCCTTGAAGAATGATGCATGGATGACACAATACATAGACAATGAATTTCGGCCCCTCAACAAAGGCCCCGCTTCCTAAGACCGGATCAGGCATATCTCAAGGAGAACCGGGTAGAATTCCTGATGCACTGCCGAAGGACGAGGACATGCTGCTCCCGCTAAGCTCTATACTCACAAGACCGGTTGTGATTTCTGCTGCTAGTCTTGCAGTTATTACGCTCTTCAACACGGTGGCAGATGCACTCATTCCGCTCATATGGTCGACATCAATCGAATTTGGCGGGCTTGGCTTGGTTCCGGCGTCTATTGGCTTGTTGATGTCCGCATATGGGTGTTTGAGTGGCATCTTTCAATATGCCCTTTTCCCTTCTCTTATCAGGCGCTATGGCCCGCGAAATGTATTCCTTTCAGGTGTTGTTGGATGCGCTGTGATCTATGTTATTTTTCCGTTAGAGAATTTGGCACTTCAACATGGCCCAAAGACGGCCGTATGGCTAATGATAGCATTGCAGCTGCTGTCATTTTGCATTTCTGAGATGGGATATAGTACGTGTTATGATACTCCAGGCTGCGCATCCAGCCCCTTACAATGTATGCATGGACACATCAGGTGCAACATACCTGTATTTATCTTCTGCCGCTCCAAACAAGCGATCGCTCGGCGCTACAAACGGTTTTGCTCAGACGGTGTCATCAGCGCAGCTCGTGATCGGACCAGCTGGGGCGGATTGGCTTTTTGCATTCTCTGTAACAAATAATGTATTGGGTGGATACTTAGTGTATATCGTGCTACTTGCCTTCGCGTGCATTGGGCCATGCGTTGCCGCACAGCTTCCAAGACACACGTGGAGACATGATAGAACATAGATGTAATTAATGTAGGAGAAAAGTTACGAACGTCATGAAGTAGTTCGCGCCTTACATGCAGATTGGCCAATACTGGGCTGCACGTCCAAGCTCTGCAGACGATAACATCGCGACGTGATGTAACGGCAGAAGGGATGCCAATGCAATGGGAAGACAAACAGGACGAAACCGAGTATTTTGTCCTTCCATGAAACACCAACTTATTTCTCACCACTTCGTTTCATTACATGCCACAGCCTTCGAATGTAGGAAGCGGTCTACCGAAAACTTCAAGAGGTTTCGACGTATCCGACGTATTCGGCATATCAATGCATTCGGCATCAAAAGCATTTTTCGACATGACGACTAGCAACGAACCCTTGTCCCCTTTTATCTCTCTCTCTTCTCTCTCTTCCCTCTTCGACACACAACGCTAACCTTTCGGGGCTAGAGGAGATATATCTACGGAGAGGGGATGAAGTGGAGAAGCGAACAGTAGTAGACAAACATGGGTTTTGCACCTCAAGGCGCATAAATGTTCATTCCTAGTGGGAGGTCGGTAATATTTTAGGCGATTGCAGTCGATTTCTACGCGAGACCGTGTGAGTCCGAGGCAGAGTGGGATCCCGCAGCCTCCCGGGTGGGCTCGATCTAATGATCGTGATAAGATAACATAAAGTGCGTTCACTAACTGATTTAGATACAATTTCAAACACGCTCCTTGTCACAAGTAAATAGGATTATTTACTGTAATGATTGTCACGACTTTATGTAGTATAAAAGGTCGTTACTTTGTATGCGTTCACTTCAGTTTTGACCACAACAATTGAAGTATCTTATCTTTACTATAGTTAACTGCCCAAGACATTATTTGTAATGGAAAACGCAAAAAGCCAATGTAAGGATGGCTTGGGCTTTGAGCATGAAACGGCCAGCTATCGCCTCTCCTGAATTAGAGCACTTATCACTACCTCCCCATCTTAATTGCCAGATTTTCACCTCTCCATCTACATCCTTCCTTTCTATCTTTCTTTTGTGTGCTAAAGAACTTCTTGATGACATCGAGCACAAGGTCAAATGGAACCAGCAAGCAGTAGATTCGCAACAGTTCAAAGCACGATTCACCCTCCTTCGAAGCCTTAGTTATCTCAGGGACTCCTTCATCACTCTCTTAACTTCATTCTACCTCTCTCCTCTCGGGAACACTTTGCCTCGCACTCACCGCGGATTGGCTCCGTACACCAATCAGCAGCAACCGGCCCGACTGCGCGCTGGACTGAAATCACCGTTTGATCGAGTCGCATTGTGGTGCCAAGGGACCGCTTGCTAGGAGCTGCAGACGATATAAACAGGAAGATAGAACCTGATAAAAGACACACATCATTAGCATTTATCGCCAAACACAGGCGCACTTAAAACTTACTAAACCCCGTGTCAGAGATGCTTAATGACAACAACTGCAAGAACATGAGTAGCCAGACGGTCGCTTTTGACCCACCACCGGCAGCTAAATTCTCAAGTGGGAACATTGTATAGATGATTGCACACACAGCAACGCTAGTAACAAAGACGCGCTGTGGACCAAAGCGCCGGGCCATGAGCGGAAAGAAGGCAGATTGGAAAGCACCATTAAAGAACCCGTAGGAGGACATCCACAAGCCAATCGATACTGGACGCAGGCCGAGCCCACCGAACTCGACTGACGTTGACCAGACCAATGGGATGAGCGCCGTCGCTGCCATACTGACAAGGGCAAGCATCGCATAGTTGGCAATTGAGATCACGACTGGTCTTATGAGCACGGAGCGCAGTGGCAGCAATTTTTTGGGGTTGCTCGGCTCTTCATCCAGTGTGTCATTCGGCCCTTCCCGATCAAAGTAGCCTTCGCGAATTGGAGTTTCATGGGTGGGGTGTTCATTGTCTAAGCGCCATGTCATTTCACACCTTCCTGCAGACAGCTAGAAACCAACCTCTTTCAAGAACAATGCAGCGATGATAAAAGATAGGCATGACAAAGCGGCTGCTGCTAGACATGGCAAGAAGTACGGGTAGCTGGCCCAGAAAGGATGTGAGAACAAGTCTGGCCAGCGATCTTGTGGTCTTGAGAGAACACCACCAATTAGAGGGCTAAGTGTCCAGGGTGTTAGCGAGCCAAAGTGACAGTATGCGACGTATCTGACAAACCCCGTCATGCAACCGAGCGACCAAGCCACTGGCAAAACCGAAAACCCTCGTGCCACGTTAGATTCGTCCGTGAGTTCCGAAACCATGCTCTTCAAGACGCTAATGCTACCCTTCATCGCTCCATGTAAGCAGCGACTACAACCATCGAGTCAGTGAACGCTCTGGTCTACATGGGCTTGCGCCCTATGTGATCGGATAGGCGGTTCCAATGCAATGAAGCGCGATGACTGCCTCTGCGGAAAAATGCGAGGCCACTTGTGATGTAGTTCGGTGCCAATTGTGAAGGAAATAGGTGGGACCTACTATAACCCCAGAATAATATCCAACCTTGTGGTCATCTCCACCAATAATTGAATAGGAGATAGTAGAGTCGTCGGTATTGTCTTCACATCTTGTTAGAGAGTGTTGGAATAGCAGCAGGCACATTGATACAGGAGATGGCGGACCGGATTGACTATACCACAAAGACTGAGGTTAGTATCATTTCTCTCAGTAGCTGTACGGATCCGATCCGCAGTGAGTGCGAGGCAAAGTATTCCCTGGATGGTGAGAGTGATAGAGAAGAGAGGAAGAGAGCGCGCCCTTTTGATATAACTAGATCGAATGTAAACGTATCGTGCTTGAACTCGAGGAAATCGCTGCTTGTTGGTTCCGTTTGACCTTTGCGCTCGATGCCGTCAAGAAGTTCCTTAGCACACTAAGAAGATAGAGAAAGGGAGAGAAATGCCGATTGATTCCTGCTTCTGTTGGCTCACTGGCTGGTCTACTACAAGCATTGTATGTACCTTTAAATACTTGCAGAGAGACCTAGTTATGAAAGCAGAAAGAGGGTGAATTAGGATTAAAAGAAGACAAGTGAGATGATTCCAGGCAATAAAGGCGGGGATGATGTAGACGGAGAGGTAGAAATCTGACAATTAAGACGGGGAGGTAGTGAAACGGTGTAAAGAATGGACGGGCATGCGGCCCGGAATGTAAATGATAAGATATACGAAGCTAGATTCTCTAAATTCAGGAGAGACAATAGCTGGCTGTTTCATGCTCAACGCCCGAGCCATCCTTACAGTAGCTATTCATTTTATAGGTACTTAGTGATAATATGGACACGCAAAGATGGGTTTAGGGGTGGAGGTGATACAAGACAATTCAGTAAGCTCGATTTCAGGTGCATATAAAGTGTCTTTGAGGGTAACTGGAACCATCTTTGTGCCATCAGGCATCTCAATTTGAAGATCACCAGTCCCAATTGCATAGAAAACTTGTTTGTTGGCTGCAGAAATGGCTCTGGGGTGAAATACTGAAGGAATGGGGAGATATGCCATGAAGAACCAGAGTAATAGAGCTCAGTTTCAGAGGTAAGTGCTGCACTTGCCATCTCTTGCACTCTATCATAGCCCAAGACTTAATATTGATGGTCTTCTCTATAATCGCAGCAACAGTGTTTGTGCTATCATTCTTCTTCTTCGTCACTTGTCTCCTCCTTTTCCCTTGCACTCTGCTTTAATATGCCTCTTCTTAGTGGCTCCACTATCCACGATGGCGTAGGTTTCAGCCATACATTTCTTAGTCTGTATCCTAACTGTAATTCCTGTTGCTTTGATTCAGGGTATGAATACATGATGCGGAACTAGAGCCTGAACAAAGGCCGAATCGTTCAGGCGATATAAAAATCCTCGCTATCTCTGAACTAATTCTGTAACTTCGCGCGCTGCTCATCATTCATGGCTTTTAAAAATTCTGCTACCTGTGTTACGTTTATTGAAGTTGCGACCGGCGCTGACATGGCTACGGGAGCTGTGGTGGGGTTTGTTGTTCGGTCGCCGTTGCGACGCGAGTGTTTAAACTGCCTTGCGGACGTGGGGTGTTATGGTTGACCCGCTTAGCGTATAGAGTTCGATGTCAGATGATCAGTCTGACGTAGTTCGGGTGGTGAGACGACTGCTAAGCGTGCTAGGCGAAGCAGAGAAAAGATATGATATTCTGGAGGTTACAATTCTAGGGGAAACAAGAGATCGAGACTAAGGGTATTACAAGAGAAAATGGGAGTTTAAATAAGTATGGGACTTGAGCGAGGCTGACCTATGGAATGTATTATTGGGTCTTAGGTAGAATGTGTAGGAGCGAGGTGGTTTATTATGATTATGAACTAAATGAAATAAAAGTAAGTGATGATTCCTGAGATGATCTTGTGAATAGTTTGATCGTTAAGTCGTGATACCGTTGAGTCGTAACATCACCCCCGGTTAATGTCCAGAGGCGCCGACGAATCCGTTATGATGCAGGGCTTGCGCAGGGGCGTGGCCGTGGAGGAATGCGGATCGTGAGAGGGGAAGGAGAGAATTTGTCAATGATGCCATGTTTGATGAGAATGTGTTCAGGAAACGAAGCAGATATGGATGGCGGCAAGGAGGCAAGATATTGTCCAATGAGATCGTCAGCATGAATGTAACGGTAGTCAACCCATTCATTGTCACTAGAGGGAAAACCCTTCCATCGAACCAAAAATTGAAGGCGACCTGTGCGACCAGCACGTCGGTGACTGATGATGTGATCGATTTCGACTTCTTCGACACCATTCACAAGCACCGGTGGAGGGCGGGAAGGTGAAGGGCCATGCGCGTGGGTAGTGATGTAGGGCGATAGTAAGGAGGCATGAAAGACATTGTGTATTTTCAGAGAGTGCGGGAGATCGAGCTGGAAAGCCACGGGAGAGATAACGCGAGTGATTGTGAACGGGCCATGGCGTCGGGGGGCAAGCTTTTGGGAGGGGAAGAGTGAGGAAATGTTCTTACCCTCGAGCCAGACCTGGTCATTAACTGCAAAAATGGGAGTGATCTGAGCCATGTTGGCGAGGACGCGGGTGGCGATCCGGCGAGCAGAGAGAATTGCGGAAAGACGGTCGGTTAAGGAGGGGATTGGGGACGAGACACGAGAGGTAGGGGGATGAGGTCTGAAGCCTAATAGTAACTCATGTGGACTGAGTTTGGTGCCATTGTGTCGCCATCTGTTGTGTACGAATTCAGCCATAGGGAGTAGAGGGGCCCAGGTGTGGGGGTTGCCAAAGGTCCAATGGCGGAGGTATTGTTCAACCCATCGATTCATGCGTTCCGATTGGCCGTCCGTTTGTGGGTGAAAAGCTGTGCTAACATTTTGTGATATGGAGAGTAATTCGCAGAGTTTTGAGACAAACTTAGAAGTGAAGCGAGGGTCGCGATCGGATATAACGCGTTTTGGGGTGCCAAAGAGGGGGAAGAGGTGTTTGAAGTAGAGAGAGGCAACTTCAGTCCCAGTGATCGTCGTCGAGCATGGGATGAACTTGGCGGACTTGGAGCACCCCTGATCAACAATAGTCAGGATAGCGTTGTACCCCTGCGACACGGGGAGGTCAGTGATGAGATCGAGGGAGATATATTGGAAGGGTCCATCGGAAGCGTGAGTGTCGAAAGAGAATAGGGGAACGCCAGTTTTGCGGCGGGGCTTTGACGCTTGACATTCGTGACACCCTTGGACATAGTCAGTCACGAATTGTTGCAGGTTTGGGCCAGCATAGAATTCAGAAACTAGATCCCACGTATTCCGTCGTCCAGGGTGACCAGCAAGGGGGTGATCGTGGAATTGCTTGACGATCTCGCGATAGGAATCCGGGTTTTCCTGAAGTTGAATTACTGCGAGGGACCAGTTTTCGTCCGGGAGGAGAATTTCCTGTTCGTTATCTCCTTTGCCATCATCGTAATCCGGCCGGCGGGAGAGTAGGTCTGCGATTATATTGTGTTTACCTTGAATAGGTTTAATTACGAAGCTATATTCCATGAGATTGAGATGCCATCGGGCCTGTCGTCTATTAAGTTTTTGAGGTTTTCGGAAATACTGTAAATTATGATGATCTGAGAAAACGGTTATTTTGTGAGGAGAACCCATTAAGTATTGTCACCATTCTTGTAAAGGAAGCCAAATTGCGAATAATTCCCTGTCATAAATATCCCAGTTGCGTTGTGTTTGATCGAGAGATTTAGAAAGGAATGCGACTGGATGTAATCGCCCTATGTCATCTTGTTGTGATAGTTCAGCCCCTATCGCGTATCCTGAAGCATTGGTCGTGACAAAGAAAGGGAGATCGAGACGGGGTTGTCGAAGGACGGGTGCACTACTAAACGCCTTTTTTAGACTTTGGAAGGCATCTTCCTCCTTGTCAGTCCATGTCCATGGGACTAGAAGCTTTGTGAGATTAATGAGCGGGCGGGCGAGTTGTGAATATCCTTTGATGAAGCGGCGATAATAGTTACCGAATCCTAAATAACTGCGGACTTGTTTTACTGTCTTGGGAGTTGGCCAATCTATAAGACCATTTACTTTTGCTGGATCCATGCGGATAACGCCATGTTCAAGGATAACGCCCAAGTAATCGACTTTTGTAGTGTGGAAGATGCATTTTGACGGTTTTAGGTAGAGATCGTTGTCTGAGAGGATCTGTAGGACGCGGGTGACGCATTTTTGGTGGAAAGAAGTATCATTTGAGGTGGCAATGAGGATGTCGTCCATATATATCACAAGCCATCCTTCGTCGAGCTCTTTTCGAAAGATCGCGTTCATCATTGTTTGGAATGTTGCGGGTGAATTTGTCAAGCCGAAGTACATTACCAGGGGTTCAAAGAGGCCCTTATTTGTTTTGAAAGCAGCTTTCCATTGATCGCCTTCTTTAATGCGAATGTTATTGTAACCCCATCGTATGTCGAATTTGGTGAACAGCACAGCGTTTTGGACTTTTGCGATTAATTCATCAATGAGTGGTAACGGATAGGTGTTGCGGAGGGTGTGCTCGTTGAGTTTGCGATAGTCTTGTACCGGTCGAAGTTTACCGTCCTTTTTCTTGACGAAGAAGAAGGGGGAGGCGTATCGTGATTTCGACTCACGGATATATCCCTTGGCGAGGTGTTCGTGGAGGAATTCTTCGAGTGCCAATTGCTCCTTTGGATTGAGGGGATATATCTTACAGTCCAGGCTGTTTGGCGCATCCGATTTAAGGTCGATTGCGTGATCCCACTGGCGTGCATCTGGGAAGCGAAGGGCTTCATCCTCTGAGAAAACTTTGGCGAACTGCTGGTATTGTGACGGTATAGTAAGATCAGGGGGCAGTTGTTGCGCTGTGAGTTCTGTGGATGGGGATATGTGCATAATGAGTTCTTCGTCTGGTAGGAGTCCTAGAGAAGTAGCTGTGGGCGTGTGATGTTTTTGTCTCCGCGGGACGATATGCACGGCTTCTTGGACGGATGCCTGGAGCCAATCAATGGTTGGCGTAGTTCGCGCAAGCCAGGGATAGCCTAGGATGAGATCCTCTCTACCAAGATCGGTGACAAAGAAATCAAGGAGGTGGACAGATGAACCAGTTTGAACTGTGCAAGGGAGATAATGGGTGATTTGACCGGCGGCATTTGCAGATCCATCGGCATTGGAGAGGGCTTTTGGTATCTGTAGCGGGCAGGTACGCAAGTTATGTGTGGATATGAATTGTTTGTTGACGAAATTCTCGGTTGCGCCACTGTCAACGAGCGCGGAGACAGTCCCAATAGTAGAAAAGTTGGTTTGTATTGAAAGAGACTTCGGTACAAATCGATCTACGATAGCCCTCAGGGTGGGACGACCCCTCAGGCTGTTACAAAATCCAAATCAGCCGCAAGTAAGGTTTGGACCTGCTCTTCCTGTTCTTTGGTTAGTCCTTTAATCATAGCGACGATGGCAGCAACGTCGGGCTGTGTTGATGTATCCGTGGGTACCTTTGAAATTCTCGGGGCTGTACTTTGAGTTGTAGGGGGAATTACCTGGGAGTCAACTGTTGTTGCTGTTGCGACGCGAGGTTTCTTCTGAGGGCAGTCGCGAGATAGGTGTCCCTTCCGCATGCAGTAGAAACACAATCCTTCACGTTTGCAGCGTTCTTTGTCATCGTCGGTAACTGCACGTCGAATGGTGTTAGCATCCGTAGTGTGGTCTTGTCGTGATTGCTGGTTTTGACTGTTTATAGGTCGACGCCAGAACGGCTGGTCATTAGTCGAACGTGCTGTCTTATTGTGGAGACCTTGGACAATGATGAAATTTCTTTGTTGAGTCTGTGCTGCCTTTTGCCATTGCTCCAGCGTCATCGGGGAGTGTTGTTCAACGCATTTTTCTGCTAATTGCCCCTGTAGCCCCCAAGCGAAGAGGCGCATCGTACTAGGGTCATTGGGGTGGAGGCCAGCTCGTTGAATTAAGATGTTGAA
This sequence comes from Multifurca ochricompacta, assembly GCA_022496185.1. Classification (NCBI taxonomy): domain Eukaryota; kingdom Fungi; phylum Basidiomycota; class Agaricomycetes; order Russulales; family Russulaceae; genus Multifurca; species Multifurca ochricompacta. Next base: position 20,864 of record WTXG01000028.1, on the reverse strand, counting down.
GTTTGCTATGAACTCGTCAACGTGTCCATCCTTCATCCGTAGTTTCTGTACTGATTCATATGCTTGTTCTCTCATTGTGAAGTCAAAGAAGGTGTCGAGGAACTTTCTTTCGATGATTGCCCAAGCGTCAGTGTTCTGTGGGATGAGGCTGCTGTCAATCTTTGCTCGCTTAAGGAAATCAATCGAGTTATTATAGAAGGCCTGGACCTGAGGACCCTCTAGTTGCTGTAGGAAATAGAGGCTCCTTTTCACTTTGTCGATGGCAACCTCGGACCGGTCATTCAACTCGAGGAAAGAGTCAAACGCCTTGAGGAAGTCTTCGGTTTTCGTACGATCTCCGTTGAATCTAAGCGGGAACGACCCCTCAAGTCGCTCATACTTGGTTGTTATTGGGGGTGCGGATTGTGGTACAGTTGGGGCTCTAGATATAGCTCGGGATGGTGATGTAAGAGGTTCTGGGAGTGTGGTAGGCGCGGCAGTTATGCCAGTGAAAGCCGTGGCATAAGAAGTGTTGACAGTGAGTCCCTGCGATGGGTTAGATGGGAGGCCCATTTCTGGGCGGGCGACCTTAATTGCCATCCAGGCATTGAAATGTTCAAAGTAGGCGATCTCGAACCAGAGACCGTAGATTGTTTCTATCGGGATGTTAATATTATCCAGCTTCCAATAGTAACCACTCCAGGTTACATCTTCTTCATTGGCGGCGAGCCATCGGGAACCAGGTCGTTCTTCTTCCGGGATGTTATCATGTGACCGGGGTCTTAGAGGGAAGGGAAGCTTAACAATTCCACTACCAGGTCCAACGGGAGTAGACATTATCTGTTCGTTCGGGGGGGTTCTATTAGTCTCGATCTAATGTTACGGTTGACCCGCTTAGCGTATAGAGTTCGATGTCAGATGATCAGTCTGACGTAGTTCAGGTGGTGAGACGACTGCTAAGCGTGCTAGGCGAAGCAGAGAAAAGATATGATATTCTGGAGGTTACAATTCTAGGGGAAACAAGAGATCGAGACTAAGGGTATTACAAGAGAAAATGGGAGTTTAAATAAGTATGGGACTTGAGCGAGGCTGACATGGGGGGCGAGGCTGACATGGGGAGCAAGGCTGACCTATGGAATGTATTATTGGGTCTTAGGTAGAATGTGTAGGAGCGAGGTGGTTTATTATGATTATGAACTAAATGAAATAAAAGTAAGTGATGATTCCTGAGATGATCTTGTGAATAGTTTGATCATTAAGTCGTGATACCGTTGAGTCGTAACATGGGGGTTGATTTGGACAATTTCTGGCTAGGTGTCTGAGGCATCCGCATTCGAAGCAACGTCCTTCTTGTTTGTAGTGGTCTTTTTCTTCAGCCTTTATTGCCTTTCTGATAGTGTTAACATCCTTGGCATTGGGGTCACGTCGGCATGCAAACGTAACCTTTGATCCTCGGTTTTTGTTTCGGTTATTGTTCTGTCTCTTATTTCCAAAGAGAATCGGCATGTAAACATAATTGGCTTGATGTTGTCGGGCTGAATCACTCATCTCTTCGAAGGTCTGAGGGCTGTCTTGAGTGACCATGGTCTGAACCAACTTCTGTGGAAGCCCTCTATAAAAAATTAGACGAGTACAGAGGTCGTCCAGATGTAGTCCTGCGCGGATTGCTAAGTCTTTGAATTCGGCGATATAATCGTCGATATTCCCCTTCTTCATTCTTAACTTCTCCAACTCTTGTAGCGCCTTTTGGCCAGCCGCGACATCGGCAACGAATGCCGCGTGAATAATCTGGCGAAATTTGTCCCATGGGTGTGGCTCTTTAATTCTTCCTTCGGCGATGCTTGCCAACCATCTGGTTTGCTCCGTCGCCCATTGACTTATCTTCGACCCACTCATCAATCCTAGGACATAGGAGGTTATTGATATTTCATCCTTTATGGTAGTTGCTTGATAATTCAAAAAAACGTGGAGTTCTACTTGGGACCACTAGTGCTCGGCGTCCCTTCGATCTCCGTCAAAAGGTGTGGGTGGTGTTCCTTCGATTCGTCCTCCTGTGTGCGGTATCCTGACTGTTGGTTGCGGTATGGGTCCTTGTGGTCCTCCAGGTGGGTTCAGTGGTCCCCCTTCAGGGTTTTCGTCTGGATATTCGGGATTATCTCCCGGGGGCGGTCCCTGCATCAAGTTTTCATTCGACCGGATTCGTCGAGTCGCTCGGGTTGGAACAGTGAGGGTCGTTGTGGACATAGTGGCGGATTCAGTAGGGAGAGCGCTGAAGAGCAGGTATGATACTCGTTCAGTGAGTGGGGAGGGCGCTGCGCCAGGTGCGTTTAAGTTGGTTTCGCTCGGGGCGATTCTGACCGCTTCCATTTGCCCTAGAGTGTTTGGGTAGACTTGGTACCAGGTTCCCTGGTAATGATCTACGGCCAGTTGAATATGACGATAGGGTATCCAGTACCCTCTAAATGGTATATTTTCTTGTCTAAGGTCAAGCCAACGCGTGTTGCCTTTCAGCAATGCCTCGACGTCGTCCGAAATTCAAGTTGGGATTACAAGGGGGAGTCGATTCACCACGGTGGCTAGTTCGGTGTCTAGGTGTATTGCCAATGATTCTTGAAGCAATCGGGCTTCAAGTAGGGGTTCTAGATAGTAGCTGGGGTCAGTGGTGGTTTCAGGACGCCGCGCGTTGTCTTTTGTTCTTGCTCGTGGTTCAATTTTCTTGCTTTAAGCCTGCTCTACTGTCACGCCTAGGTCACTGGCGTGTCGAACTAGGCGGGATTGAGTCGATCGGGTCGCCACAAGCTCAAGCACAGGAGGTGAGCGTTGCGAGGTTGAGATGCCAAGTGCGACAATTCAACGGTGAGTCTGTGGCACCGTGCGCGAATGCGATGATCCAGGTGACAAGGTAAGTTCCTCGTCCGAGTTTGTGATGAAGGGGGTTCTAGCTAAGTCGCGTCTTAGGTTTCGAACACTAGTGAAGGTAGTTCAAAACCTGGATTGAAACAGGAGAACAGTTACAGCTAGGTGCGAGCTGTGTCCGGGTTCAAGCCGATGTTCAAACAACAAGTCTGATCAAGCCCAAGATCAAGGTCAAGTCAATCAAGGTCCACTACGTTCAAGAGGGACGCGCGAGAGGCGAAGTCGAAGACAGAGGCACTCAGGCCTGTCACAAGTTTCTGAGGTTCGATGACTTCCTAAGTCGCGACTTAGGGAGCTCAAGGGAGTCCGTTTGTGAGTCCTGAACTGTCACGGCCAGGTGCTTTGCTGTGTCGAAGGTCAAGTGGTGGTTCAGATAACAAGTCAACGTCGAGGTTTCAAGGTCAAGACAAGGTCGATTCAAAGCCCTGTGAAGTCAAAGCGGGCGCGCGAGAGGCGAGGTCGAACAGAGACACTAAGTCCTGTCACAAGATACTGGGGTGAAGACTCCCAAGTCGCGTCTTGGAGAGCTCAAGTGGGTTCAGTCAGTGAGTTCTGAACACCTGTATTGAATACAAGAGAACAGACTTAAGGTCTGTCCCTTCAATCTAGCAGGCTTAAATACATGAGGAACTGGTCATGAGTAACAGGAGGGGTTGCGCCCTCTGTGAAGAGCAGATCAGATAAGCAATTGGGAGTGCACTCCTTGCTGGTTTTTGTGTTTGAGGACCCGGATGGCTCACTTCTGGCGGGCCTCTTGGCTCAGTTCCATCCGGTGCTGGAAGGCCAAGCCCTGCTCCCACAAGACCCCCATTCCCACCGCCACTACCCCGGGTCTCCCAGCCCCACCCCTGCCTCCTTCTGCTCCAACTGGGATCTCCCTGCAGCCTGGAACCTCTCTTGGGACCCTCCCTCTGACGGCTCCCCCTTCTGCTGCTGCGCCTCGTGCCGGCCCCATGGCTGGGCCAGTGGCATTGGCTGCCACTGTTCTCCACTCTCCCATGCCTTCTCCGCATGGTTCTGTGGCCACTGACTCCACTCTTTCTCCTTCCACCCCCCCCTCACTCAAACTCATTTTCCTGTGGGAGACTATAAAGCAAATGGCTCTGTCTTTGTGGTAGAAGACTATATTGAGTAACTAGTACCTATAAAGTGAATAGCTACAATAATAGAGTCAAAAAAAGAATGGTATGGCTACAAGTGAGAATAGTGCTAACCTCATGGTAGAAGACTGAGGTTCTAAACTATGTGGTAGTCTACCTTATTAGAATACACAGATTGGAATGCAAGTAGTAGTGTAAGGGTGTCTGGCCTGGCATCTCTGGTACTGATCTGTGCTGGGCTACCATTTGAACATTTCCCCATGTAAGGATGGCTTGGGCATTGAGCATGAAACCTCCAGCTATCGCCTCCCCTCTCTTTCATTACATAATTAAAATCCTGAATTAGAGCATTTATGACCTAGTATCTTTTCAGTACATTGTGTTCTGGGCCACATGCCTGTCCATTCCTTAAACTAGTTTCACTACCTCCCCATCTTTATTGCCAGGTTTCACCTCTCCATCTACACCTCTCCACCTTTATTGCCTGGCTTCATCTCACTTGTCTCCTTTTAATCCTAATTCATCCTCTTTCTGCTTCATAACTAGGTCTCACTGCAAGTAAATAAGGGTACATACAGAAATCAGACAGCATTTATCTTCCTTTCTTTATCTTTAACTTTACTTCTTGATGACATTGAGCACAAGGCCAAATGGAACCAGCAAGCTGTAGATTTGCAAAAGCTCAACCACAATACACCTGTAACGCTCAGCGGGGCGTTGCTGTGCGACGTGCACCGGTCGGCGCGAGTCCACTGTTACTGGTCCGGCACTAGTCAGCCACATCCGCGGCACCCGACACTGTGGGTCCGGGATCTACAACAAGCCTGGCTCAACAGGCCCAGGCTCTTAGCTTCGGGGTGGATAGGAAGTTGTGCTATAACCAAGCACAGAGAAAGACGGGAAGAGTCAGCCAAAGGGAGCTAATCCCCTTAGGCTGTTGAGTGGGAATCAGGCTCAGCTGCAGTGCCAGAAGCACGTCAAACAGACTGAAGCTCAAGGGAGTGAAAAAGAGGGGTCAAAGGGAAAGGCACACACCCATTGCCAGAGGCAATGGGGGTCCCTGTAGGAATCTCAAAGGCGCAAAAGGAGGGAAAAGGCTCTGATGTATTCTGGGGTCTAAGATCTCTAGGCTGAAGGCCCAAGAGGTCAAATCTAGGGTTGTACAAACTGTCTACAGGGTCTTATATACTGTATGGGGATCTGGTTTGTAGCTAATCAGGAACAGGGTCAGAGTCCTTATCATCCAATAGCAGATAAGATGTCAAATATAGTCCATGATAAGGATAAGCCTTATCAGAAGCATAATCATGTGGGACAGCCCCACAGGAGTCATATCAGTGTGGGAGGATTCCCACCAGGGTCAGGGGTAAATGGGGAGATAACAGGTCCCACAGGAGTCAGGGTGGATGTGGGAATACTCCCACAGGAATCAGAGAAGCGAATGATGAGCCAGATGGGCCATGTGATCAGAAAGGGGTAAATGATCAGATGAAGATGCTGTGATCAGGGTCAGGGATCACATGGTCCAAAGTCACATGGTCAGGGATCACATGGTCAAGGATCACATGGCCAAGGGTCACATGGCCAGGAGTCACATGACTGGCAGAGGGTCAAGTACAAGCCAAAGTCGTCTAGTTGTCTGGACTGGTCAGATTGGCAGGGACAATGTCAGGGGTTCCTATGGGTGTCAAGCACAGGGACAGGGTCAGGAGCAGTGGCCAAGGCATGAGCCAAGGCAGCAAGGAAGGGTGGTATACATCCAACAGTGTAGCAGCATAACTACCAGCAGGTTAGGTGTAAATGGCAGCATGGGAGGTCAGTCCTATGAACAATGTCACAGGAATCAGGGTAGGGTCCTGGGCACACAGGCCACAGGCATCAAGGAAGGTCCCAAGGCAACAGGCCAAGGGCATCAAAGAGTGGTCCAGAGAAGGAGGAGATCAAGGATGGTGCAAGGAATAAGGCATGGTGTGCAGGGTCAGGAAAAAGAGTAGGGTCGTAACATTACCCCCTCTGCAGGCTCAAGATGACCCAGCTTGACACAGAAGACAGTGCCCAAAAGCCGGAGTCATAAGGCAGTACACTCAGTCTTCAATCCAGTTCATCTCATCCAGGCAACAACCAAGGCAGCAGGGTCAGGGTACACTGCCAACAAACGGCGTGCACGCAGTTGCCTTCTCGTCTGGTTCAGTTCCTCATAAGCATCCCCACCAGTGGTAATGGGCTCTGGCAAGGGCTTCAGGTCCTCAACGCGCGGCATGAACTGCCGCGGTTTCATCGGGTACAGGCCCTCAACCGCGCGCAAGGCTGCGGTGTCATTGGACGTCGTCTCATCCTCAGCCGCAGACTTAGCAGCGGCGTCATCGGATTTCTTATCTCGTTTCTGCAGGCCTTGGAGCGGCGGCGGCGAGCATTTTCGAGTGGGTCGGGTCGCGCGGTGATGTAAACCTGCGCGTTCTTCGTGTCCCCTTCTGGTCAGGGTGTTCGTAAGTTCTTCTGCACGCGGCGCGAACTGCCGTGGCATCGTTGGGTCGGGGTTCTTCTGGTCTTTAGCAGGTATCCTAGTGGTGGTGAGCGCGTGGAGTGAGTCGGGGTGTGTGGTCGTAGAAGTCCGCGCGTTCGTCATGTTCCCTCCTAGTCAGGATATTCGTAAACTCTTCTTGGGTGTCAGAGTCGATCAAAAGTCATCCTAGTCTCTAGCAAGCACTCCAGTAGCAACAAGTACATGAAGTGGACCAGTGTACGCGGCCAGAAAAGGTCCGCGCGTTCAGTCATCTTCGTCGTCGTCAGGTCGAGCCCATAAGGTTGTTCCATCATCGACGGTATTGGTCATTTCATCAGGTCGCATCTGTGCCATCATCGACCGTCAGTTCTTCCATCCTTCTATTGTATCAAAACCCAGGCGACAGTGTGCGCGTTGGGATCGGGTGCGTGCAGCCAGCAATGGGCATACACACGGTCATCTCCCCTTCTGGTCAGGGTTTTCATAAGCATCCTCACCAGCAGCAGTGAACACTGGCAAGGGCATCGGGTCAACGCGCGGCGTGAACTGCCGCGATTTCTTCAGGTTCGGATCCTCGACTGCAGATAGAACGTCCACAGTGTCATCGGGTTCTTTAATACGCGGCGCAGACTGTCGCGGTATCTTCTGGTTCTGGTCCTCCTCCTCAGGTGGTGGTTCAAGCCTAAGGTTCGTCGGATATTGGGTCATCAAGGGGGCACAGGCAAGTGACAGAGCCCCAGGGTCATAAAGCGTCATGAAAGCTCAAGCAGCCAGCAAGCCACAAGATCTCAAGGTCATTCATTGTCAGGAATCTTCAGTGCCACAGTAGCACATCTCCTTCGAGGCGGATAAGTTATATACAGGGTATCAATCAGTCGTCCTCAGGCTTCAGTAGCTGCCCAAGGTCCTAAGGAATCTTCAATGCAGGAGCGATGCGTCATCTTCAGGTTGTAACATGTTCATACAAGTGACCTTCGAGGGTCGGGCGTCATCGGCAGGGAGTCGGCAACGTGGGGAGGTGTCGTTCGTCGTCCGAGACGGATATTTTAGTCGATAAATATGTCGGTAGTACAGGCGGTCAACAGCCGCATAATGTCATAGTCCCTTCTGATCAGGGTATTCATAAATCTCTTCCTGGCAGCAGCAGGCGTCGGAGTCGACAGGGGTCTTCGGCGTGTGAGGCACACGATCTCGTTGGGCTCGCAAATTGTTTCGACGACATGGTTCGGCGGATCGTAGGTGTCGGGATCGCCTCGTCGTCAGGAGTCTTCGATAATGTGAGCTCATCTTTTACAGTCGATACAGTGTGCTGCGCTGTCGTCATAACTTCTTCTGGTCAGGTTCGTCATACGGGGTTCATCTGACAACAGCAAATGCCTTCTTTGGCACGTTTCACAGGGCCCAGAGGCCTCTTCGCTTCGGCAGGGCGTCCGACCAAGCCAGGGGTCAAGAAACATCTTCAGCAGCTCATAAAGTCACTGGGACGTATAGATAGTCATTATAAGCAATCGGCAAAGCCACGGCCATGCTGCGTTCGTCATTCCTTCTGGTCAGGATCTTTGTGGGTGTCAATAAGTGTTAACTGGTGAGGTCCATCAGGCTTCCGAGGCTCAGAAGCAGTCGTCATCCATTAGGCAGTCAAGGAGGAGCGTCATTGTCAATGTCGCAGTGATCGTGATTGTTGACAAGGCGCGCGGGGTGTATGATCTATCAGCTGCAGCCTGGTCCCGTTACTGTTATACAAGGCCGCGCTGCTCAGGGTCGTCTCAGGTCGTCAAGCTTCAGTCATTCGTCTTGTTATCCCTACTGAAGTGCGAGGCAGGCAAGATCTTCGTGGCGGTACGCGGTAATTGTTCTGTCGTTCTGAGGTTCGATAGTACAGAAGTCGCCAAGATCGTTTGCGCATTGTCGTTCCGTTCTTCAGGCTGGAGTCGTTCGGCGTTCGTGTCATAGGCTTTTGTCATGTCAGGTACATCGTGGGGCGGCGTCGAGGTGGCAGGCCCGTGGTGTGGAAAGGTGAAAACAAGGGGAAAAGAGCAGTGCACCCCCCGTTTAGGATTGTCAGCACCGATGACAATAAGTCGGCATGCCCGGTCATCAGGTTCTTTCATTTTCCCTTTTATCATGCTAGCTGGGAACGTCGAGCCTGAGTGGCGCAGTTGTGTAGACGTTTCATGTGTGCAAGCGTGCCTACAGGCATCCAAGGACGGGCGAGCATTCAAAGTCGAACCAGGCAAGGCAGCTATCTTTACAGCCGCAAAGCACATCCCTTTCAAGGGATCGTCGCCAGGACCGGGGTAGTTCAAGATTGTTGATCACAGTTCACTCTATTGTTCCAGCACGTATCATTCATCAATCAACGCGTTTCTCGCGCGTTTTTCGTATGTGTAGTGTTAATAGACCGCCGTTTAGGTCTTCCGAGACGGTGATGGACGTTGTGGCCAGTATCCCCGTTGTGCAGAAGTTGGGGTGCCGGTACACGGTGTTAGCAGGAAGAAATCATTGTCGTGATATGGGATTCTGGGTGTCGGCATCGGTTAGCGTTTGCGGGTGCAGTGGGGGATGGATTCTAAAACCCGCGCGTTCGGATCTTTTGTGGCGCGTGCAGTACGTCGCCGTTCGTGCAGCCTGGGAGGCGACTAGCTCCTAATTCAGGTGCATTCCGCAGTGTCTATATAATGGACAACTGATCGTCGTGCCTATGCAAGGCAAAAACTGGTGCTGCCTGGGGCATTATTCCCAGAGCAGATGCGTTTATCGGCGTCAAGAGTTGGTATCGGTCTCTGACTGGAAAAGATCTAGGAGGGCGGCAATGCCTTATCCTAAGATGACTGGGGGTTGGGGTCGAAGTGTTCATCATAAACGTCCACACGCTCCATCAGGTAGACAGAATCTAGTATCCTTTTGGTACGTTTCTCTCCCATCGGTGTTTCTGGGTCCATCATGTTCGATCAGAAATCGGTTACACAGTGGTTTCTGGTGAGTTCGGGGGTGCGCGGCTGTTTCAAGGGCAAATCGTACTGCCACTTGGTCGGGATTCAGGAAAATGGGTGTCGGGTCGGGTGATGTTGTTCTCGGGGTGTGATGGGTTTCTTTCTTTAAGTGACAAGGTCGTTTCTTATGATCATGAGGAGGGGTGTCAGTAATGGGGTCAGAGTCAAGGGGTCTGGAGCGTTCATTCGTGCAGCTCGGAGGGGGCGTGAGCTCCGCGGTAAGCACAATCTGATCGTTGATCATAGGCGATCAAGCAGCTTTCTGGGGCAGCGACAGTGCCGTGCCCATTACAATCGCTCGGGGTGGGGTTCGAGGCGTTCGTCAGAAACAGTCGCAACACTACCGGTGGGAGACTAGATCTGGTTACCACCGGTGTGTCTTCTAATCCCATGTGTTCTGGTTCTCAATGTCTGGAGTGACATCCATATCATGCCATCAGTGCAACTCGTGACGTTTCGAGGGTGAGGTTTGTCAAAGAAAAGGTTTGGTCAAGTTCTACTGGTTCGTCAACGTGGGTGAAACACCCGGTACAGGCGAGAGCTCCCAAAGGGAGATCGACTTCTCGTTTCTGATTCAGTGCATTCTCAGGTTCTGTAGCGTTCGCAATGAAGAGGCTATCGATTCAAAGTGGTCGTGATCGGGAGGTTGTTGTCGTAAACTAGGCTTCCGGTAAGGAAGGAAAGGGTCGTTGGAAGGGAGTGATGCTGCAGTTGAGGGGTGAAAAGTTCGTGAAAAGGATAACTGTTTGTCAGGACATGGGAGGATAGTCTCATGGATGATCAGGGAGACGACGAGCTGTCGTAAATGAGAACTTTTCGACATATGATTGACTTATCGTCTTCCATCCAAATCCTTTCTCAACTCAACATTCATCGGGAAGGGGGCTATCTGTTCTGGGGCATTCGCAGCAGGAGGCGATTGATGGTGAATAATATAACAATGCCTTTCGTTTGGAAATGGAGGATGGCGGCAGTCGATGCTCATTGCAGCGGGGAAGCGTCGTTCATTCACACAGAGCTTCATGGCTGGAAGTTTACTGCAATGTTGGTGTCGTCTGCGCTTGGGAGGGGCGGTCGTGTAATGGTCTCGTTCATGGGTCTGATCGTTCAATGCTAGTGGAGTCGTGTACTGGGAGATTTGACCTAATGTAACGCTCAGCGGGGCGTTGCTGTGCGACGTGCACCGGTCGGCGCGAGTCCACTGTTACTGGTCCGGCACTAGTCAGCCACATCCGCGGCACCCGACACTGTGGGTCCGGGATCTACAACAAGCCTGGCTCAACAGGCCCAGGCTCTTAGCTTCGGGGTGGATAGGAAGTTGTGCTATAACCAAGCACAGAGAAAGACGGGAAGAGTCAGCCAAAGGGAGCTAATCCCCTTAGGCTGTTGAGTGGGAATCAGGCTCAGCTGCAGTGCCAGAAGCACGTCAAACAGACTGAAGCTCAAGGGAGTGAAAAAGAGGGGTCAAAGGGAAAGGCACACACCCATTGCCAGAGGCAATGGGGGTCCCTGTAGGAATCTCAAAGGCGCAAAAGGAGGGAAAAGGCTCTGATGTATTCTGGGGTCTAAGATCTCTAGGCTGAAGGCCCAAGAGGTCAAATCTAGGGTTGTACAAACTGTCTACAGGGTCTTATATACTGTATGGGGATCTGGTTTGTAGCTAATCAGGAACAGGGTCAGAGTCCTTATCATCCAATAGCAGATAAGATGTCAAATATAGTCCATGATAAGGATAAGCCTTATCAGAAGCATAATCATGTGGGACAGCCCCACAGGAGTCATATCAGTGTGGGAGGATTCCCACCAGGGTCAGGGGTAAATGGGGAGATAACAGGTCCCACAGGAGTCAGGGTGGATGTGGGAATACTCCCACAGGAATCAGAGAAGCGAATGATGAGCCAGATGGGCCATGTGATCAGAAAGGGGTAAATGATCAGATGAAGATGCTGTGATCAGGGTCAGGGATCACATGGTCCAAAGTCACATGGTCAGGGATCACATGGTCAAGGATCACATGGCCAAGGGTCACATGGCCAGGAGTCACATGACTGGCAGAGGGTCAAGTACAAGCCAAAGTCGTCTAGTTGTCTGGACTGGTCAGATTGGCAGGGACAATGTCAGGGGTTCCTATGGGTGTCAAGCACAGGGACAGGGTCAGGAGCAGTGGCCAAGGCATGAGCCAAGGCAGCAAGGAAGGGTGGTATACATCCAACAGTGTAGCAGCATAACTACCAGCAGGTTAGGTGTAAATGGCAGCATGGGAGGTCAGTCCTATGAACAATGTCACAGGAATCAGGGTAGGGTCCTGGGCACACAGGCCACAGGCATCAAGGAAGGTCCCAAGGCAACAGGCCAAGGGCATCAAAGAGTGGTCCAGAGAAGGAGGAGATCAAGGATGGTGCAAGGAATAAGGCATGGTGTGCAGGGTCAGGAAAAAGAGTAGGGTCGTAACAACACCCTCATTCAAAGTCTTAGATATCCTGGATGTAACAACTATTACCTGCATAGGTCAATGGATAGGGGATCAGGTGTTCTGATGATGAAGACAACATCTTACACACAGGATAAGACAGTGAAAAGCAATGAGTTTCTGAGTAACAAGCACTAGGTATGACAAGAGCTCAAAACAGGGATGCAGGGCTCTTGGGAAGTCTGGTATAGATACAAGGTGTTATGATGACATTGTACTTCACTGAAACCTTCTTGAAGGGTCTTGAGGGATGATGTTGAGTGGTTATCAAGGCATTTGAGGATCTTGCCTAAGGGTCAAAGGGCTGGAATGGGGGTAGGAAGCAAAAGGGGCGAAAGAATGAATAAGATGTATAGATCACATGACATCTGATCGAACAGATTGTACACTCACTCTCTTCTTCTACACCTCTCCTCTTTCGGGAACACTTTGCCTCCCACTCACCATGGATAGGATCCGTACACTTCTTTTCTGTGTCTTCAATGGATATGAGTTTACTCAATGTATGATAGTGTACAATACAGGCTATTTAAATACGTTGTATAGACTAGCTCTACCCTAGCTTCCCTCTGGTATTGCCCTCATCTGTCTGAACCACAACTCCTCTCCTTCGGGACAACCAACTTCGAACCTCGAACTAATCCTACGCAGTATGGCCTACTGACTGTAACATCATGAACGAAACCAACGTGGCACGAGGGTTTTCGCTGCTGCCAGTCACTTTGGCACGATTGATTGAGACCCCAAGATCGCTGGCCACACGTTTTCAAGCGAATCCCTTTGGCAAACGATATGCATGGATGAGCAGCGACTATTTTCAGCCCAAGAGTGGTGGGAGAAGAATGATGCATGCATAGACAGTAAATTTCCTGATGCATCGCTCGCTCAAAGATGCGGAATACCCTTCTCCCGCTAAGCTTGGTAGTCGTGTTCTTAGTGGTCATGCCCGCACACCATGGTGGCGTTTGCAGTCATTCCGCTCATATGTGGTGTGATTTATGTTGTTTTCCCGTTCGAGAATTATGGCGCCAGCTGCCAGCCAAACCGCTCCCGCTTTTTGCATTCTTGATGACAAACAATGTATTGGGTAGATGTAGAAATTTGGCTATGCTGCCGAGGCATACGCGGAGAACAGACCAAGCCGGGGACATAGAGTGCCAGCGGAAGCCCGGATGTACCGTCGGGAAATGCCAACGGGATGACTCGGTAACTCAGACGGGCCGGGCACTTACGACGTCCCACGACTTCCAAGCCACGCGCATCAAAGTGCACAGGTCGGTCTACTATCAGTTTGAATATAAGGAATTTCCCTGCTTTGGATCCCTCGTTGAATACAGCAAGCACTGATACTAGTCTCAAGAACCATCCCGTCCCATAGAGATTGACATTGACTGCACCATGCTTCATGCCTTTGCACTCGCTCAACATTCGCTCATTACAGCCGTTCACACTCTTCTTCTCGTGGCGCTCGTCTTATCAGGAGCATCAGTAGCTTATGTGCTCTGTGCTCTGATATTTCGCCGTTGGAATCAATATCGCTCCCCACTTCAGAACGTTCCCGGTCCCAAAAATGCACAATGGTTCAAGGGAAACTTTGTGGACGTGCTTGAGGTGGATTCTACACGCCTACAAGAGGAATGGGTTCAAACGTATGGTCATGTTCTAAAGTACCATGGCGTCTTTGGGGTACGTTCCTTCTCCTTTCCTACAACACGCCTCTCGTGAACAACCCGCCACCACGGCAGGCACCAAAACTCCTAGCCGTGGATCCCGTTGCCGTTTCATACATCTTTCACAATAGCGACACCTTCCAGAAATCAGAACTCCTGAGATTCAGTCTCGGTAGCTTCACCGGTCGAGGTACGCACAACTGTGGTTGTCCCTTTTTGTAATCGATGTCCCCTGACATTTCCCACCAGGCCTCCTATTTGTCGAAGGTACGTTCCTGTGGTCGTAATCCACCATCAGTTGCCTTATACTTCATATGGTAATGTAGGGCCACAGCATAAGAAGCAGGCATGTGCATCCCCTTATCCTTTTTGAACAAATCTCACGATCGCGACTCTGTAGCGCAAGGTGATGGTAAGAATCGATAGCTCCCACCTCTTCGTATGTCTCTCCGCTTATTCGATTCTCCTTTCTAGAACCCTGCGTTTGGGCCTGCTCAAGTACGGAAGTTCACAACATTATTTCTCGAGCAGTCCTTGCAGGTCAGCTTTCGAGAGAGGCGAGTAGTCCTCGTGACTTCTGATTAATACTCTTTTACAGCTTCGCGAAATTTGGGGAGAGCTGGTTTCCGGGTCGTCCAGGAAGGACGGAAAGTTGAGCTTAGATGTCTTCAACTGGCTGAACAAGGTCACCCTAGATATTATTGGACTTGCTGGTATTGTGACTGTCGTTGACATGCTGATTTCCCATTCTGAACTTCGCATAGGATTCGATTACAACTTTGATTCGTTGCATTCATCAGAAGAAAAGCAAAATGAGCTCTACGAGGCTATCCGTTCCATTCTCACATTGAATTCACGTAATATTTTCTTCGTATTCCAGCTCTTCTTCCCGGTCTTCCGTCTAATCGTAAGCTTCTTATTCCCTCCCGGTGAACGGTGAACTGACACACACCTGACTTCCTCAGCCGACCCCACGCTCCCGTGCTCTCGATCGTGCTTTCGAAGTAGTGCAACGCATTGGATCTCGACTTATCAAAGACAAGAAGGCTGTTGTGCTTACCGAGAGCAACACGGATGGGTCCGGTGTGGTGGAGAAGCAGGATGTACGGGGACATGACTTGCTTAGCTTGCTTATCAAGTCGAACATCGCCAGCGATATGCCAGAAAGCATGCGCATGAGCGACTCCGAAATATTATCACGTAAGCGCTTTCTTTTCTGTTGTCCGGGGTTTCGAGGCGTTGAAAAAATGGTGTTGCGTTGCCAGAGGTACCCACGTTCCTGGTTGCGGGTCACGAGACGACAAGGTGAGGAATCTCCCTCCCTGTCTTTTTTGTGTTTTTGGAGCTTCATTCGGGCATCACTGCTCCAATTATTTACAGCACGGCTGTTGCCTGGACGCTTTTTGCACTCTCGTGTCACACTGCCGTTCAAACGAAGCTCCGCGCGGAGCTAAACACGCTACCGACCGACTTGCCGACAATGGAACAACTTAACGCACTCTCGTACCTCGACGGCGTCGTCCGCGAAGCGTTGCGCCTATACGCGCCCGTTACCTCCACACAGCGCATTGCCATGGAGGATGCAGAGATCCCATTGCAAAAACCCTTCATGGACAAATGCGGCATTTTGCAGAGCTCAGTCCGGTGCGCCTGGTTTACTTTCTCTATGCTCTGTGCGCGCAAAAGCTGACGCGAATGCAAATAGGGTGTTCAAAGGGGATTCCGTCGTCATCCCCATCCGCCTGCTGAACCAATCTACGGAGATATGGGGAGAAGATGCGAACGAATTCAGGTACGCGTTCGGATCCCTGTTGGTTCTTCCATGATCGGTAACTCAGTGTGCTTTAGGCCTGAGCGATGGGAAAGTATACCGGAAGCGGTGCATGGGCTCCCAAGCGTCTTTGGCCACCTACTGACGTTCATCGCTGGTGCACACGCATGTATTGGCTACCGCTTCTCCGTGGTTGAGTGCGTGATTTCCTATCCATCATGGCCACTTACTTACCCGAAGAAACCCCCTCAAAACATTGATCAATATGCGAAACGCAGGATCAAAGCTCTTTTGTTTACACTGGTGCGCGGTTTCGAGTTTGAGCTCGCTATGCCTGCGGAGGAAATTATGCGCAAGACATCGATCGTTAGCCGTCCTGTGATTGGGTCAAATCCTGCCGCAGGACCCCAGCTACCGCTGCTGATTCGACCGGCAAATCTGGACTGAGGGCTGAAGGTTATAAAACATACATTCTACCTTTCTCACTTCCATGTACTGTTTGAACTCTAAGGTAGGATGGTAGAAACATGTGCTAATTGCACGGTGTAATGCATGGGTGGATAAGGAGAACTGGCATATAGATCTTTGTGCGGCCATGGAGCCGTGCGTCTGAAACGATACTTACAAATGGAAATAGTCCGTGACTGTGATGGTAAAACCACCACTACAAGTGACGTAGGACCAGAGTGCTGCTCTTGACAGACGCCGCTTCTGGTTCTGAGGAAAATCAAATAAACAAAATTTCCCATTGGTGGGATATGACTGCCCTGCGTAGTGGAGTGGCTGACTGTCATGGGTTCTAACCAGGAGTTAACTTGGGAGTGAGATCATTTATACTATAAGGGTGAATGGACGCCTCGACAGTCAGCACATGAAACGAGGAAAAACCTTACTTGATCAGACACTCCAGTGGAACTAGATTAACGAGTACGCCCCAAAAGAAGACAACAAACTACCCTTGCCCAGCTCTCTCTTTCTTTGCTTCTCTTGAGGAGGGCAAAGGTGTGTGGGAGCACGCCGTGACGGGAGCTGCTCCATACACATACACTATTTAAGGGTGAAGAAGACAGAAGGGAAATCCTTCTCTTGACTTGTTGGCTCTTTCGACTTTCAATGCCGTGATGATGATGGTGGAAAGCAAGGAAGATCTTGGTCTTGGATGATGTCGCGTCCTGAAGCAACTCTTGACAGTTATGACATGACACAAGCAGCAGCCGCAGCAGCCGCAGTCTTTACGAAAGCGGTTTAAGCAACCGCTCAGGCTTTCGATGCGGCCCCCACACTTCTTTACGAGAACGAGGTACAATCAAATCTTAGGGCATGTTGTGACTCAGGGAGCGTGGTCATGGGCAGCAGGAGAGGGGAATCAAAACCCTTTCATGCCCTGCTCCGAGGTATGTAGATAGGCTTGCGATCTAAGGTGCTGTGGACATGGTGTGTGGCAACAGGTTCAATCCGAAGGTCGTAACTCCAAACAAAAGAAAAACCTCAGGTCCAACGGGCAAGCTGTAGAAATCTTCGAGATTCAAATAATCGTCTCATGATTGCCAATCATGTCATGAGCAGCCGCCCCTAGATGATATCGGAATAAGACGGCAACGTTTTCGGCTTCGCGTCCACTTTTACACATCGTGTGTATATAACAACCTCCTTATTGCCGGGTTCATATCACTCGCAGTACCTCCCACTGCTCCCCTGGTATGTCACCAGCTACCGAAACTGAGTGGTATCTGTGAGACTTGTCATACTCACATTCTCTTAATGATACAGGTACTGATCAGGTATATCCTTTAGGCATCTCAACTACTTTCTCAACATAATCCCCCTTGGTGAGTCACTAGTGGTGGACATCGAGCTGACTCACATTGCACGCTTTTTTAGTTATTCTTTATTATGACTACGTGCTGACCTTCTCTTGGGAAGTGGAGTGTTTCTGGCCGCACCGGTACCGCATGGGTTGGGTCTCATTCATGTTCTTCCTCAACCGCTACATGTCAATTTTTGGGTACATACCACTTATCATGGGCCTTTCCTTCAAGAAATCCTTTGGGGTGAGCCTTTCACCCACATCATCGACTTGACTAATTCTTAATTCCTGCCCAATCCCCTAGAACGACCTTTTGTACGTGGTCAAGCCCAATGCGTCGGTAATTGTTCTGTTCACTCTGGGATTAGCTGCCAGAGGATGGATCGGTACAATGAGTATTTCGAGATGCTCTTACAATCTCTTGTCGCTGGTGAGCTTTCCTAAAATCCTCAAAACTTTGGCTAATAGTCATAGTAGTACTCTGTGCGGTGCGCGTCTACGCTTTGTATAACAAGAACATCTACATTTTAGGAGGCCTAGTTACCTTGATAGTCGCAACCATCGCTGTGGGATTTGTATGAATTCTGTGCCTTCCTTGCCAAGATCACTGCTTATCACTAGAAATTCAGGCTGCAATAGCTACCGAATCGGGCGACGTCATGGTTCACATTCCACAGTACGGTATACGTGGGTGCGGTTTGAATCTGGCGCTTTCAGACGAAGGGTGCGCTAGTTTTTACGCCGCGTCTTGGCAGGGACTAAAAGGTAACACCTCACGGCATTACCCACTTTAGGGGGCACTGTAAGTTCTACGCGAACAGTGAAGCCGTTTCATGGAGCTAAACCATTCGTCACACGCTACTGTAGTTCTCGCTATTGCATGGAGTGGCTTCTTGGCCTTTGACATCATAGTCTTTGGTCTTACTCTGTACAGAGCAATCAAGGTAGGCTATAATGTCCCACTCATTCAGGTGCTCGTCCGCGATGGTAAGAGTTATAGCCTGAGTCACATTCAAGAACCAGGATTGATTTTACTCCCAGGATCACTCTACTTTATGTAGGACCACTTCCTTATTATCACCCCGCCTATCTAAGGGCGCACTTCGTTCTAACAGCGTTATGCTCCTTGCAAACTTAGTCAATATATTAACGTTACAGGTGAGGGCCTTCCAAAACGACTCTTATACATTGACCCTTTTTCGGTGTCTAGCTTGCACCAGTATGTTGATCCTTTTATACATGATCTGGATTCCTCTTATCCTAGAACGGTTCCAGACGTTACTGAAAAATTCGGCCACACAGCTCACAAATGTGTTCGTTTTTTTGACTAACCTTTCACTACTCATTGCTCATCGCTTACACGTTTAGCTTATCCACAACGCTCATTTCGCGTCTCATGTTCCATTTACGTTCAAATAGTCTTCAACACTTTTATTACAGGGCAAGAGGGACTACAGACACATACTTCAGCTCGGCTTTATCGGAACTGAATGGTCTTGGGCTGCACACGGCAATGACGCGACACCGCGCGGAAGAAATTTATGAATTGGAACACCCCTCAGGACGCGTCGACTGGTGGAGGGGCTGGGATACCCAAAGCAACAAATGTGCGACGCGCCCCGACAGCGGTATCATTCACTAGTGTACAGGCATTCTGGTGATATATTTGTAAATATCATTAGGAGTTGTACGATGAGCGACGGATTTTGACTGGCAGTTTACCAGGAAGGGTTGGAGTGGATGATATGCTGACGTGAGGGATCGCTTGCTTCATGCCGCTCTGAAATAATCACCTGGCGCCTTACTACAGTTTGGGACCAGCGATAATGGTTTCCATCCAGTGACCGGGTTAGGGGGTTACCGATAATTATTACGAAGATGACAATTGGCTCAGACCCTATAGCGTCGTCAAGCCCGATAATGGCCGGTCGAGGTTAAATGATTGAATAAGGCGTCTCGATAGACTGACCTTCAATTAAGTGCGAGCGCCTGCAGGCTTGCCGAAATTGCTGACCGCTCAGGTTTCCTTCTTTTTCAGGCATGTTATAAATGATAGCAACCTTTCCAAGCCTCCTTTGGCCATGAGAATCTCGACGACAATTGAATGTCTGAGTCCGATGGTTAATCTTTGCGGTCTTTTTTAAGTCCGCTCACGCTCCAGCCCACCTGGGAATTTCCACGCGGACGGAGGATCAAGACAATATAACTTTTGCTCCGCAGCCTGTTTTGAAATGACTCTTGAATACCACGACTCACTAGCTCTTTTCCCAGCCTGAAACGTATTTCTCAATGACATGCGCAGCCCTCCATCCCGAAAGGGTTGTCGAGTCTAGGAATTCGGCTGAAACAAACATGCAAACATGATAGAGTTCTGTCAGCGAAACCGTGGGTTGCAAATTATCACAGGCACCTCGCTAACCAGGGTAAACTTAAATCCATTTCCAATGCGAGTAGGCCAGGCAGGACAGGCACTGAATTGCGCACCTTGACCTGACAACACTTGATCTCGAAATGTTTTTCTGGAAATTGGCTAAGATTTCTTCCGGTTAATTCGGAGCTTGGTTATGGAGTGGCGATCAGGCAACTTAGCGTAGAGGAACTCCTCGTGTATCATCTCACTTACATGTGCAAGACGGTTTGGACATCCGCGGAGTCAGATCTAACTCACAAGTCAATAAGGCTTTGCACCAGCTTATGAGAAAGCACAGATAGAGTCGCAGCATTGGAAAATACCCCAAGCAGTGCAACCTGATTTGATCGACTGGTCAAATAAAAAATTGAAAATAAAATGCCCTCAATTGAAAGCACTTTGCCTGTTGGAGAATACAACTAATAAAGCCGCGATAGGTCTGTGTAACATCTTATCTGATAAGATTGATAACAGTGTTCTAGACTTGACATCCGCTAACCAAGCCTGACCCACCTTTCCGTCTGCATTTTCCTCACTACTTTGTGATTTTGATTTTACCGACGGATATTCAACATGGATGACGAAACCGCAGAGATAGAGCTTGTATGCCCCTTCTCGACATCCGAGTCAGCGTCGTCGTTGCCTTTTCTTGACAGTGCACACAGTTAGAACAGAATCTCAACAAGACACGCCAAATCTCCCAAAGAATGACATGTGAGCAAATAAATTCTCCTTGGGGATCTATTGTAACCAATCTATTTAGCTATCTTGACGAGTTTCGACAACCGACTGGTCAAGCTCGAGAAGTCTATTCTTCCTCTTTACACGTCAACACAAATCCTTACAAAACGGGGGAACAGTGCGTTGCTTGATCCTATCCAAGTCACTGTCTCGTTCAGGACGAATCTTGGCGTTTGGTAGACATTGAAAGCGCTCTGCAGAAAATTGACGAAGTTGCTAGCAATCAGGAAGGAATAGCTGCAGAGGAGGCGTTGATCCTGCGTGGGTGCGTCTCCATTCGCATTGAGCGGCGTCGTTAGTTCAACTTCGGTTGTGCTTCGCTGAAAGTCCTCAACCGGATCAACTTGGTGCTTACACCGATGCTCTGGAACGGCTGAACGCCAACATCGCCTTTGGAGCAGCTGACGAAAACCAACGCGATACCGTCAGGATTGAGTCATGTCTCTTCATTTCGTCCTTTCTTCTTACTAGGCTGTTGGCAGGCAAGGCTGGTCGAAACTGGAG